>QUZG01000062.1:103476-251558 GCA_003693545.1 Pseudonectria buxi | reverse complement strand
CGCTATATATATACGTTACGATATCCTAATTCTATTACTAATATAAACCTTATACCGGTTACTCCTTATTAGAACCCTAACCGTTATACCCTATCTATTTCCCTTCCTATCTATTTTCCTCCCTAACCCTTCTTACTTAGACTTCCTATAGTCGGGTACGATAGGCCTTCGGGCGTAACTATAGGAAGTTTATACTAATCGGGTATAGCCGTGTCCGCTACCGTGTCCGCTGCTATGTCCGCTCCTATGTCCGCTCCTGTATCCGCTCCTATGTCCGCTCCTATGTCCGATGCCCTACTAAGCCCGTGTCCGACTCCAACTTCCTAATTATACTTAGCCGTGTCCGATCTAACTACCGGATTGTATACAAGTTAAGCAGTCAAGCAGTCAAGCAGTCAAGCAGTCAAGCAGTCAAGCAGTTAAGCAGTTAAGTAAGCAAGCAGTTAAGCAAGCAAGTAGCCTTGCAACCACTTAGTCGACTACCCAATCAACCACCCAGTCAACCACCCAGTCAACCACCTAGTTAATCACCTAGGCAAGTAGCTAGCTAAGCAGTCATCTTAGTAGCTACCTGTATCGTCAGGCGACTAGTTACCTGATTAGCTAAACTAGTCACTTAGGCGTCAGTCGGGTCATCAGTCAAGTATTCAGGCAGTTGAGTAGTTAAGTAGGTAAATAGCTAGCTAGGTTATCTATCGAGCAGCTAGGCAAATCTTCAATTAGGTAGTCGGTCAAGTAGTTAATCAATCAGCTAGTTAAACAAGCGTATAGACAGCTACTAAGGTAGTCAATTGAGTGGCTAGCGAAGTAGCGCGGAATATCAAAGGAATGTGATTAGCATGCGTGCATGGAGCAACGCGGCCTTGAAACGGGGCGATACTACAGGACACATCATAAAGCGGGAGGATTCCGATAGGCGTGTTACATTGCAGGAATCACACGGGACGCGCCGCGGCCGGCGGCTGGTTTCTTAAACGAGAGAACGAGAATCCTTTAGCTAGGTAAATGTTACCTCACGCAGGGTTTCGATGACAACTTATCGCGAATGCTGACTAAGATCCCATTCGAGGGTCAGGTGATAATACATGCTTTATATACTATCTAGATTATTGACAGGTGGACGAATGAAACCCTTCATTTCAACCATCTTACTAGAACTCGTCGTTCTATCAAAAGTAAACGTACGAGCTAGATACGGCAGGGTTCACTCAATGCAAGACGATGTTTGCGACATTCAAGTATAACAACACGGCGACGAAGGACCCGGAACTTGTGAGCCGGTCAGATCATCCGTCATCTGCCGACGACAATGAGTACACGCGTACAGCATGTGATCTATGTCGCGCAAGAAAGGTAAAGTCAGCGCTTGTCCCTATATGATGGGATTGTCTGGCAAGAGTGATTACTGACACTCGTCTCTTGGACGGCAGTTGAGATGCAGCGGTCAAAACGAGGGCTGCGATAGATGCCTGGCCACGTCAAGCGCCTGCACCTATACTCTCAGCTCAGGCATCAGTGCTGGCAGGAAGCGACTACGCCGAGTGTCTACAGCTAGCTTCAGGTCTACGCGCCCCAGTCAGAAGTCGTCGACAATCGTAGCGCCCTTGCACTTGCAACCTCGACCCGGCGCTGCACGGGATGAGGGTGAACCTCGCCGAGGAGAGTCGAGCGGAGATGCCACTCGGCAGCAGCTACATTCGCCTTTTGCAGCGGTTAGCATCAGCGTGGAACCCAGCATCGTGGGAAATGGCCCCTCTTGCGTCCCTGATTATTCCAGTCTGTTGCCGGAGCCGGACTCTTGGCCAAATATCGGCGTGGAGCTGGACGCTTTGCTTGACGACTCAACCTATGGTTGTGACTTTCTTTCGGGAGAAAGCTTTACTCTTTGTCCTGGAAAGCACATGAGTGCAGTTCCTGGCCATGCACAGGGCAACACTCAAGCATCATCCGGTCCGCCAAGACAAGGTGCTGGGCAGACAAGGGGCGTGGGGGCATCTGCGACGGCTGGTGCGGAATACTCCGCGATGCAACCCCTCGAGTTACCATTGTCCACAGCCGACTCGAGCCCTGCATCTCAGCCGCAGAATGCCCAGTCTGGCAGCTCTTACGCTCCCTCTACTGCATTGTCCACGGTCTCGCCAAGCCATGGCCCTGTCCAGGCTGAGGATTCGCATTCATCCTCGGCACCCAATGTGCCTAGTCAGTGTGGATGCCTGTCATCCATGTTGCATGCCCTCGAAGACTTGGGAGCACAGACTTCTACCAGCGCCAGCGCATCGTCGACCGATAGTCTTTTTCTCTGCTTGGAACAGGGAATTGATAAATGTCGTTCGATGCTCTCATGCTCCATTTGCGATTCCAGCGCCTCCAGCCCAATACTTGTCGTCACCGTCGCAAATCATCTCGTCAATGTCATGGCCGAGCTAACTCAACGCTTCCTTCAGTGCCAGACCCCAGACACCGTGCCTACCGTCTTTCAGTTTGGCCGGTACTCGGTCAAGCATCCGGCATTGAGAACAAGCTTATTGAAAAGCATGCTGGAGCTACATGCCAAGGAGTTACAGCGGCTTTTTGATCATTTAGTAGCTAGAATCCCGATCAAGCAATGTTCATTAATGAGCGATATAAAAAACAAGTTGGAAAAGACAAACGAGGCGTTGCAAAGTTTTGGACGTTCCGAGACTAATGATATCTCATAGCATTTCCCTTCTTGCTTTACAATTTGTTTTCTTTCAGCGCAATATCAATGTATTAGGCGTGTAGCTGTCTGATATCACGACTACCTATTAGACTGCCTAGACTGAACGATAATGGAAGGGTCAAAGCATGGACTAGAATCAACGGCTCAACACGTTGACCGCAACTAGACTGACAGAAATATATACTAAACACGCGCTTTTTCAGTCTCGAGTTCACTTTTCACTCCGATTCCACGCCTACACAAAGACCTTTTCCCGCCTCATGACAAGACTGCACAGGAACGATACGGCACCGCCTGCAAAGACTGGGACGAAGGCAAACTGAATGCCTCTCGCAATCGTGTGCAGAGCTGCAGCTTTCATCTCGGGGCCCGCCGAGCCGATCAAGTCGCTACCCACGCCGGCCACGGCAGATGAAATCTCCTCTGCCGACGCGTTTGGAAACAAACCCTCCAGACCCTTGTGAGCCAAATTCACGAAGATGGCGCCCGACATGCCCGTGCCCAAGGCAATACCCATCATTTGGCTGACAGTCATAAAGCCAACACTGTAAGCTATATCCTTGGGTGCAACTTTCATCTGCGCCACCGGGAATCCAGCTTGGCAATGGCAGCCCACACCGACGCCGAGGATGATTGTATAGCCATAAACTTTGGCGTTTGGCGTGTGTTCGTCGACAGTATCTGATTGTGCCGTGTTAGTTAGCTGACGATATGGTCATTGCTTTCGTTGCTCGTGACGGAAGCAGTGACCCAGCTTGAATGCGTTCTACTTACGAAGTAGGGCACCACCAACGACCTGAAGAGCAGTACCGAATATGTACCACGGATAGTAGTAGCCTGTCTTCCCCATAAATTGCCCGTTGATCAGAACGCAAGCCGAGAGAAAGAGAATGAATGGCAATAGGTGGACCGAGGTTTCAAGAGCTGTCGAGCCCCGGGTAAACTGAAAGTACAGCGGTAGGTAGTAGATGCTGATGAAGCACCCAAAAGCGGCAAACACTAGCATTTAGTTATCTCGTTAGTCATGGGGGTTTCGCTCGTAAGCCACGGAAAGTGAGGGAAAGAGAGACATACTCATAGTGAGAAAGAGAACAATCATTGTGCGGCTCTTGAAGAAGTGCATCGGAAAGATTCGGTTCTCCATGGTTGTGCCAATAGTGTAAACCTGCTGGAGGACGAAGATGACACAGAGTACGCCGGAGAGCACAAACAATGCGATGCTCTGACCAGCACCCCAGCTCCAGAGAACACCACCGAAATTCATGGCCATCATGATGCACAGAAATGTTGCAGCGGAGAGAACAGCACCGACGTAGTCGAGGACCAGCAGACGAGATCGAAGTGGCACGCCGGGCATCGGGTGATGGTTCGGCAGGACCAAGAGGAAGATGGGACCGACGACGGCACCAACGACCAGGTTGAGGTAGAAAGCCCATCTCCAGGAAGCCGAGCTCTCAGCAAAGGCACCGCCAACCACGGGGCCCAAGACGGTACCAATGCCCCACCAGAAGCCCGTCAAGCTGAGATACTTGGGTCGCTCCGTATCGCTGGTATTGACCGACAGAATTGTTAACAGACCCATATACATACCTGTACCACCAACGCCAGCCAGTGCTCTTCCCACAATGAAAGAGTTGATGTCTGGCGCTCCACCACATAGTGCCGAAGCCCCCATGAACAAGACCGTACCCCCGATGAACAGCCATTTGGACGAAAAGGTCCCAAAGGCGCGCGACCATGGCAGGGTGCTTGCGGCCGAGGCGAGGGCAAACGAAACGCTCAGCCAGGGAACGAGGTCAACTCTGCCGTATGTGTTGACTATGGCGGGCTGAATGGTGGCTACAATGGTCGTGTCGAGAGCGTAGAGCAAGAACGAAGCTAGAAGGGAAACGACAACGAGAATCCACTGTCAAGAAGCGTACGTGTCAATATTCGTCAGAGACTTAACTCCGTGTCCCAGCTCCGAGCTTTGAAGAGGAGGAATACCTTGATCCCGTGAATAGGCCGTGGTGACTTTGCAGTTTCCTCTGTAGCCTCTCGGCTTCCTTCAGTGTCGTCTTGGTGATTGCTTTCGGGCATGATAGCCGCCCGAGACGGATCATCGCTGGCCGGGATTCCGGATTTCTCAGAGGCAGCTTGCATGATGGAAACGGGATGGGCTTTTGCTCAGATGTCTTTCCTCTTATCACAGGTGCTGGGAGACGGCGCTGAGGAGCTTTAAAATACCAAGCATCGATTGTACAGTTTACAAGTCACAGAACTAGAGCTGGTTGTAATTGTAGTAGTCAAATTCGGCAACGGGCTTTCTCAGCCCGGTCGTATCATTCAATTGACACTCGGAGTGTGCAAACTAGGTAACTAGTCAGGGCGTTCATTGATACACGGAGGAAATATGAGGCCGACTGTAGATATATAACAGCCGTGGGACAATCATGGTAATTTCGACGTAATTCTTAAACAGGAAATGTCCAAAAGAGGCAATGTCCAAAAGAGGCAATGGCCGAAAGGGGAAATGACCAAAAGAGGAAGGGGCCCGGTCTCTCCTTGTGCAATGGTATTCTTCTCCCTGAGCTCCAAAATCTACCGTATTGTCTTAATAATACCTACTGTGCAGGCCTTGCTGTAACGGGTGCATGAGTTCCTGTAAGTCATGCTGGGCGGGCAGTCAACTGAAGCAATCACGTAGTCAGTCATCTAGTTAGTTGGTCCATGGGATAGTCAGTTGAGCAGCTGTCTGAGCAATCATCTACAAAGCCAGCTAATATCTACCTGGCGAAGCAACCACTTAAGTGGCCAATAAAGCAGAAAATATCATTCAGTGCACCAACTTCGGTTGTTCATCCGTTACTAAAAGCCTTGCGATTTTGAATTACCCTAGATAGATAATTGGGAGCTGTCAACTAGAGCAATTGCCATTACGTAGGATCTACTGGATCCCTCCGACGGACTATCCTTAGTGTATTCGACATTAAATTCAGTTCTAAGATACCTCAAGAGCTCGGATGGAATCTAGGCCAAGGTGAGGGCGGAAACACGGGCGTGCGAAAGCAAAGTCGTTGGTATCGAACGACGTTTTGTGATGTCTTGAAGGCTTGGTGTCGAAAATAGTAGAAGAAGAGATAACTAAAACAATAATTCTGGGTTCTTTGTTACAGACTTTCTATTGATGAATGATTGCACAATTGGGTAACCTGAACTAAGAGTCTCATTTCCCATTTTACAATGACTAACAACTTTCCACGGAGCCCATCAGTGTGCAGTCTTGCTAGGCCAGTCAACCCTCTTGTAGGCTCTTGCATAGCAATTAAGAGGTCGGATGACTAAAAACTCGGGATCGTACTGCATTGGTTCTTTGCCTGCGTCCTCAAAATGATAACGGTAGACAAGATTGGCCAAGGCTAGCTTAGCTTCCAGCTTGGCAACGTTGAACCCCACGCAACCGCGAGGACCAGCAGCAAAGGGCGTAAAGGCCATGCGGTGTCTCTTCCTATTCTTTTCACCATCTGCCCAGCGGTCTGGCTCGAATCTCTCAGGATTGTCCCAGTGATCTTTGTTCTTGTGAATCGACGGGAACGTAGGAATGACGATGGCATCTGCTGGAATCTGCCAGCCTCCAGGAACGACAACGTCCTTTTTCGCATTGCGTGCTGTTTGGAATGAAGGGTTGTGCATTCGGTGCGTCTCTTTAACGAATTGGTCGAGAAAAGGCAGCGTTGTGATCTCGTCATACGACCAGACCTTGGTAGGTGATGCGCCATGATCGACGAGCTCCTGAAGCAGCCGTTCTTCATTTCCAGGATACTGCGTGAGTGCATAAATCATCCATGACAGTAAAGATGAACTGGTCACGAACCCGGCGCCGATCAGGGCAACCATGTTGGTTAGCCGATATTCCTTGGGCAGCTTGTTGCCCTCGTCGTCTACAGCACGTTTGAGGTAGTCGGCAAGACTGCGCGAGTGAATAGCTGCCTCTTCGATTGGAAGGTCTCTTCCGTCGCCTTCTGTCTCAGCGTTGTCGATAGCTGCATCGACTAGACCCCAAGCTCTTTTCTTGACTTCTGCGAGCCGGCGATGGTCGCCAAACGGCAGGTACTGATACCATTGTGGGCTCAATGATGTCTTCTTCATGAGTTGCATGTACTCTCCCAGCAGGTGGATGATCTCGTGAGGAGGTGTGTCGATGGTCTTGAAGTGTTCGACATCCAATCCCAAGACAATCCGATAGATGATTTGCCCGGCCAATTTGAACATGTAGTGGTACACATTAAATGCCTTGCTTTGACGGTCGAGTTCGTCAAAAACCCCAAAGCACTCCTCGATCGCTTTTTGCATGATTGGCGTGTATCTTCTGACGGCGTTTGGTGACATGCTTGGTGCAACAAATTTGTGAGAAAGCTTGAAGGCTGGCGACGAAGTGTCACACATGAAGAGAGCCGTACTGTCTCGCATACAGTATAACGGGTGCGATGGACTCGAAGTAATCTTTGTGAAATACTCGCTTTCGCTCAGGACCGCCTCGGACACTCTTGGATCATTAGTGAGGTAAATCGTGGTTCCCATATTGACCGTCTTGATGACACTGCCGTACTGAGCGAACAGACGGTCATGATTACCCATATGATCTGGGTAGATGTCGAAATGATTTCCAACGATGGGGAGCTGTTTGGGGCTGAAAGGCGATCTGACAGGCTTTCCATTGACCTTGATGCCTATATTGCTGATATTGCTGAGCACCCTTTGCACGGTATCAAGTTCATTGTTGGAGCTATGAAATGATATGGCTGTTGAGATCCATAGCAATCAGAATGTAAGTCTCGTATGGGAGGGGTCAGTATCTTACCGTCGGCATCGCTAATAGAGAAGAGTTTAGCAAGGTCACTCCGTAGGTCACTAAGCAAGTCGGAGCTTATGACTTCGAGGTTGATGCCTTCGACGTCTTCTTGTCCTACGAGATAGAACTCTTTGATAGCCATAGCGGTAGGATAGCCAAAGGTCTCGTAAGTCACCTTGTGGTAGATTGGATAAACCTCTCGAAGATAGATAGAAGAAGTTAAGCCGGCGATTTTTGATTGATAAAAGCTACGTAAAGTACGCCTTATGCATAATCATTGAATATTGTAAATAGCCGACTCGGGCTTTGTACAAAGTAGGAATGATGTGCTCGCAAGGGGTTTTAGCCACTTGACCAACTTCGGATATAAAGCAAAAGTGTCAATTGCTGTATTCAGCACTGTTCTTATCTGAACGGAGCTTGAAGCTAGGGTTACTTGCCTGTCCGAGGGGGGTTATAAAGACAAAATTGTTTATAGCCACTATCTATATTGTTCTAGATGATCTTGCTATATCTTACTTTTGTACAGGTAGCAGGATGGCTGCAAATAACTCAGCAGTATCCGAATACACGCCGGAGCAGATCGCCCAGCACAAAACACGCGACGATGTATGGATAGTACTCCATGGCAAAGGTATCACCTTGCGACTTCACTGCAATTTCTAGAAGTCATACAAACCAAATGTGAACTAATACAAAACTGTAGTTTACGACGTCTCCGGGTATCTAAACGATCATCCCGGCGGAGGCGATGTGCTATTGGAAGTGTCGGGGTCAGACGCCACATCCGACTTTGATTTCGCGGGCCATTCGGACGACGCGAGGAAATCTCTGAACAAATGGCAGATAGGACTCTTGGCCGGCCATGTAAGTTTGTATGTTCCTGGTTAACGCTACAGCCTCCTGACATTCTTGATAATTAGACTGCGCGTGCATCTAGAATCGCCCGGGGGAAAATTGCTCCGGCTACATCCAGAAGTGAGAAAGATTCAGTATTGAAGAATGCTGGTAGAATATGGCGAGGGAAGCAGGCGTTATTCACGTTGACATTGTCAATTACTGCCTGTATTGTCCTCGTAGCGGCCATGTTCGAAGGCCCTGCGGACCTCTCTATGCTTTCTTGGACGAAGACAACGCCGGTGGGAAGTCTACAATCCGGGTTTGTAATAGCTCTTGCGCCTTTCAGCTTGCTTGGATGGGTTGGATTCGTTTGGGCTCGTCACTCAATCTTTCATTACAAGGGCGCCTTCGAATATGAGCCGTATTACGACATGTAACCTCGACAGGGTTCAGTAGATGAAAGTCGGCTGCCTACCCAATTTGGAAAGGCCGAAATAGGCTAGAAAGGTAGTCGGAAGTCATTTACTTTTGGATGTATTGCATAGATAGTCCAAGCGAAACCATTCAAGGAACGACCGTACGTCTCCCCGTGGGTAAATAGCCCATCTCGTCGTGTTGCTGCTTTTCATGCTTGGTAAAGATGAATGGTTTTGTGAGCACCACTTTCCTCGGCCTAACGGCTGTAGGCTTCGACTCCCTTTGGGGTTCGATGCTGAGAAACGGTACGGCGAAGGCCATCGGCACAGTCAAGAGCTCGGGCGTCTTGCCAGATGGAAACCCTTTGAAACTTGTCTATACCACTATTCCGCGACTCGACCGTTTTCTACAATCGCCTGTCATCTTTTATGACGCATTGACTCGCGATGGAAATCCAGTCTATCGCTCACTTCTCGTGAGCTTGTTCAGTACCATGCAAACTACTTCATTTTGCATGACTGTCAATGCAATGCACGACCAGCGGGGCTCCTGGCGGGCAATTCTGTAAGTACATCCATGGCCAAGTTGAACTTCGTTCTACTAAACGCACAAATTACGTTTCAGAGAAACAATTTTCTGGGGTGTCTGCAACCAAGCCTATGGTGCGGCTTTCGTCTACCCCCTGTATTTTCTTACGCACCAGAACCTGCTGAAGGACAGTCGTATGAAGAAAAACAACCTGAACTATCTGGCGACAGAGGATGCCGAGGCTTTGGTTTATACAAGCATCATCTCTTCTATAATTCCAGCCTGGTTGTTGTTTCCAGCTTTTGTCACTTGTTCGAGCGAAGTTCGACAGATTTCAATAGCGTCGTATCGAGCTACTCCGGCCCTCGTTGCGCTTGCGCAGCCGCTGATTGCCAAACTAATTCGGCGATATCGATTGAAACCTCTGCCCAAGTCGTGGATCAAACCAATGGTCAAGCTATCGCTCGTGCTTTCGGGGACTTGCGCCGCCTTGGGTCACTTTTACGCTCTATTATCCCCTCTTCTTTCGTCAGAGGTCACACTGCAAGGCATCTTCTGGCCGTGGGCAACCGTAGTGGACAGTACCACTAAAGAGATCATCAGTCGAGGATGTCATCTGTTTCTTCAGAATGACTGGTTGGTTATATCAGCCGCTGTCACTCCTTATGCCTCTGCAATTCTAGAGTCAGGTCGGTGTGATTCTGGAGAAAGCGACGATGGGCCATGGGGCGCATGGGCAGGGAGACGATTACGTGGGTTGGGCGGCCGTCTTGTGACGCTTCTAGCCATGACAGTTGTGTTTTCGCCTGGAGCATTGTTGGCTTGGTCGATGGCAACAAGGGTATGAGATTCTTATATACAATCGGGATCAGGGTATCCCTGCTTTTCATACCTAGTTCATTGAGAGTCTGCCATTTTGTGCTACAAGTACTGCAACGCTCCCGAGTCCCATTGAGTGCATATTCTAGCATATGCAGAGCATTGAACTTGATAAACTACTTAGTAGACTTCACTGCTAGTCGTGAACAAGTCTTGAGAGTGTATGCGTCTTTGTTGATCTTTGTCCTGATTACAGGTAAGTGTTTAGTGCAGACTGGAATAGAAAAGTCATATTTCCATTGATAAAAAAAATCGAATGTAGTTCAATGATACGAACAACGCGAGAGAACCTCCCTCGGCTACGTGGCCAAGCTAAATAATGCAACGATTCTACCCCTGTTTGCCTGGGTTCAAATCCTACACAGCTCCGCGAGCCGGAAGCCGACCCAGCGCTCCATCAAACATTGATCGGCTCGCGCTCTCTCCAACGGCCCATTCTATACAGTCTGCCAACTTTTCCACGTCTGCTTTTCTTGACGGCGACCCATGGCCACCCTCATGCTGACGTATCCGTGTTACGGACGGGTCGCATAGTCCGGCCACCATTTTGGACTGTTCTATCATTGCTGGAAGATCTATTTTCCCAATGAAATGGACAGTAGGGACCTTGATGCGATCTGCGGTGAGTGAAGGATGCATCACTCGTGGGACCCTGCGAGCTTCTCTATGATGGAAGAAGGCAATATCATCTCCCGGAAGAACAGCCCCAATCTTTTGAGCTACCGTGAAAGTAGTAGTCAAATAGTTGAGAAATGTAGCGTCGCTGAGACTGGTTTTGTTAGAAATGTGTTCCGGGACTTGCTTGACTGAACTATCGTGATGAAGTAGACGTTGAACAATTGGCAGGCAGTGCGAAGGATCAGGCGAAAAGGCTGCGACAGACGAGAGAAGGATGGCGAAGCCAAATGGCGGCTGCTGTTCGGGCAAACGTGCTTGGTGATCGAGCAGGTATGATGCTGCCATGGATGCTCCTTGGCTGAAACCAATGACCCCAGCGAACGGGCCATTGTCCTCGACAAAGTCAGAAATGTCATCAAGGGCATCCCGAATCTCAGCAGCCGAGTAGCCGGCTGTGTAAGAGTAGAATGGCCCGGAGTAATATAGGGCCATGCCTAGGAAAACAGTAAGCAACTACTTATCGGCCGTTCACCTCAAAATGACATACCCGGTCCCCTTGGCCGCTCTATGGCTCCATCCAAATAGACAAACTCGTAATCCGAACTCAATGCGTTCACGAGAGGCGACAACTGGTCGCGCAGGATAGCTGCCGAGGAGCCGACGCCATGTAGTGCTAATATTCTCTTCATCTTGAGGCGGTTGAAAAGTTTGGGGGATAAAAGACTGGAGCAAGCTGAGTTTGTGAGAAAGCGTATGTAATTAATTAATCGGTTCCTGAACAAGGATAAAGAAACTGGGCTATTCCTTATGGAGCATACCCCAAAATGGATTGTTTTCGCTGTTGTCGATCTGAAAGGATTTGATATATCCGCAAAAGGATGGTAGATAAGACCACCTTTATTTTTCGAACATGGTAGTCTCGAAAACGTTGAAGATCCGTTTCGGGGTCCCGTGTATTGCCGATTTTGGACTGCTTCACCTCCGGCCCGATATACCCTTGGTAGCGCTAACCTATCTTGATGATTTACGTATGTGTATCTTCGACGTTATGGAGAACCTTCTTTCCCTCAGGATGCATCCCGACGTGGACGTAATCTGTTGAGCAAGGTTGCCTCATCCTGCGACAACTTATGTACTTGGTCGATACGGTAATATTGCAGCTATTGCCCAAAAAGGAAACGAACGCGCTCTTCGTCTGGATCTTCTCACAAGGAGTGAATTATATATCTATACTGCGATTGAGACGTTGGATGCAAACCTAGGGTTCAGTGCCGTAAAGACAACAATTCATCATGAGAGTCCCAATCACTCACACCAATGGCATTGTTGCCGCCAGCGAAGATGAGCTTAACGAGCCGATTGTTATTGTTGGAGCATCCTGCCGCCTTCCTGGCGAGGCTTCGTCGTTGGAGGGGCTGTGGGATATGATGCAAAACTCTCGAAGTGCGCACGCCAAAGTACCCAAAGAGCGCTGGGATGCCGATGCTCGGTATCATCCTGACCCGGATCGCAAGGGTTCAGTAAGTTCACGCTCTCTAACAACCTTTATTCCTCGTATTGTGTGAGCTCACACGCCCAACCTTTAGCTTAACACAACACACGGCTTCTTCCTCAAGCAAGATATCGCTACTTTCGATGCACCCTTCTTCTCTGTAACGGCGAAGGAGGCCGCCGGCATGGACCCGGCCAAACGTCTCTTGCTAGAAGTGGCATATGAAGCCTTTGAGAACGGTCAGTCACAAACGTGAGATGGTAGCATTGCTTTGTATAGGTTACTAACTCTGAGTCAGCTGGGATGCCGATGGAGGATATACAAGGGTCGATGACCGGCGTCTACGTCGGGAGTATGACAAGCGACTACGAAGTTCTCTCCACCAGAGAGATATACGATGAGCCTCATATGGCAGCGGCTGGTAGCAGCGAGGCTATGACCGCCAATCGAGTCTCATGGTTCTTTGACTTTCGTGGGCCAAGCTTGACCTTGGACACGGCTTGCTCATCAAGTCTGTATGCACTACATTTGGCCTGCCAGTCTCTCCGCCTGGGCGAGACAAATATGGTGAGTGAAACCGAGAAACCTCGTGAGGATCTTTGCTAAGAATATGACTCAGGGCTTGGTCGCTGGTGTCAATGTAATTTTGCATCCCAACTTTATGCATCAGCTAGTGGCAATGCATATGCTGAGCCCGGATGGTATCTCGCACGCCTTTGACGATAGAGCCAACGGATATGGCCGTGGTGAAGGTATTGGATGCTTGATCGTAAAGCGTCTCAGCGATGCTATCCGAGATGGAGACACCATCAGGGCCGTGATCCGAGGATCCGGCATCAACGTGGACGGAAAGACACCAAGTGTCACAATGCCGAGTCCCGAAGCTCAAGCCACTCTGATCCGAACCGTCTACCAAGACGCCAAGCTGCCCCTTGATCAGACGCAGTATGTTGAGCTTCACGGCACAGGAACTCCAGTCGGGGTAAGTCTTTGGCAATAATCACGCAGAATTCAACTAGTCGTTGCTCACTCTCTGTTGTCTAGGATCCAATCGAACTCTCTGCTATCGCAGCCACTTTTGGGGCCTGTGGTTCCCCAGAACAGCCCGTTTATATTGGCAGCATCAAGCCCACCGTCGGCCATACCGAGGGCTGTGCGGGTCTGGCTGGTGTTTTCAAAGCCATGATGTCCCTTGAAAAGGGCGTCATCCTCCCAACGGCCCAGGTGGTCAATGTCAACCCAAAGCTCAAGCTTGCCGACTGGAACCTCGCCCTTCCAAGTAATGCTATCCCGTGGCCCACGTCGGGGCCTCGTCGTATCAGCGTCAACTCGTTTGGTTTCGGGGGCGCCAATGCGCACGTCATCCTTGACGATGCTTACCAATACCTCAAAGACCATGGCCTGGCAGGCAAGCATTCGACCGTCAGTGTCCCGCAACTGATTGATTCATCTACCGAGACGTACACGAACGGCACTGCTGTAAATGGTCACGGCGGCGCGGTGGCACCACCCAGCTTGCCAAGAAAGAAGCTTTTTGTTCTTAGCTCTCGAGACGAGCCTGGGATTCAGAGAACTGCCAAGTCTCTAGCAACGTATTGGAAATCTAACAAGGAGCTGTTTGCGAGCGACGAGTACGTCTCAGATGTGGCCTACACACTGGCCTCACGACGGTCACTCCTCGATTACAGATCTTTCGCGGTCGCTGAATCTACCGCAGCACTCACTGCACAGCTTGAGAGAACTTTGCCCCGGTTCAAACGATCGCCAAAGCAAAATGGGATTGCCTTTGTCTTCACTGGGCAGGGAGCTCAGTGGGCTGGTATGGGCAGGCAATTGATCGAGTTTCCCACGTTTGCCGCCAGCATATCTCGAAGCAAAGCATGCCTCGAAGCATTGAGCTGCTCATTTGATCTAGAAACTGAGCTTGCAAAGGTTGAGCACAGCAAGATTTCCACCTCTGAATACAGCCAGCCGATCTGCACGGCGGTGCAAATTGCACTTGTTGATCTGTTGAACGAATGGTCCGTCAGACCCAAGGCAGTAACTGGACACTCAAGTGGCGAAATTGGTCAGTATCCCCCCATTACCGTTTCATAGTATTGTGGTTTCGTGGTATATATGCAAGTGACGCTTCTGACACTCATTCTTATGTAGCCGCCGCTTATGCGGCTGGTATCATTACTCACGAAGATGCGATGAGAGTTGCATATCTTCGTGGCGTCCACTCCGGAAGGGTTTCGAACGGTCCCAAGCGTGGCGCTATGCTGGCAGCAGGTATCTCAGAAGAGGAGGCACGAGGATACCTTGAGGCTGTCCCCCCTGGTAGTGTTGTCACCGCATGTGTCAATAGCCCGCAGAGCGTCACGCTTTCGGGTGATGCCGAGTTCATTGATCAGCTGGAGGGCGACATATCCAAGGACCATAAATTTGCCCGAAAGCTTCGAGTCGCCACCGCCTACCACTCTCCTCACATGAGGATGGTGGCAGACGACTGTCTGGCAGCTATGCAGGATGCTGGTGTTGGCGCGCCTCGCCAGGCGTCGATTCCCATGTTCTCTTCTGTCACCGGACAACTGATTGATCCCACCGAGGTGGGTGCCAGTTACTGGATTCGCAACATGTGCGGCACCGTTCGTTTCGCCGAAGCTGTCCACAATCTACTTACGTACTCCCCGGAGCGACGCGGTACACGCAAGACTGTGGTCAAATGGACTGCACTCATTGAGGTTGGCCCTCACTCGGCTTTGAAAGCACCATTGGTACAGATTATGGAAGGAGTCGACGTCAAGCTGCCTTCTGAGCTTCCCTACACTTCCATGCTATCGCGTGGAGAGGATGCCGTCGAATCGGCATTAAAGGGCGCGGGACTTCTCTGGGCGTTGGGGGTCCCGCTTCCTCTAGCTGAAGTCAACCGGGACGTCACAGAATCACACCCAGAGACACCTCGGGTAGTCGTGGATCTCCCCTCTTATCCCTGGAATCACGAGAAGCGATACTGGCACGAAACCGCAGCAACCAAGCAGCAGAGACTTGAAGCAAGGCCCCGTACGGACCTTTTGGGCATTTCAGTCGAGAATCAGAACCCGTTCCAGCCGCAATGGAAGAACTACTTGCGTGTTCGAGAAAACCCCTGGGTGGAAGACCACAAGATCACCGGCACAACACTCTACCCTGGGGCAGGAATGCTCATCATGGTCATCGAGGCTGCTCAAGAAATTGCAACGGCCGAAATGGCTATAAAGGGAGTTGAGTTCAAGGATGTTCACTTTGAGAGGGGGTTGGTAATCCCTAGTGATGATGCCACAGAGACGCTCTTGCAGATCCAGACACCGCCCAAAGCCGATTCTTTCGAACACTCTTTTGTCATTTATTCCAGAATCGGTGAAGGCCCTTGGGCGAAGCACTGCTTCGGTGCCTTCGCCATTGTATACGAAGACCCGAATCACCAGACTCAAGGAAGTCTTGAATCATTCGAGTGGAAGACATACATGGATACCTATGACGCCATGAAGCAGACGTCGACCCAAGAAGTGGACGTCAAAAAGCTCTACAAGAGCCTGGATCGAGTTGGAATGCAATACGGGCCTACTTTCCAAAACCTCACTTCCCTATTCGCATCACCCGACAGAGGCAGTTGCTATGGCACTGTCGCTATCCCCGATACCAAGAGTGTTATGCCACACGAGTATGAGTTCCCCCACCTGATTCACCCCGCGACTCTTGACGCAATCTTCCATCTGATTGTAGTTGCCGTGGCGGATGGGACGGAGTTGAAGGAGGCCGCTGTACCTTTCATGTTGGAAAAGCTCTTCATCTCCTCCCGGCTCCCTCAGGGTGCAGGGTCAATCTTTTCAGGCTACTCTCAGCGAGTGGATCGTCGTGATAAGCAGCTTGCAGCTGACTTGATTGTCTCGGATGCCTCCTGGACCGAACCGAAGATCATTGTCAAAGGACTCATCATGCGGCAGGTCACTTCAGGTACTTCTGGCTCTGGTATTGATGGTTCCAGCTTGGAGAAGACCACCAAAATTGTGTGGAAGATGGATCCAGAGAGTGTGTGGAAGAGGGAAGCGTCCACTACGTCTGACCAGGTGAAGATTGCTCGACTGCAAGATTGGCTAGACCTGGAATGCCACAAGTCTAGCAATTTGAGAGTTCTTGTGGATGGGAGTACGCTTGCGAAGAGTATCTTGGGAGAGCTCGGCCCATTCATCCAAGGCACCTCTCCGTATAGAGGATTTGGGCTATGCACCGTCACCGATACCTCTGAAGATGAGTTACAAGAGTGGAAGATCGAGACAACCAACACTACAGCCCCGGTGCAATTCAAGGTATGGAATGGCCACTCGGATATGAACGAATCTCGCTATGACCTCATAATCGCTGGTCAGGAGCAGAATACTGCCGAGGACTCGGCCCCGAGATGGTCAACCTGGCGCTCACTACTTCGGCCCAATGGGCGACTTCTTGTACTCCACGACAGCGAAACGAGAAAAGAAGACGCGAATGGCTGCGAGTCCATTGATCTCGCTACGGGACTGGAGGAAGTCTCGATAACCCTACAGAATGGCTCTACCATGGATATACACATGCAGCCAGGGAACGATAGCAAGCCCACTGATGAAGTCTATATCCTCGTGCCATCGATTGAGGAGACTAGCGCATCCGTCTTGCTTGAAGGCAATATCGCGAGGGTCCTCAAGGAAAGGGGAATCTCAAGCCGCGTGATTTGTCTCGAAGACCTGCACTCTCTCAAGCACCAGCATATCATCTCCCTCCTGGACGACTCATTCATTGCCAACTGGTCTGCCACCGAGTTCCATCAGTTTCAACACCTCGTCACGTCTGCGTCCCACGTGTTCTGGATCACCAACGGCGCTCACATGCTTACATCTTCGGAGACCGGGCTCCAGAGTGCTCCGTTGTCTGGCCTCTTCCGTGTGTTGAGAAACGAGTTTCCCCAGATCACGCTTGCGCAACTCGATCTTTCACCGGCCTTTGATGCGACCAGATCTGGCGCAGCAGATTTTATCGTCGACGCTTGGCTGGCTTCATCTGATGAATCAGCTGCTGATAGAGATTTGGAGCTGGCTGAGCTTGACGGGCACATCCTGTTGCCTCGCGTCGTTGCCAACCCCTCCATGGACGCAGAAATTGCACGTACTTTGGGCTCAGCAGGCCCGAGTCTTCAGGACTTGTCATCTTCAGGACCTTTGCGTCTTGTTGAAGGCCAGCGTGGCGCTCTAGACCCTGCGTGGCAGAGAGACGAAGCTGCCGACAATGCGCTAGGCGCAGACGAAGTCGAAATCAAGGCCATCAACGTCTCGGCAGGCTCTCAAGACTTCAAATCTCTTGGAAACCAACTCTCAGGTCGTGTTGCTCAATGTGGTTCCAACGTCAGTGGGTTCCTGAAAGGTGATCTTGTCGTTGCATTTGGCGTGCCAGACTGCAAAACCCATGTGCGCCAACATCGTTCGATGGTGCTCCGCGTACCCGAGAGTATGGCAGACGATGGGCTCGCGGCCACGATTTGGGCATACATGATGGCTTCCTATATACTTAAGCACATCACACGTCTTGAGAAGGACCAGAGTATCCTCGTTCAGGATGGGACAACGAGTCTTGGTCAGGCGCTTCTTCATCTTGCCCGCCAGATGAGCGTAGCCAGCGTCTTTGTCACCGTTGGATCTCCGGATGAGAAGTCGGCTCTGATAGAGCGAACGAATATCGCCGAAGAGTTCGTCGTCGTCATCAATGAGCATCACGACGGTGGTCGTCTCCCTGACTACATATTGCACAAGACTCAAGGTCAGGGCCTAGATGTTGCAATTTGTTCTGGGACCAATAACCATTTGGTCAACAGCTTGACCTCCTGCTTGTCGGATTTTGCGAGGCTTGCTTTTGTGGTGGCGGATCACCGCGGAGTATCACTCCCACTTCTGCGTGGCAACATCAGCTTCTCGACCGTGGACCCTGCCCAGATTCTCCAAGAAAAGCCGCAACTGATTGCGAAACTGCTCCCTGAAGTGTTGCAGCTCATTCAAGACTCGGACAGCTCGCTGCCTGCGATTGAGCCACGCACTCAATTCACAGTTGCTAACCTCCCACAAGCCTTGGAGTGGATGCAGGAGCCCAAACACTCAGGTATAGTCTCGATACAAATCGCTCCCTCGGGTAACGAGGGCCTGGTGCCCGTCATACCCTCTCCGCCGCCTCAGCTTCACCTAGACTTCAGTGCGACTTATGTTCTTGCTGGCGGTCTCGGGTCACTGGGATTGAGAATCGCCGACGTCATGGCCGCTAGCGGTGCCACTCATCTTGTCTTCCTCTCAAGGTCCGGTGGTGGCCGATATGCAGACCGACTTTTGAAGTTGCAACAACAGGGATGCACGGCATTGGTGGTGAAGTGTGATGTCACCTCATCTCAGGATGTCCAGAACGCAGTCGCCGAGGTTGCCAAATCCGGTCGACCGATCAAAGGTCTTATCCAGTGTGCCATGGTTCTACAAGTGAGTTCGGGACCCATTCAATGATATCCGTGATCGATTTCGCTGACAGACGCTCAACTGCTTAAAGGATAGCTTGTTCGACAAGATGACCTACAGCCAGTGGTGTACGGCATTCAAACCAAAGGTTGAAGGAACCTGGTACCTACATGAAGCGCTTCCCAAGGACATGGACTTTTTCGTCATGCTCTCATCAGTTGTTTCTGTGATTGGCAACGTTTCTCAAGCCAACTATGCAGCTGGCAACGCATACATGGACGCTCTGGCACACTATCGTCGTTCGTTGGGCCTAGCAGCCACATCGATCAACGCCGGTCTCGTTGCCGACTCAGACCATACTATTGATGGAACCAGCATGGATGAGTACCTGGAACGATTCAAACACATGGCGCACGTGAGCACAACACTGCATGAGCTCGACATTGCCATCATAGCCTCTATGAGAGGTTCGACCGCGGACGGGAAGCCTACCGACTCTCAATTTGTCTTTTGCATGACGGACTCCCTACAGCCCGAGGGAGTCGATCAATGGGCACGCGACTTGAAGTTTTCTCATCGAATTGCCATGTCCAAGACTGATGATTCGGCTGGAGCCGACGGATCTGCTGGCCCTAGCATGAGTGAGCTTCTCGGCGCAGCTACTTCAAAGCATGATGCCGTGGTCATTGTGCAGGACACATTGAAGAACCTGCTCGCTCCTGGCCTCGGTGTACAGACATCTGATATCGATGATGATCGTCCACTATATGCTCTGGGAGGTAAGTCGCCATTTTTTCTACTCTCTGCAACTTGATTCCTTTCTTCCTAGTCTTTTATCCACCAGGACAAGAAACAATGGCTAACTATATGACCCTTCCTCAGTGGACTCATTCAAAGCAGTCGAGGTTCGAAACCAAGTATTCCGCGAGTTGAGGAGCGATGTTTCTGTTTTTGAGATTCTGAGCCCGAGTTCCTTAGCCCAATTGTCAGGCATCATCGTCTCACGCAGTCAGTTGGTCCCTGAAGCGGTTCGGGAGATGGAGGAATGAACAGGCACAAAGTTCTGGATAGATTCATAGAGTATACATTAGTTGATAAAATACATTGAATGCATCTACTACTTGATCTACGTCTTTGATTGGGGAACTTATATTATACTACCCATTTACACTCGACTCTCAGCAAGGGTTTTGCTGTTCTGTCTGTTCAGGGCCAGCTCAGATACCAATAGTACTATAACAAATTTCATAACCCAGCGGCTGCGCCATGCTCCACACCATCGACAGAGTTAACTAGGTTGATGTTGGGAGGTACAATGGCCGATTGCACCAAGACTGTCCGGCACGAGATGAAAGTCCCAGATTTCGGCAGCAGCTCGCTCCTTGTCTAGGTCTGCATTCGCGTACTTTGAAGAGGGAGACGTTCAGAACCGTATATGAATGTGATGAATGCCTATCATCCACCATGACGAACGAAGCTGACCGTTCCAGAACTGACCATGTTCCTTACCCTAGCTAAGATTCACCCCTTGACGATCTTTGATGGGAGCGTCGCCGTACGATGCGGTTTGTTGGTAGGAGTGACCTCCTACGACGTGGCCAAGGAGCGTTAAGAGAGTACGTGCCGCTTTTCGTACTGATCCTGTGAGGGAAGAGTAAAGAAACAACAAGAACTGAAGATGGATATACAGCAATGTATGGGGAAGTACTAAGTATAAGATGCATGGCGCCAGTAAAGACACGCTGTACTCTTACCCAGCGGCAGCTACCAAGTTAGCATACGCGTTTACGACAAGATATGGAATCGAGGGGTCACGGGAAGGATTGAGTCCCTCTCACTTTAGGCATGCTTGATCAACGAGTTTTCTGGATTAACCGCTACACGGATTGGCACATGTGGAATCAATCTCTATTTTTTAGAAAGAAACTGGAGCTGTATCTATATGAACAAGCCAAGTGTCATCCAATCGAGGTCCGTTTCTTTGATGAGCGTTGTGTCCCTGGGTAGAGACATGACCTTGACTCAGATATCAGACTCAACCTCCGCCACCGTTGGAACCCGGTGCAGCTTAATCTCCAGATACTCGGCAATGAGCTGCACCACATCCCAAATCACTTGAACATCCTCCCTCGACACCCCAATCCTTCTTGTCCCGCGAATATGCCAGTGCGTCTCCTTTGGTAGGTTCTGGATCATAATAGCTGGGAGCACTACCATTTGCGTATCTGTGTCGTCCAGAACTTGACGGTCGCTTAGATACAAGCCGTAGGTAATGTTTTCGGTGATCCATTCAAAGTCCTTGTGGTCGGCTAGTAGATTGAGCGTGCTCTTGGTGTTGCGAGCGTAAATCTTGCTTAGCCAGTCCATGCCTCGCTCTAGATTCTTGTTGTCGCAGTTCCACCCTTCCCTTGTCACACTGCGATCCTTGTCCTCGTCTTTCTCGATTCCGCTGATGGCCATGATAGCCTCGAGCGGCTTGCAGACACCGACAAGACAGACTGATTTGACGAGTGTCTCGCGGATGCGACGGATGAGGGCTTGGCGAGACTGTGGCGTAGGAAATTCGGGTCTCGATATGAGATGCAGATACAGATCTTTGCACAGCTCGGGATCGTTGCCTCCAACGAGTGCTGCTGTGGTGACAATGTACCAGCGATCAGAGCCAAGTGCTGTGTGCTTGAACTTGCGCTCGATGTTCTCGAAGAGGTTCTTTAAGCCTGTGGCATCACTTCGGTTGGACGCCATGGTGAAAGGGATGCTCTCAGGCGTAGTTCCTGGGGTTGAAATTGAGAAGACGGAGAGCGCGAGTCTGAAGCCTTGAGGCCGGTTGGACACTTGACAATTGAGTAAACGAACAGAGTCTTTGGTGAATGGGATGAGGGACCGTCTCGTGCCTAGGTATTTAGCTGTCTGTCGAACAACTAAAAGTATCCATTCATTACCCCGCTATTCTCTTCCGAGCGAGACATGAAACGTCATCAGCTCCACTCAATCTACTTGGAGGCACTGGTCAGAATACGACTACTGCAGTAATTATACGAGATTTCCTTTTACTAAAGAGTATAACGACGGATTTATACCTCTTAAGAGAGTTAAAGACACCATGGGGTAGTGTCATGTATATAATCGCGCTCCTGAAGATTGCTTCGGAGTGAACCAAGTCTCCTTCTACAAATATCTTCACTCCATACTAACATACTCTAACGAGAAGCTGCATATCATGAGTAAAAGCAAACGTAACTAGGCGGAGACGGCTCTAGTTCTAATTTAACATCAATCAAGGTACTATTATAAAGACGTAACTCAAATAAAGTTAATCTATAAGCTCTGTCCGTTTGCTTTATCCTGTAGGTCAATGAAGCTCCGTCTAACTATAGCAAGTCGTCTGAGACTTGTTCTTGTGTATCTCAGTCAAACCCAGAGTTGATGGAACCGGTGCAAAGCATCTTAGAGGTGAATCCAATTGCGTAGTGAACTTCGGACTTGGTGCAACCCTGGTCTCCATTCTTGGTGCAAAAGCCTAGGACCTTGCTGTTTTGGGAAAACTCCCATCCCTCTCCGTTCCAGTTGAAACCGTACTAATCCTTGGTCTTCAAACCTTGAATCTCGAAGAAATTTTCGAAAAGGCATTTCTCCGACACGCACATAGGCGTCAAAGATGACCCTAGGGCCCTAAGCGGGTCGAAAAATAAAAGTCTGCCTACTCACCTAATATTATATAGAGAGACCGGACTTTTATTTTGGCCGCCGAAGGAAGTCAGTAGCCGGCTGCTGACGATGCCCTCGTGGCAGCCGTCGGCAGCTAGCAGATACGATCCCGTCGGGCGTGCCATGCCGTAACCTTAGGAGCCGTTTTAAGAGTCTCGACTGACTCGATTAGGGCCGGTAAGGCGGCTGAAAAAGAGCCCTTAGAAGGGTTGAAGATGATGAAAGGATGAGAATCTAGTTGGCGTGGAAATTTTCGTGCGCACGTGATGTGTTATGGGAATAGCAAGAGGGTGTTGTGATATTAGCAAGACTCTTGACATAACACATAATACCCATAAAAGCTCCACAGACGAACTGCCATCCTTTGTCCAAAAAGGCGAGTTGATCGTTGTAAGCTCAATGCCTACCGTAGCTTTTAAGTTCTGGGTCAAATGGTATGAAGTCGTCATCAGTCACATTTCGTATCTTGACTAATCCATATCTTGACCTTGGTCGAGGCCATCAACAAGGTTTTGCAGCCCGGCTGACTAGCAACGATTAGGGGTCGGTATGGCTATCGCATCTCGTAAAGTTTTACTCTGTTTTGACCGTCCTCTGAGCTTTGGTTTTGATCCACATCTATCGACCGAGTGTGGTGCGTCCCTCTTGAATCTGTCCCTAGGTTGGGGAGGTACCAGAGGACCCAACTAATATCATAGGTAGTTTCTAATACTACCAGAGGAATCATAATAGTTATATAGTAGGCATAGCGTAAATTCCCGTGTAAAACAGCTCACAAAGGTATTAGCGGGGTCAGTTCGAGCGGTAGAAGCATGAAGACTATCTAGATACTTTTATTCTCAAGCTTACTTATACCTTGGGAGGGCTATCTATACCACTCAAAATCTTAGCGGGACTCTTGGTCGCAGTCTCACTCTATTTCCTTTTAATTTCCCCAAGAGCGTGTACTCATTTCCACGAGGAGGTAAACTTGTGATAGTAGGGGTCCTCGAACACTTTCTATACCATGCCCGCACGCTGTCGACTTCTGCCTATGAATAAGTCCGAGGGAGCTTCAAGAGCTTAGATGTCCCTCACTGATCCTGGATAGGTAGACCCGAGGCTATGGCGTGACCTGATAGTCCAAATCCCTGGTCTTGCTACCATTTGTACTTACTGATGTCTGGGAGGGATAGATAATAAATAGCAACTCAGATTATATACCGTTCAGCTTCCTACACAATCAAGTACAGTTCCAGTCCAGCTAACAAACGTGGAGGCGGTGACTGTATCATTCCTTTGGTGGCCAAATAGTGGTTGGACTGGGGGGCGTAAACTCCAAGCCGTGGGTATTGGTTTGTCAAAGCCCACAGTATTCAATACTCAATGGCGACGCAAACTGCTTCTTGGATACTGTCCAAAAGACCAAGCTCATTGACTATTTTACGGTCGTGTACCATAGAGCAGCTCAAATGCCACCAGTCTTCCTCGTTCCGCTATCGTAGTCTCAGGGCCTCAGGGTGACGTGACAGCCATAAAGGCCCATTCCTCGCCAAGCTCACCTGTGGCGCCGGCGCCGAGAAAGTGAGACTTGTCCCTTTTTGATAGCTTTATCCTAGAGTTCTTCCACCAAACGGCCACGCGCTTCTTACCGTCGCTAGTCTCATCCAAACCCTCGGCGGATTGGCTGCTACCGAGACGCACCAGCTTCCATCCCTATGACCACTTAGCCAGGGCTCTAACCTCGTCGCCGTGGGGATGACCGCCACTCTTGTGTCCTTACTGAAACCGACAATGAGGCTAAAGGTAAAAGGTAAAGTACCTGTGAGAGATATTGCATCGCAGTGACTCCGTCACGGTTTTCTCAGAGAGCTATAGGGGGGCTAGTACCATAACCTTGGTGTGCGCGTTAATTATACTCTATTTGGTCATGGAGGTAATCATTGATCTATTCGGGTCGACGCCCGTGTGGAAGACAACTAAGGAGGTAGGGTTACGATACTTACGGTACGTGTATGGTGAAGCTTGATCCCGTTCTGATGCCTACTTTCGCAAGGGGACCGCGGGTTGTGTCTTTTCATGCTACAGGCGAGAGGCTATGAATTTTCAACACGACCGATTCCCAAAGAGACAAACCAATTAGTGGCGGACAAAGGTTGGACAAGCTGGATGGAGCAAGCCCATGTTTATCTTCTTCTGGACATGGGAAAACGGCTCTGGCGGTTCTAGTTTATACATTCAGTGTGCTATTCGTAGAAAGCTTATGCTTTTACTGAAGAGCCATATGCTAGCATAAATCATCCTCACGTTCTGTGTCCATGTCTTATTGTGTAATATTACTTCAACACAGTACAGCAAGTTCTATCCACCTCTCAATTCTCATCTCGCACCCAATGGCAGTATCAGTTCGAAAGTGTCACAAGTCACCGATGCAGACATACCCTCGACAAAGACTACAGTAGTTGTACGCCGTCTTTCAGGGTACCAAAGCATAACTTGTATCAACAAACGGGACGATTTCTATCGTTCAACAACTAGTCATGCCTTACGGTCCAAGCTGTTTGGACCCTGATGTTGTCGTTGAATGCCGACGGCGTTGTCAAGCTCTTTTCCGATCCACTATCATCCGCCCTGGAGACCTGAGCATTGTGCTTCCCCTTTCCACGGGGTTGGAAGTTGTCCATCTCCCAAGCAGTTAGGTTGCCAGTCTGGGACCCTAGCTTCGATTGCTTACTCTGAGAAGTGTTACTCATAAAGGCACTAGAACCTTTGTTCGAATAACCTTCTTCTAGCCTTGAGCCGCCCATCCTCTTCTTGTACTTTGTAAAGAATGGCCGTAACATGGGAATGCTGACGCAAAGGATAGCGAGGTTTGGCTCAAGGATAAAGAGCAAAATGGTGGTTGGCATAGTACCAGTAACGTTCATCTTTAGGTCAACCGTGGACATGTAGATGAACCGGAAGACGGCGCATACTACGCATCTAGAAAAAGTTAGCATTTTGCTGACGTTCCAACGGCAAGGTATTGCTAACGCTAATGCCAGACTAAAGCATCCCATGATGGCGAGTCTCTGGGTGACTCGCTTCTGCAGCTGCCACAATGACTTCATTGGCAAAGCCATGATAATGACATCTCCGACAGCATTGGTTGCGATCACCGACTGGATGAATGGGGTATACGCGCCACATTTGCCTTTGCCAGTCCATTGACCCGAGATTGGGGTACAGAGGAAGATGGAAGCAAACACGCAGGAAACGTTCCAGAGGACAACGAGAACCAGCAGAATCTTGGAGGCATTCTGCATGAATTTGGTAGGGAAGATGCGGAGAAAGAAAAACAGCATGCTCGCTTTACAGAGAGCGAGCAGTGTGATGTACACTGGCTGCATACCGAACGAGACCTGTGAGACGCATAAGCCAACTCGTTCGTAACCGAATCGACATGTATCGTACCTGGAGAATCCATGGAACGTTGGGTAACACTGCAAAGGTCGTTGAATATCAGCAGAAGCTCGGATTCTTATCGGTGATTTGTTTCAAGACGATCATTGGGCTTGTTGTTGTTTGTCTGAGAGTCTTCGATTGGGATCACGTACGTTCTGGATGGTCGGCCAAGTTGTAACCACTGCCGGTTGTTGTAACTATACGGAATCTCATTAGCTCGCCACATTCCCATTGTTGGATTCAACGTCGAGAAGTACTCACAGATGCCTTGACATACCAGCATAGCAACTCCCATTGGCTATGGATTTGTTATTCATTAATTATTGGACGTGCGCTGGGCTCCGACTGTAGACCAACCGTTGCTAGAATGACCATAATATCATCCCAACCCAAGCCCGGCCCAGTGTATCGCCCTATGACCCGCAGAGAGACGACGATCAGGACGATCAGGACCACGATACAATTGATGATGAGCTCGGTACGCACCCGCCCCTTCATCGGCATGCGCTGCTCTGGCAACCACATAGTGTCGAGTTTCAGCTGGGACAACGTCGAGTGGGCGAAAGGAAGCAAGAGGGGTCAGTCCCCTTTTTTCTCCCAAAATATCGTCCGGGCCATTGAGTACTTATGCTTTAAGCCTGCCTGCATGACGTGCACTGTCCAGGACGGGGCGCATTGGGCAGTTACTGTCAGCATTCATCTACTATGGTGGCATGTCCAATCCACCTATATGTACGGCAGTTATACGTATCCTTACCGATAACTTCGCTAAAGACCTGGTAGCCAGCCATTGGGGGAAACACGAGATGAGTCTGGGGGCGACATCAGCTTCGCCAGTCCGGTGTAGTATCTATTCTTGCCGCTGTACCGCGCCATCTGGCAGGGAAGACCCTCGTTCATTTAGAGGAAGAAGGATTTACACTAAGCCAGCGTTACAGTAGGCCCAATGGGGACCGAGAATGCGTGCTCGCATATCACCGGGGCCCAGGGTCATGGCCAATTCGTCGGTGATTCTGTCGTGTTGGTTGTACTCCGTAAAGGATCCTCGGGTTGGCTCAACCCTGGCAAAGCTCAGCCCCTCCGCGTGTGCCGGTCCAGCTGCCGAAGGAGCTTCTAGCCGGAATAGATGCGCTAGAGATGTTTCACTGTAACCAAGGACCAGGGATTGTCTGGGTACGATGCCGCCATCAGACGAGGGAGTTAGCGCGGCCGCCGCCAACGTGAGATCTCTTTTAAGAAGGTAGGTAGTTTCATCTGGAAGTACAGTCCGGTTAAGGTGTGGCTTTTTACAGGGCCCTTCTGCTAACCCCTATTGTATACACCATTGACTGCCATGATGAAATGACAACTCAAAGCCTGAAACAATGTCAAGTGAGCTGCGGCGCATGTACAGAGATGGGGTCGATAACCTCGCGGCCCGCTTTTGCGGGTGAGGCGAACTACTATAAGCGAATCTCTGCCCAACTACGGAGTATAGCACGACTCCATACTCCAGTTGTTTGGTCGTCGGGGGAAAAATACGCAAAGTACTCCGTACGTAAACGAAACGTGCAACTGGAACCCCGGCGGATGAACGATTCCATTCCTAGAATTACCGGTGGCAAGCTATCCTATCGTCACGCCACCGACAAGGGCCCCCATGGCGTATCCTGTATAAGACCTGGGAGCATGAAGCAAACTAGGTCTGTATGCGTTAGATGATAATGCTGTCAAAGGTACGGAGTACTGCTGTATGTAACCTTCTCCGTTTCTTCCCCTGGTCCATATGTTCCGAGCAGCACATAAATAGCGCAGGGAAGAGCAGAGTTCTTAGTGAAAAGCAACCGATCGCCCGTTCCTTTCATTTCCATAATCCATTGTGGTACATACCAAGAAGCATAACACAAAAATGGCCACCTCTCACTCTACCAAGCAATGGATCCTCGCTTCCAAGCCCGTTGGCACACCTACCACATCGGGGCCTGATCCCACTTTCAAGCTCCAAACCGTGGAGCTACCTCCCCTCAAGGAGGATCAAATCCTAGTCAAGGTGCTATACTTCTCCAATGATGCCGGCATTCGAACTTTTATCGGCTGCACCGTCGACGCCGATCGGATGTACCTTCCTCCCGTCCCCATCGGGGCACCTATGCGGTCCGGTATCCTGGGTGAGGTCTTGGAGTCCAAGTCATCAAAGTTCAAGACTGGCGATTTGGTCATGGACTTCCACCTCGGTTCATGGAGCGAAAAGGCCGTCCTAGATACTACGTATGTCCAGCCTGTAGCCCCCCTACCTGCTGGCCTCTCCGTCACCCACTATCTCGGCGCCTTCGGAGGGTCTGGACTGGCAGGCTATGTTGGTCTCTTGAATGTGGGCGAAGCGAAGCCTGAACATACGATTGTTGTCTCTGCCGCGGCCGGAGCAACGGGTTCCATGGTTGTCCAGGTTGCGGCTAAGCTTCTCGGGGCCAATCGTGTCGTGGGCATTGCTGGAAGCGATGAGAAATGCGCTTGGGTTCGCGACTACCTTGGCGCCCATGCCTGTGTCAACTACAAGAGCCCGACCTTTATCCAGGATCTCAAGGCTGCTACCCCAGACGAAGTCGATGTCTACTTTGACAACGTTGGTGGTGCCGTTTTGGACGGGGTTCTTACACGCATGAAGAAGCACAGTACGATTGCCGTATGTGGAGCCGTCAGTGCTTATAATTCCGAGGAGCCGATGATGCTGCGCAACTGGTTCGAGGTCATCTCCCAGCGAATCACCATCAAGGGGTTTTTCATGTTTGATTACATGGACAAGGTGCCCAAGGCCATGGAAGAGCTCATTGGCGCCGCGGCTGATGGCCGAATCAAGGTCGATATCGAGGATGTAGTCTCTGCCACCATCGAGGAGGTGCCAACTGTTTGGACGAATATGTACAGCGGCGCCAACCGCGGAAAGTCGGTCACGAAGCTGATCTCATAGATGAACTAAGACTAGGCAACGAACGTTGCTTGATGCGACTGAAGTTAGTCCTGGGCCACATAATAGACATCTCTTGCGAAAGACACAAGTTTTGATACTCGCTCCTTTCTCTGATGATCGAAATACGTGATCAATTCCCTAAAATCGCTAGCATCAGATAAAACGACACATCATCCACACATACTAGTGTTGTTTTCATGATCACAAACAGGATAGCGAGCCTAAATAAAGGGAAAGCCGAGCCGTGTGACTTTGGCCCTGTCTTGGATTGCCCGTCGCAAGCTTTAACGGTACTATTCAGCCGAGTTGCTGCAACTGCACGAGGACTTATTGACCGGTCCAACCCATCGCTTCTATATCGATAGCCAAAGTGACATGATAATCTAGGCACTCATTCCACAACCTCATTCATCAGATAAAGACGTATAGACCAAACGAGTAACCAGTAAGATACTCATCTGCTTATTTTTCGTGACAAGACGAGAAACCATGTTTTGCCTCTGACGGCGACCTCGTCGATGGCTGTCATCATGACGAAGCGCAAGCATTGGAGAGATTCTTCAACCAAGACGTCTCGGCCGAAGAAGCAGCTCGTGCCATTACGCGGGTTAGGATTAACGCCAAAGGAAGTCTTGAAATGTGAGTTCAAGGATGTCCCTAAACGATGATTGTTCTGGGTAATGAATGAGCCTGAATTATGTACGATCGT
Source organism: Pseudonectria buxi (assembly GCA_003693545.1). NCBI lineage: Eukaryota > Fungi > Ascomycota > Sordariomycetes > Hypocreales > Nectriaceae > Pseudonectria > Pseudonectria buxi. Next base: position 221,980 of record QUZG01000062.1, on the reverse strand, counting down.
AGCCAGGCTCAACACGAAAGGCGATGGAGGCAGCTACAGCGTCAAAGATAACAATAGAGGTTATGATGTGAATATGCTAATAGTTGTTCGAGAGACTCATGTATCCAGTCAACTACTAATATAATGTAACAGTTTCAGGGAATGAGAGGCAACGAGGGATAACCTGCACTACAAGCAGAACATTAAATTATAAGCATCATGGCACTTCTAAAGCTTTTAATCTAGGAATACAGTACTATGGCATTTTTTGATGATTTTCCGGCAGCGCGTCAGCTCATTCGACAACTAGTCGCTCCATTCTCTTTCCGACTGTCACACTCCAGCCATCGATCTTCTTACACCACAAGTCGGCGAGATATAGGCTCACGGTCAGCAAGACAACCCAGCCGATCAGGTAACCGCCAGCCCGGCCGAAAGCATCGAAAAGTCTCGGCATGATCCAAAAGCCCAGGCTGTGCAACACCGGCCCATGGACAAGATACAGGGAGAAACTGATTTTTCCCAGGTACTGCGGTGCCCATGACTCTAAGCAATAGCGAAGACTGGGGCTGCGGAGAATGCAGGAGATTAGGATGAGGGCGCCCATGGCCTGGTAAAACATCCAGCCCGATAGTGGAACGTAGTACTTGGGGACGAAGTAGGAGAGGAACACGAATCCAGGCGTGTATTCTGCCGCGACATCGGGATAGGAGAGAAAATAGAGCGCGACGAAGATGCCGAGCCAGCGGATTGACCTGTCGCTACTCCTCGATCGTTGGAAGCCAGTGTGGCGGCCTCTTACAGCTCCCGTGGCCGAAAAGTCGGACGAAGCACGGATATCCATCTCGGAAAGCATCGTGCCGCTCAAAAATGTGGCCATGTCCCACCGTCCCATCATTAAGCTGTAGGCGGAGAGAAATCCCGCAAAGCCTAGACGCCACTTGGCTTTGATAGCTGCCGTCCCCAGCAGGAAGAGGTAGACAAACATGGAGCCACGGAGCTCCATGGGAATCGTAAAGGTGTGAGGGTCATATCGCGGATGGTAGTGGCCAAAGTTGAAGGGGTTGGCCCATTCTGCGTAGGCTCTCGTAAAGTTTCGGAGAGCATACGTCATGTTGTCGTGGATGAAGGGATGTTCTTCCCAGGACCCGCCGAGCTGGACCCAAGTCAAGTTCGTGCCCGTAAAGTTGAGGCTGTTGGTGATGTTTGATCCGACGGGAGTTTCTATAATTGGCACCGGGCCGTAGTATGAAGCCTTGCGTTCGTTTCCGCCAATTCCGCGATAGGCCCAGAGTGCGAGCGATTCCACCTCGGTCGTGGTGTTGGTGCTATTCGCGACAGTCTCATTTGATAGTTGCCCTTCAAACTCGTCGACTAGTAGATATAGCGATGCTGGTCCAAAGCGCTCCGAGGTAGTGTTGGTGCAGAGCACGTCGCCTGGAATAGTGATGTTGGTTATGTTACCCAAGTAGTCTGTCGTCTGCAAGCCCAGGTAATTCGCAATGCCAGTGGCTCCAGTGATGGGAACGGTGTCGTTGTAACATGTGGCATTGAGCTGGGCAACAGTCACGGTTCCGTTAATGTATGCCGAGTCAGGCCCTTTGAAAATGGCCGCCTCAGATCGAAAGACACCCATCTGCGCCAGCATCGCCACCAGGAACATGCTGATGGTTGGAGGGATGTAGAGACGGAATACACGTCGAAAGACGGCGGACGCAAGGCGTTGGTAGGCGACATCTACACGTCGCTCATGGATGGCCCTTAGAATGTGTCGACAAAGGACATAGCCGGATATGGCGAAGAAGATGGCAACCATTGGGCGTCCGCGGTGCAGAAGGCAAATGATGGGCAACGAGGGCCATCCCCAGTAGGGCTCGGGGGATCCGGGAGGAAAGGCGCCATGGCCCATCATGATGGAGGGGGTCCAAGGCCAGAGGAAGTGGTAATTGAAGACGAGCAAGCAGGCAATACCTCGGAGGCCATCGAGGCATGTGATTTTGTCCCTGTTCACTCTCGAGGGTGTGCCCGAGGCCGAGGCCGAAGCCGAGACTGAGGCTGACGCTGAGGCGGCCATTTTGCCATCACGGTCGCTCCAAGGCAGCATTTCCGACTGTGATCCCTCTTGTGCCCGCGAAGACTCGCCCCAGACGCTAGAGGGCATGATGAATGACTCGTCGTTTGGGTACTCTGTAGTTTACTCGGGCGATTATGATGGAAGCACGCGGACAGAGGGTACAGGCTGGGTTGGCAGATAGTTGTAGACAAGAGGATACGAGGCTCACGATAGACAGCTAAGATAAGGAGGGAAGGCTGCGACACCAGGCGCCCCTGACGAAAAAATCCGGCACGGAATGCAATGTGTTCGTTATTGGAAGGATTGAAAGGATTGAAACGGCGCGCACGCTCCATTCCCTCTACGGCATTAGCCCGTGTAGAGGCATTCCTTCTCTCTCCTAGCGTACACTTATGCCGCAAAGTGCCAATCCAAGTATGCAATAGAGGTGCAAAGTATGCTATGCGTATCCGTATTCTTGCTCTAGATTACCTCACCTTGCACTCATCAACTGCGTATTGAATGCGCTCAGCTTGGGGCCAAGGCTGGATAAATGTGACAGGCTGGGACACTTGCTTGCCGTCGATATCAAGCTATCAGCCATGCCAAGGATGTATCTAGAGCGTGGAGTTTCCTCGGCCGCGCTATCAAAGTGTCTCCTTAGAACAACTTGGGATCTACTGCGTCTATCACTTCTACGCAACAGATTGACAACCTTCACTTACCGCCATTTCTGCAATGTTGCTATACAGGTCCTACGCACCTCCAAGCCAAAATCAGTGATTTAGCGGCCAACGTATCTCTCCCAGTCGGACAAGACTGTGTTGGCGCCTCTAGCGACGATATCGCAAATGAAGCATCTCGCAATGACATTGGCTACGTCGTTAAGAGAAAGACGACGATCCTCTCAAACGGCGGAGACTCTGCAGATATGAGAACCGTGCCTAATTATGTGCTCAAACGTCCGGGCTTGTATTTTCCGGGCAATAAGAAGCCGCCATGGGCAGGCAGATCCTTGCCAGGAAAGGTCTGTAGCCGGATGATCCTCCCAATGGTGGACCTGTCCTGCTGAGAAATGGTTTGTTCTCAGAGGTCAGCGCAAGGCAATCAGCAGTAAACTCCGTCTCTAGCGCTGCAGAGGCCATAAGCATAAAAATAGTCTATTTATCGGAGGCAGTTTTCTTGTCTTTCCATTAGCGGCTTAAAAATCGTTTCGTGGTAGCTACCGTTCTCTTTTCCAGCGCTCGAGATAACCCCCAAGGAGTCGAGATCAAGGGAAATCGCACCGTTGCAATTTTGTAATAATTGACGGCGACTGAAAGAGTCGTGTCAGCGGCGATCCCGTTGCATCCAGTGGATTTCAAGATCCCTGCTGCCCGGACATACAACCCTTTTGGATAAACATCCTCCGTAGGCTTGTTGGACCCGCTACGCCCATGTTCAAGGCCGAACCCGTGAACCGATACAGGACGGCACAGAAGGTGAAGCGAGATGCCGTACTGAGTGGTTCCCTCGCGTTTTCGAGTTTCTGGGCGCCCATCTCCAGCCTCATTGGAAATTCGTGAGCCTCGTTGTCTGGGTTCAGACATATTATTCGGCAACAGCCGTATGCTTCGGAGCTCCATGCAAGGGAATTGCCAAGCACCGAGCACTACAATGTCACATTGTCTAGCGGAGAGCCTCTTGCCATCTGCCAATCAGCTAACCATGACTACGTTCCATCGTATGCACTCGACGGCCGGTACGCACATGGCCAACGACCAACAGCCAACATGGCGCCACCTCCCATCAAACCCTCACGCAATACATATGCAGCCGGATGTCACGTATCCTGCAAGCTGGAGACGGAAGACGTTAGTATCTAATCATGTGGAGCGAATTCCGGCTCAGCACATGGGTCATCGATGCCGTATTGGCTGAGTGAACCACGGAAACTTCCTGTGTAGTGTCAAAAGTAGAACAACAAGGAGGTCGATCCGGCTTGATCCCGGGCCTGGCAACTGCTACATGAGGGGTGGACGGTATAGTTGTTGCGATATAAGTTGAGTGGATAGTGCTCCCTCGTTCTCATTTTCCTGGAATAGGATATATCGCATTCATCTTCGAGCCAACCAAGGACATCCCTGGCAACTATCGTCGAATACAGCCAGTTTCCACCTCTGAATCTTAGTCGGAGAATTACGCTCACAGCTTTTTGCTTTTGCGTCCCAAACTCACCCCCAGCCAGGTTCTCTGTTCTATGGGGTAGCTCTTGCGACATACCGTCATTGCTGTGACTTACACGACTTGCCACGCCTAGTCCATATAATGGTTCTCCATCAGTCTGATCGGCCACTGTCGATTGAAAGATCAACCCCTCAGAACACCCCCGATGTCCTTGATCAAGGTCTCAGACCTGTCGAGATTAGCCAACTCGGGAGGATGAAGGCCAATGGCGCAGGGGCATCCCAAGAACACGCAAACTATAATAATGAACAAGTCCAGGTCAAGGTCAGACACTCTCAGACCCTTTCACTCCAGTTGCTTACTGTCTAGCAGGGATTTAACTCCCGGCTCAATCCAAGTTCTGCTCCAGCCATCTCCCTTTCCGTGGAATCCTTACGAAACAATGCACCAAGTACGCCAATGACCTCGGAACCTGAGAACTCTTCAGTTGCGCTGCCCTTGAACCCTCCAACAGAAATACAGGCTTCAACGAAAATCGACACTGCCTTTCCGAGTCCTACTTCGATTGATTCACTATCTAAAGAGCCATACACCTCGATAGTAGAGGACCGATGGGATCTCGAGGCAGATATCCCAGCCAAGACGTACCCCAAGTACATACGCGGACTACGTTATCGGATTCTCATCGTCTACCGCCGCCTCTTCTCAGTCGTGGGCTTGCTCAACATTATTGCCGCCATAGTCTTGGTGGTTTCTGGCATCAGCCGCGAGTGGCTAAGTACCATTACTGCCATCAATCTGGCCGTTGCTGTCCTTTTCCGCCAGGACTTTGTCATCAACGCTCTATATACCATTGCTTGCCGCGTGCCAAGGTCGTGGCCCATCTCCATCAGATCGCGATGCGCCAAAATCTTTCACTTTGGAGGAGTTCACTCCGGTGCGGCTGTTAGCGCTGGAGCGTGGCTGTTGGCGTCAAACATACGCGACATTGTCTGCATGCAGTCAAGCTGCTCCAACTGGGGCAGACAATCCCTCGCCCCGAAAATCATTTCCTGGTTCATCCTTGCGTTATTCGCCGTCATCATCTGTACGGCCATGCCATGGATGCGGAGGAAGTACCATGATCTGTTTGAGAATACGCATCGGTTTGCCGGCTGGACTATGCTCGCCCTATTCTGGGCCCAGGCCGTTCTCGCAAGCAGAGACAGTGCCGGCCCTGGCTCATCCATTGGAGCCGCATGTGTCAAATCTCCAACTTTCTGGCTCGTCATGGTTGCGACGGTGAGTGTTGCCTCGCCATGGTTCTTCCTACGCAAAGTGCCCGTTGAAGCGCAAGTCTTGTCGGATCATGCGGTAAGACTGCACTTTGACTACACAATCCCAGTTGGCGGATCGTTTACTCGCCTTTCCTACCGTCCACTGCTAGAGTGGCATTCATTTGCTCCCATCCCGGCCCCAAAAGCAGTCAACGGGCGACGAGCGGGATACTCGGCAATCGTGTCAAACGCGGGTGACTGGACCAGATCCACCATCCAAAGCAGGCCGAAACATATATGGACCCGAGGAGTTCCTACGTGTGGCGTCATGCGTGTCTCGACAATGTTCAACCGGGTGGTTCTCATTGCCACCGGGTCCGGCATTGGGCCAGTATTGAGTCATATCCAGAGTCAATCCTGCCCAACGCACTTGATATGGTCAACACGGCAACCGGAAAAGACTTTTGGGAAAGATCTTTGTAACGAGGTTTTGGATAGGATCCCAGACGCCATCATCCATGATACCGATAAGCTAGGGCGTCCTGATCTGGTCAAGATGGGGTTCAATCTCGCCAAAAGCTTCAGAGCCGAGGCCGTCATCATTATTGCAAACCGGACGATCACCAAAAAGGTGGTATATGGGTTGGAAACAAGGGGTGTCTCAACTCTCGGGGCTATTTGGGATAGCTAGCCGTGTTTCACTCGAGTAGATAATGGTGAAACTGGTAATAACGGGACACGACTTTGATACCGTACACGCGTGGATGAGTACATGAATACGATCCAAGGTGTGAGTTTGCCGGGCAGCGGAAAGTCTGCTGGCTTCAGAGAATCTACTTGACTCAACACGTTCTTGTTCTAATATGGTCTTGAGCGACTTCTTCAAACTAAAGGAAGAATTCGCGTCCTCAACAACAAGGGAGTATACAGAATCGGAGATTACTGAAATCAAAGTGTTGCCAAGGGCAATCTTTCACCGGTATAGCCTGCTGGCTCGCACAAAGATGGCTCACTGAAACGCGGGTCAAGGAACACTCAGTTTGTCAAGTATGTACCTATACAAAGTCTGGCACTTTGCTCAGTTAAGATCATTAAATAACATTATTCCCGAAGCCTGCTCCTCGCCTTCTTTCTATGTTCGACTTGTCCAACCAGGGAAACGAATGAAGGTAGTGACCTCAAATACTAATAAAATCTTCCAATCATTATATCCACGTAATACTCCCCTCCTTCTATCAGTATATACTTTCTCCAATTTTATCTTCTTGCCAGGCAGCACATGATACTCGTCTTTCCGATATAGACTAGGAAACCGATAAAGCGCACAATAGAGAGTACAGCAGTCGAGTACAGAAGGAACTTGAAGTAGTTGGGGGTTCGGGTCTTGGAAGCTTTCTAGATGAGTTGTTAGCATATAGTGGTCAACGAGTAAAAGGCAGATAAAGGGGATGCTTACTCCGACTCCAATCGTGCTAAACTCGTCGCTTGTGACCATGATGATGAGCAAAACGTTGGAGAAGAGCCAAGAGATGACCAGGCCAGTTCTGAAAGACTTGTAAGAGTCCTCGACATCCTTGGCCTCGGGTTCATCATCGGCCCCGTCATTCATGGGGGCGAGCGCTCTCCACACCGTCTTTTCAAACTGGCTGTCAATGTCCTCCTGTTCCTTTTCAATCTCTTCCACAACGGCCTCGTTCCCTTCACCCTTTGTGATGTGGGCCGAGGGCAACGCTTCTGCTTTATCAGAGCCCTTTGTGCCCCAAGAAACGTCGTGCCAGTTGTTGAAGGAATACACCATGAGGATGTTGATGTACGTCGACATGAGGAAGAGATATTGGGGAAAGGAGTGGAACATGTGCCAAGGGTCGAGGTAGAGGAATGAAGCGACGAAATTGAGCCCGTAAATGGTAACAATGGCAATCAAAATCACACCCGCAACGCCCTTGCCGCCGAAGAAGCTGTCGTAAAAGGCCTGTCCGGAAGCAAAAGAAATCTGTTCTCCAATCGGGGTACGAAGGGCGCGGTAGACGAGATAGACCGTGAGGACAAGGATGTAGCCTTGAATGATGGCAAAGACGGCAAAGGACGCGATGTAGGTATACCTCGACGCTTTGGGCCTATTTCCAAGGGCCACGATGAATTGGAGGGCGACGAATGCGATGTAAATGTACTTGAGTACCACGTTGACGATGGGCGTTGGGATGTCACCAAATGGCCAGCCATGGTAGTTTGTTTCCGAGACGGGCGTGCCGACCAGCTGCATGATAATGACCGTTGTCAGGTAATACGAGCCCAGGGAGAACCAACTGAAGATGACGTTGCAGATGTTGTACAGAAGCTGAATATGCAAGAAGAACATGCGGATGATGCCGTGGCCGCTTCGGTACATACGACCAAAGTGCATGAGGGAATAGAGCGAGGCAGCAAAGGAGCCGTTCAGCCAGCGTCGGCGTTGACTGATGAACTCGGGCGCACCTTCGGGCACATCGGTTTCGCCCTTGGCGGCCTTGATGTAGGACAAGTGCCATTTCTGACCAGCCTTGGCCACCAATTCGAAGCAGAGGATACGATCCTCGGCCAAGAACATGTTCTTTTTGAAGATGTTCATGCCATCAATACCCTTTTTGCCGAGAGTCTTGGAAAGCGTGTGGTCGCCGTGGAAGTACTGCTCGAGAGGGCGGCCCATGATGGCGCGGAACCGATAGGCCGAAAAGGCACCTGGCAAAACACTGACATATCCAAAGGTACTCTCCAGAGGCTTATCCAAGACATTGGAGATTTTGTACTCAAAGTTCTGAACAGCAACGAGAGGATTCAGGAGCTTCTTGCCCCGTCTTCCCAGCATAGCATGGATTTCTCCGCAGGCGCCTCCCAGGTGTCGATCGTTATAAAAGCCTTCCCACAGGGAGAGCAGGGAGCGCGGGCTGGGCTTGGTTCCGGCGTCGATGAGGATCGTCACCTCGGGGTTGAGGATACGGCCAAAGGCGTTGAACAACCAGCGATGCGAATTGATCTTTTTGCTGTTCTTCTGCTTGAGACAGAAAATGAACTGCACGGGCGGCAGATTTTGGTTGCTCTCCTTACTCGGCCGTACCAGCTGTTGGCCTGGGGTGATGGAGATCTGGCTGGTGTACTCGAAAATATGAGCCACAGTCTCTTTGCCGTCGACATCCTTCTTGATCACGCCGTCCTGATAGATGCCAACGGTTGCAAGCACGTCGAAGACATTGGGATCGACCTTGTCGATACCATCAAAGACCAGGCAGACAACAATCTTTTGCCAAGCCGGACCGCCCTTGTTCCAAAAGGTTGAGCGCTTCAGCCTGACAATGTCTCGGATATTCTGCATTGTGCCGTGGAGCGTGCGTGCCAGCAAAACCTTGTCTTCGTTGTAATACGTAATGGCGATGAGGAGCTCCGTGTGCCGGTTATACATGCGCGGCCGCAAATCGTAACCGTTTCTCAGCGTAAAGTCATTGGGATCGCAAGTCGCGGCTGTGTATCGCATCTTGGTAAACTCCTCGCTGCTGGCGCCCGAGTCGCGGTATTGCGGCTCGATGGCGTTCTTGACGGCGCTGGGGACGGGGTATTCAATGCTGAGGACGGAGCCCTGAACCAGCTTGACTTTGCGGGTTCTCGAGCGCTTGACGCCAACGCCGCCCGCGTCGAGATCGGGCTGCTGCTGTCGCTGAACCCAGTTGTCTTCCGGGTTCCCGAGCGTGGAATCAGGCCGGCCGTGGGTAAACGAGGCATCCGAGTTGTCGTGGCCAAAGCTGCCCATGCTGCTGAATCGATTGTCGGGCGATCGACTGTCGGGGGGGGGGAGATAGGTCGCTCCGGGCGCATACGTCTCGTTGAGACTGTAGACGGAGCCGCGGGATCCGGGCCAGGGCTGGTTGGGGTCATGGTGAGGGCTTTCAAAGTCGGGAGTCGGCGGGTCAGTCAGTAGTTGTCGGGCGGCGCCTTGGTCGTGGTTGTTGTCGAGAAGCTGGTACTATTGCGGGATTTTGTTAGATTAAGACGAAGAAGCATGTTGTACAGACTGTGCCGCGCGTGTTTGTACTCACGGTTGAGCCAGCATTGAGATCCTGCAGCTGATGCTCTTGTCCATGACCAGAGCCATGGCCGTTGGAAGCCATCTTGTGCGTGGGCGTGGGTTAGTTGGCTAAGGAGCGTGGTTGGGGGTTCCCAGAAAGACGCATCAATTGCGTGGTGGATGGCTGGCGTTTTTGAGCAGTTGTGGGATGGCGTGAGGCACAGCCTAGGGCAGATGGAGATGGGCCAGGCGCATTAAAGCTCAGAGGATGCAATCTCGGAGTCTTTTTGCGTGAAGCCAGCAGAGGAAGCAAAGCAGTCGAGATGCCAGGCCAAGCAAGCAAGCAAGCAGAGCAGAGCAGGGGAAAAGTGGAAGAGTGCACAAGAGGCGGATGAAAATTCGAAACGGCCGAGTCGCAGTTAACCCGCAACCACGACATTGCGTATTGCTCCGTATTTGCTTGCTTGTTCAGGCGCTAGCCACGTCGATCCAAAACCAGGCCATCATGCAGCCTGAGGTCATGGCGGCAGCCAACCGGCCCAGTACCGAATGAGACCTGGCGATGTCTGAGTCTGAGCTCGTATAACTCCACTAGTGGAGGCGAAGCGGTTTCATGCCCGGCCGTCGAGACGGTATTTTTAGTACCGAGCACCAACGGGCCAGGATGGGCCAGCATGGGCCAGGATGGGATAGCCCACTGATAGCCCACCCTCAAATCTGTCTCCCTGCTCGAGCTGGGACGATCCAACAGCCTTAAAGCTGACGACGGCTGCATCAGCCACGAGATGAGTTAATGTTGTTAGATTGATCCGCCGTCAATGCAGCCCTGCCCTGCCCTGCCCTGCCCTGCCTTGCCTTGCCTTGCTGCCATGAACCATAATGGCAGACATCTCCATCTTCAATAGTTACCCCGCCCGCTGCATTGTGAATGAGTATGCGTAGATCTACCTCCAACAGTCACGTCCTCTCCATCTGTTTCCGAGTAGATGACATGGATGGAGCTTGGACAAGCAAGACTTGCACTTTGATAGCCTCGTTATTGATCCATCTTGGGGCAACTCCCATGCCACCTCTCTCGCCTGGGCAGCTGGTTGCCTTTACTACCACGAGACCAAGTAGAATGCCGCAAGCCACGTGGAGACGCCGATTGACATTGACACCCATAACTGTATCTGAGAGTCTTACTTGGTATCTAGGTAGGCAGTTATACGCGCAGACATATACCACCAGAATGCCTATACCAGACGGGAGTTCCGACTGGGTGCAAGGTTTGCAGAGTTTGCAGGGTCTGCAGCAGCCCAAATCCATGACACGATACGCAACTAAACCTTATTATCACTACTTGTACGGGTGTGGGATGGTGGCGAATCGCGGGAGAACATACGGAGCAATCGAACAAACGTTGGAACCCGTAACCTAACCCTCGCTTCCCGTCGCAGACGCGTGTGAACCATGCTTTTACAGTAACCTTCCAAAGGCACCCCTGGGCGCTCAAGGGCAGAAGTGCAAACCCCACTGCGAGTTTGCAGGCGAAGCTATCGCCAAGTAGAATGCCGTTTGGTCCTAGCGCTACTGAAAAATCAACAGGTGGTGTGGGCTTGACCGGCATAGGTCGCGCCATCTCCTGTCGTTCCTGACGCCCAAGACGCCTCATGATTGTGGCTTGTTCGTGACGAATGACATGCAACGCAACTCTTTGCCGTTTTCATATTAGACTAACTGGGGTCTGATCCTACCATGTACAATACTGGAGCCGACAAGCCAGGCTGCAGCTTGTTGTACCTATCATATGAACTTCTCCACGTTTTATGCTTCCATTTCCACTCTGCTCTTCCCAGCTGATTTATACCGTTACCGGTGGGTTACAAAGGACGGTTGTTTTGCTACCACAGAACTTGAAGCTGTACACGTATAATCACATATCATATAGCTTAGCAAAAGGAACTCATCAGGTGCCCAAAGGTACAGCGGTATTCTCGTCTTACCCACTGGCCGCAGTTCGGAGCTACGGAACAAGTCAATAGAATGTAACTTCTCTCCCCTCTCAAGTGCGCGACGGGGATGAGAATGGCGAGAATGATAAGATTCTAGTGGACATGATAATAAAAAACTGTAGTGTTTCTTAAACTTGGTTTAAACCCACAAGAATACATTGCGCTACACTCATCATAAGGCTCATGGAGTCACTCTTATTGCCATCGGTCAAATTACTCTGAGGCATCGTCGTCACTGGCGGTTGAACTCCATGTCTCAGTCTTGGCAGTGATGACTGGTTGCCATGCCACATGATGCCGTTGATCAGAGCCAAAGATCCTAGAGCTGCAGGAGCTTTCGTGGCAGTCTCATAGTACAGGCCCCTGAGAACCAATATCCCAAGGCTCATCGTATTACGAACGATTCCATAAAAGAGCTTCATAGAGCTATCAATATAACAATTAAGGGAATTCTATGACTGAAAGGATATATTTGCATATCAAACCCAAACCATACGCTATCAAATGGAAAACAAAGGGAAATCTACCTACTTCTCAACGCCTCACGCATTCGGATATTGGCGATATGTAGGAGAGCGACTGACTGTTGTAGCTGAAGAGCCTTTTTAGGAATGACAATATATAGACCAGACGTCAATGAATCGTCTGGCCTAAACTTGTCGTGGTATGCCATCTTACCGCTTACTGGCACCGACTCCATGACGCGACGGTATCCCATCCGCATCAGCCAGGCTTTCACGCGCGTATGGCCAGAGATGTCTCCCAGGTCGGCAAAGGGCTCGTAGCCAAGACTTAGATAGGTGATGCCAGCAACCTGCAGCAGCTTCATCGTGGTGACGACGAGGAGATCACTGATACCGCGTGGCGCAGAGAGCGATGCGATGCACGGGTCGAGGTGAAAGCCATTGTTTGCGCCGAGGCTTCGTAACGTCGCACAGCCATTCATGGTGCCGTCGGGGTCGCGAGTATAAATAAACATGCTCATCTCCGGCCGTGAGAAGAGATCGTACTCGGTGACAAAGGCTTGTGAGTTTGATGAGCGTTGGGTGCTTCGCGAATTTCGCCAGTCATCGTAGACGCTCTGCAACTCGGCCTCGAGACCCGGTTCCCGGCCCATCGTGCTTGGACTGTAGAAGCCAAACATGATGCCTCCTCGCTTGGGGTCAAGTAAATGTCGATTTTGGCTCAGCATGCGCTTTCCCGCCTTCTGGGAGAGTACCGCATTATCCATTGGGTTCAAAACACGTTCGTTGCCAAAGTGCAGAGTGGTCCAGCCTAGACTCTGGGCATACTTGGCAAACGTCTCGCTCACGCCAACAAAGGCGAGTCCCAGCCCAAGAGTTGCTCGAAACTGGCGCCACTCGTCGAGCAGAAGCGGAATGTCCTCCACAGAACACATTGGGTCGCCGGTGACAACAGCGGTCCGGTTTTCCACCTTATAAACGATGGCTCCATATTGCTTGCGGCTGGTAAAGACTTGGTAGCTGGGGTCGAGGATGCCCATGTGTGCGGTGCGGCTGTATTGTTGACAAACGCGATCAAATTCACTGCTCATCCCAGCTCCGCTATCGTGTTCGACGCATGCGCTCAAGTCTTGATCGGAGGGTTTCTTGGTAGGCAAGGGAGACATGCCCTGAGCATGCTTTGGATTCCATTGCCGTCGAGGAAATACCTTTGGATCGGCATAGTTTTCGATAACGGTGCTGACGGTGCTAATGAGCTCGCATGGCGCTTTATGGGTTGTGATTGTAATAGAGGACGCGGGCGCTGATGTCGTCGACGTTCTCGTCGACGATTGGTGCTGCGGTTGAATGCTTGGGTGAAGGGAGTCCATGGCTCCGGATATTATCGTGGTTCTTCTTTCTGCGCTGGTTGCCCAAGATGCTGACCAAAGTGTGGGATCAGGTTCTCCCAAGCTCTACTCATCTTTTAACAGTCCATCAAGCACGCTCTTGATCCAACGGCTATCACGGCACGGCGGCATAGCCGGGCGGCCTCGAACAGTGGAGTTTGTGGAGTGTCGCGGACGTCCTCGCCTCGGAGTGCCCGGTTTTCTTCAGCCCGAAATCTACTCTGATTTCTTGTTTTTGCCGTAAACAGGTCACAAGGATCCGGAATGTTGATCGAGGTACCGATTTGCTCCCGCAACCAGAATATCGTGTCACATCAAGCAGCCTGTACCGCTAGCTACTTTTCGGCAGAGAACGGATGATACTCGTACAGTGGTGAGATGCGCGTATGGAAACCGCAACTTATTATAACACTCTAAATGCTTGCGAGCTATATTCACTACATACACGGACACGTCCCGATTGTCTCACATGGTTTCCAGACTTTAAAAGTAGTGCCACAAGTTCTGGAGATTCCGAAGATGAGAAACTCCACTTGGAAGATCAAGCTAACTCGGGTCAACTCTAGGCTTCCACGTCAAGATGCAACTGGTAACTCTGATCGGCGCTTTTCTACTACCACAGCTATTCAGAGCAAGTTGATGGAAGGGCAAGTTGTGTTTCCAGACAGACGATAGCGTTTGTGAGCAAGTACCTACCTCGCATGTAAGTCATGTACAAAGTAACTGGTAACAGGCAGATATCACGAAACTGATAAAGGCATGTTCCAGAATCACACAACACGCCATTCTACCCCTGCGCGGGTGGGATTTCTGCAAGTCAGCTTATCGGCACGTTATATCCGGGCCGTACGGCTTAACAAATGACAATGGGCTCTCGAGCTGGAATTGGCTTAGGATACGAACTTTTACACAGAATACAGTGGGTCTTCGGGCCTCGATCAGAAGCCGAACCCCCGATGTAAACAAGCATAACAGACTGACAACTGGAAACGATTAGCAAACACTTAAAACCCAAAATGCCCGCGCGTCCCGTTTTCCGACAACGTTGCAGTTGGCGCCGAGTCTACTCAACTTGGTGCGCGCCTACGTAAGTGAGGCGGCTGTGTCTGAGCAAACTCTCCGCTAAGCCGGCTGACGACTTGTCAGCCTGTGACTTGTCCCATGGCGTGAGTTGACAATTGATCAACAACTGCATACGTCAATCGGCTTCCAAGCCACAATAACCCAGTGTAACCGGTCAGCGCCGCGTCAGAGATGTATCGGATGATGCAGTTTTGGAATGGTCAGCACCAGACTTGTGCCTTTGACCATAGCGTTGCTGACGGCAGTAAAATCCAACCGGGCACGAGTGATAGAGTGAGAAGAGATATGTCATACCTTCTGGTTTCAACGAGTCCCTATAACTGCCACGTGATAATCCACATTGTCCCTGCGTCAAAAAAAGGTTAGACTTTACCTTCTGGTGGCAACATTGGTTTATAGTTTCTCGGATCAATGGCGGCGTGGGGGAGTTGACCTCTCTACCTGCTTTTCTGTTCAATCGCAGGCCGATAAAGCAATGTAGAGCTTTGTGTAGGTGGTCCTAGCCTTTGCTAAGCCAACGATGGTAACCATGTGGCAAGTCCTCATCGTTTGGTTGTCTTCTAGCATATGCAAGGTATAATGCTGTTTGCGGAGAGTTCATCACTCAACGCCAACTGGTAGTCAATACGCGTATATCTCGTATCTTGTTAAACTGATACGAGAAAATGCTTTGTATCCTGCAACTACACGTGGTGGTGGATTCCTACAACTGCCAATGGAAACAACTACGCATACCCTGGTATTGCAATCATCAGTATACAACACTACTTTAGCCACAACAGACATCATTGCTCAGGCTCCATTGTTACGCTTGTCTGCATAACAAAACGACCTTGCTCACAGTAGTGGCCTAGCTGGAAGCTAAAATGTATATATTCCCTCATTCTAGTCATATCCAAGTAAAAGTCTGACATTGTATACGACAAGCGGAAGATTGGCAATCTCTGGGGAATACCAAGCTACACCGACTTACTACGGTTGCTTCTAGTTTAAGATGCTGCT
Organism: Pseudonectria buxi; assembly: GCA_003693545.1. Lineage (NCBI taxonomy): Eukaryota > Fungi > Ascomycota > Sordariomycetes > Hypocreales > Nectriaceae > Pseudonectria > Pseudonectria buxi. The sequence goes on along the minus strand of QUZG01000062.1, from coordinate 206,559 downwards.
CATATAATGCTCTGGAAAGACGATGCCTGTTTCCTACCGCGTCTTCGGAGGTTCAATATGCCCTCCAGGCTTGGTGGCTGAAATGGCAACGTAGCGCCAGCGGTTGCGTCCTCGGTATGATTCAACGCCAGCAACGGTGTTGATAAAGTAGCGCTCGAGGTGTAACAAGGATACAAGTAGGAAGGGAATATAGGCTATGAAGTAGAACAGCCTTGTCATGGGCTTGATGTTCTCCGAATAGTCTCGCACCACGACGTCAGTGAATCCGCTGTCCTCGAGCAGGCTTTTGAAAACGCCAGGGTGCGACAGAGCGTTAGTAGGCATGGCGGCGAACTCGTTGATGCTGCGCATTGACGAGGCCATCTGCTCGGGGTTTCCATTCTCAAATTCGTGATCGTATTCGAAGAGTGCAAGACGACCACCGGGACGTAGTACGCGGTAGAATCCGGCCAGCACAGCCTTGGGGTCAGTGGCATGAACAAACGTTTCCATCGTGTAGACCCCATCAAACGATTCGTTGGCCAGACTTTCAAGGTGATGATAATCCATCTTGTCTGCCGTCACCTGGCCCTTGGGCAGCCCTGATCGGGCCATGTTCCGCCTGGCTTTTGCTACATGATGGTCCGTAATATCAATGCCCTGCACTCGTAGTTTGTGCTGTCTCGCAAGATGCAGAGCCACATGGCCAACACCACATCCCGCATCAAGGACAGCGGCGCCATCGGCAAGGTTCAACGCCGTCGCCAATTTGTCCTCCATGGCACGCAGCGACCGTCCAAGAGGGAACGGCCAGCTCACATCATGCTCATAATACCCAAAGTGTCTGGTGCCGCCTAGGAGCAATCGATAGCCGATTCGCGATTCGAGGGAGTTGTAGTATTTATTAAGCTGGGGGTTGCTGTTGATTAGAGGCTCGGCCTCGTGGTGGGAATTGGACTGCATTTGTCGGTCGCGGTGATTATCCCCGTTGGAAGAGACAATGGTATAATTAGGTATCCTCAGATTGAAAGGTTGGAGATATCACGTCAGTGGTTCGTGATATGTTCTGAAAGCCATCTCGCACCAACCTGGCATCCTTGGCTCCGGAAGTCCATCGGAACTACATTCTTACGCTCCGACGCCACATTCTTGTTGAAACTACCCTATCACCAACTCTTCTGGGCTTGTCAACCACGCAGAAGTTGAGAGGGTTTTGCGTATTCTCACAGTTAAAACAGCGCCCTACTCTGGTCCTGCTACGTTCAGGTTGCGAAATACGGAAATACTCACATTCATTCTTGTTTACATCACGATGCTCAGCCCTCTTCGATTCCGATCCATTTACAAGCCACATCTTCTCGTATGCCCCTTATTGCCACGAGTTAACTACGCACCAAGATCGGCAGTATGTCAAATAGTCACGACCTCGAGGTCGGGGGCTGATGTACGGCCTCAGACCACGTCTTACCATACAAAAAAGTCGAGCTGTGGCTCTCAGCCTCCTCCTTTATCAACCCCTGCTTTCTGGTCTTCGTCAGCGACGTGGGGAAGGGCTTCAGTCAACACGCTGCGATGCCTCGTCGGCTGCACGGTAGGTGACTTTGCTGCACTATGGAGTCTTCAACTTTACTTTCCGAGCATTGGAATGAGCACGACAATGGCACTTTCAAGTACAACACCTCCATCCTCATCTTGTTATGAGAGCCCAATACCTAACCATGTTTATTAGTGGCTAGCGGGATTTCCACCTCGATTGCGCTTGAGACTCTGTTGCTCCGCAGGGGACGTGATGGTCTTTCATGGCCGGCAGCTTTCAAAACCGCCACTGGGATGAGCCTCATATCAATGATTGCAATGGAAATTGCCGAGAACGCAGTCGACTATCATCTCACCGGGGGTATCGTTGCCTTTGATAAGCCCGAGTTCTGGGTCGCAGCAATGCTTTCCATTGCTGCTGGCTACTTTGCTCCGCTTCCATACAACTACTTTCGCCTCCGGAAGTTTGGAAAGTCTTGCCATTAGACGTATAGACGTGAAGTATCATTGTTTTATTGTCATTATAATACCTAGAAGCACAAAAGTCTGGTCTAGTCCGTGGATATTGTCCTGTACGCAAGCTTGAGTGAAACTTGGCTGAACTTGTATTCGAATCTTGATGTATTGTCTTGTTTTTGAAATTGATAAACATCCATATAAAGTAATACCAAGCTCGGGGTTCAACAAGTCGAACGCCTGGTTAGCTCAATCGGTAGAGCGTGAGACTCTTACGAGTACACAATCTCAAGGCTGCGGGTTCGACCCCCGCATCGGGCTTTTCCTATACAAATTATCATGATTGAGATATTCGACGTTTCTTTTTGTTCCTTGGACCTCTGATTTTGTTTTAGCGGGAGGTATTGCCAACATTCATCAGGATGCAAGTTTGACATTTCGGATGCTGCATTGTTTTTTTGTGGTGAGCTTGAATCCCCTTCAATAAACCTGGTGATATCACCGAAGAGAGACAAGCTGCATTAAATCGGAACTCTCATAATATCCGTATATCATAACAGTAAGTTCGGACAATAAGCCCCCTGTACTGTCCTCAAACAGAATACGCCATGAATAAAATAACATCATCTTCCAGATAGACCCTATACTGGTCGATCTATGGAGTTTAGTGGAAGCTCATGTACCTGCCGCTGCTCATTGAGCGGCAATTCGTACACTTCCTGCTGCATATCTGGAGGCTCCTCTACTATAGGGCTTAGTGATACACGAAGATCCGGCCCAAGCTCTTGTGCTTTGGGTGGCATCGGCGCAAATGTCTCCTGGTCTGGTTCTTTTCGTGGCCGTTTCCAAAGAAGGAACCCTAGACCAGCAAGAATCGCAATGCCACCAAGACTTGCGCCAACTGCTATGCCTGCGACAGCCCCGGTAGAGAGACCACTGTCCGAATTGGCCGATGTCGATGTTGCCGCCGGGGCAGCGTCTGTCGTCGTCGTCGATATACTAGAACTCGTTGCTGAACTTGTAGGTTCCGTGGTTGACGACCAAGAAGTTGTTGTCATGGGCGCATTGGTTACGTTGAAGTAGTGGCAGGTCTCCTTTTTCTTTCCGGAGATCAACTCGAGATAATAGACGGGAAATTCATCGACGTGGAAGTTCTTCAGTTTGTTGCCGACAGCATCCTCTCCAATTGTCCATTTGTATTCTCCGAGGACCCCAGCAATATCACCTTCTTTTGTTAGTGCCACCTCCTTACGTTGGATGAAGTACAATTACTTACTTCCGATCCAAGCAGAAAAGTCGCCTCGTCCATTGGTAGTGTTGGTCTTCCAGAGACCAAACTTTATTCTTCCCGGCAGCGCGGTCCATCGAATCTCCAGCTTTTCTCCCAGGTGATGTAACGAATTGTCGCCAAAGTCACCCAGACGTCCTGCTACAGGCGGATTGATAAAGGGGTTTGCCGCCCACGATAGGGCGACAAGGCATAACAGCGGCAGAAAGAGGCGCATTCTACTCGTGAATTTGCGTCGGAGCCTCCAAAGCAAGCTGATGTTACTCGATCAAGTCTGGCCCCAGTCGTCGTCGCTGCTCTGGGCCTGGAGCAAGTCGAATGTGTGGAATTGGCTTCTCTGGGAGAAAAAGGTCGACCAAAATGGGTATTCGCTAGCAAGCACCGGATGGCGGCGGACGAGTATTAATTGGATTGCATGCCATGGCCAAGTATCGAGCCTCTTGCACGGGCCTTGTCTGCCACGTTAACAGGAGCATCACTCGTGCGCGCTGCGGCAATGACAGCATTCCCCAAGGGCGCATCCTTGTTTCGCTGCAAGATTCCCGTCTCAAAGGATCCCGCTAACTAAATGGCCCGCTGTTTCGGGTGGCCATGGCGGAAGTGGGCTTAAGATTGAAGGATCGTCCGTAAAAGCGTCGATTGGCACACGACGACCTGTCAAGGCGTAGCTCACGTAGACCACATGGCTGGAATATTGTCGGAGGCGGCTCCGGATCGCCTTTGCTTGTTTAATGTCAGGGCTTAGTGCCGCCCTACGTGCTTCTGTCACGAATGATGCTTGGAAAGTCGATAACTGATTGGCAGTCGGTCAAACCGAGTGTATAGTAGTTACATGACTTTGAAACCGTGGACCATTTGAGCATCGTGAACTGACGAGTCAATCTCAGCGTCTGGATGCTTATATGACTGTATTTAGACTTGAGGATAACTGACATTGGTAGTATAAATAGGCATCCCAATAAGCCGACTTAGAAGACCTTTGCTCCTGGATCCAGCTAGCGCTCATGCGGATTCCAGATCAACGAGTCGCCCCTCATCGTCTCCGGCGAGGCTCGTCATAACAATATCGTGCCACGCAATCGATGCAGACCCAGTGTATGGTCTTGACTCTGTAACATCGTCGATTGTCTAGCCCTTGAAGGTAGTTGGGAAAAACTGAATTCTGACCGTAGCACGACCCTAGGATAAGCACGATCGGAAGCTGTACGTACTCCAAGATCCGTTGATGCTCTCAAGACCAAGAAACCTCATGTGTCGGAAGTGGATAGCGAAACGGGCCGGCAGCCCTAGCCTGGCAAGCGAAGTAGACAACATAAAGGTACAGTCGTTGATATTATAGGAAATTTATGGAGGCGACTCCTCGTAGTATGGTGCAGACAGGCCTGGCTGTCCTCCTGGGTATTCAAATCACCACGTCCATCCATCTCTGGTAGCGAAACGTCGGGCCGTGTAAAAGGGTATGGATCGGTCATTGTCGTGATCGGCTTTAGCAGCAGCAGTCGAGGCAGTCGAGGCAGCAGTCGCATGTCTCTCCGCAGAGCCAGCAGCAGCACATGGCGGCGATGCTGTATGACGATGATGATTAGCATGCCACTCGATAAGAGCAAGTACTTTTGCTAGTTGGGAACAGTTGCACTCACCAGCTGTACAGACATCCGTGGCTACTCTCTTCTTTTTGAGGCGGCGGCGGCGGCGCTTGCTGGTATTGCATCTGGATTGGCCCAACGTCAGTAAACTCAGCTGGTATACCTAGATCGCGCACAATTGCTCACCTGCTGAGGAGGGTATTGGCCCTGGGGAGGATAGCCTTGGGGCGCATAACCTTGAGGCGCATACCCTTGAGGAGGCGGGTAGCCCTGATCATAGCTAGAATATCCTATTAGCAACACTTTACAGTAATCTTGGGAGCGTGTGCTCTACTTACCCTTGAGGAGGTCCGTAGGGTTGCGACATTGTGTGTTGAGGTTGTGATGGAGGAGGCGATGAAGCAACAATGTTCTCTTCTTGACCTGTTTTTTTTTTCTGGGGGAGCTTGTGGAGGAGAGTTGTCGGTTCTTGAGGGACGTTGGAGACGACAGGCAAAGGCAGATATGATAAGCTGGCCTGGGCAACGCGTAATGCGCCGAGAACAAGAGGGGAGCAAGAGTGAGCAGCCAGCGGAAGACTGTGCCGACTCCTCTTGGCGGGCTTGGAGTTGGGGCCTTGGCTAGTCAAACAGGCGGGATGTGTTTGATCATTTGCGCAGTCATGCAAGGATGGGCCTTTGCGGCCGGATGCCGTTGTAACTACGACGTCTCCAGCCTCGAGACGAGCGTGTTCGAGGCCGTGAGCGACCGTGTCAAGCGTCTTGAGGCGCCTCGTCCTGGCACTTCAACTCCCGCATAGCCGGCCGTTCATCCGTCCCAGGCTGTGCCCGTAATCACACGGTCCGTCCCTCCTGACGGCGACTCGACTCGGCGCTAGCAAGGTCAGCGTCGAATGTGGGTTCGCCCCTCCATCCGAATCTCCGGGCCTGTTACGAGCTGACGAGTCAAGATGCAGATACCTTTCCCATGCGGCGGCCTCCTTGGGTCTTCCAGGTAAAGGTAATAGTTGGAGGCAGCCGACAGCTGGGGAACGAGGCACAGGCAGATGTCCTTTGGAAGATTCCCAAGCCGGTGACATCAAGCAATCCCTAAGATATCGGGATGACTCTTGATCATCTGCAGACCAATTGTGATGAAATAGTGGATAGCGCCAAGGGGCAGCCTCCACACTGTTTCCGAGTACAATTCTCCGATGGCTTCGGCAAAGACGAGGCTACCCTGAGTTTTACGATGGATGGCGTGTTGGATATTAAAGAAGTCACTGTATTTGCCATTGAGGTTGAAGAACAAAGCGGCCATCTGCGAACAATCCGAGACGATTGACAGAGTACGGAGAACCAACCACCAGTGATATTTCGTTTAGAGATGGGTTGAGCCAAGCGAAAAAAGCAAGGGTTTGGATTGGATCCGCATAGTGGCGCGACAATCTCACTCTCGGGATCTTTCTGATCACCCTTATCAATATAAGGATCGACGGCACTCTCAGGGCGAAATATCCATTCCCAATCGTGACCCAACCTTGCCAACATCATCCCGAGAAACCTCGATATCAAGCATGAATGGCGACTAGCGCTAGCGTTGGAATCCACATCTTTGCATGTTGTAAACGGCAGCAGCACGCGTACTTATAAGTCCAAGGTGGAATGATTCATGAACAGGATAGGGGATGCCGTGATAGTGGAGTGGTATGGCTCGGGTTATGTGTGTATATACTCCGTACATACAGCAAGGTATCGAGAATCTGATAGGGACGTGCGACGAGGCAAAGACGCTGTGGAGAGTGTCGTCACTGGTATCGTGTAAGTGTGTAAGTGTGTGTATGTGTAAGTGCTATATAAACGTTTAGACTGCAACTACACAGCAGTAAACCAGAGTCGGTTAATCCTGTTGGACGAGACAAGATGCATCCCGTCAGGATAGCCCCCTTATAACACATCAAGGCACAGCATGGTTGTTTATAAACTCTCGTCAGTATGACAACCCCTTGTTGATATGGCAGATTCTACAACTGCCATGTCTCGCTCTGGGGATGATTAATCATCAAACGCGTCTCTGGAAGAGAGCCAGCCAGGCAGCTCTTTAAGCTGAAAACACACGGCAGACGTGATTGTAACTTGCTGCATCACAAGGACGAAAGAGTCGGCATATCCGACCAACAATCATTCCCGCAACGCAGGGTGGCATTGGCTACGTGCTAGATATATGAGTAGTCGGAGAAGGTGCTATTCCAATAAAGACTCTTGAGGATTTGCAAGAGGCTAGAACGTAACAGGATGGCAAGGAAAATCCCGTAATTCGAAGCAGCTATGCACCCAAATCATCTGGCCATGACTGGCATCGTATATCACAATACTGATATGAGATGAATGTTAAGTCGTGGCAGACTCCTATTTTCGTATTCAAGAAACTAGTGTAATGTACAGAAAAGGGTCTCATGATTTCCAAGATATCTGCCGAAAGGAAAGTGAACATGCTGGACGAGTGGCTGCCACGCGGTAGCAAAAGCTTGAGAGCTAGCTAGCTAGCTCGCACCCGTAGCTATCTGGATATGCCCTCAAGCACGGAAGGCTCGGACCTTCTTGGCGCTGGCACCCTGGTACAGGGCCGGGCCAGGAACAGAGTAGGTAGGCTCACGGTTGTCGTACAGGGAAAAGCCATAGAGGCGGGCGTCGCTGGTGTCGTAGAGCTGGGACGCCGGGACGCCAGAGGAGAGGTCGTCGGAGCCGGAGCTGGTCACCTCGAGGTTTCCGCACTGCATGTAGAACTCGGGCTCGCCAAGGTGGGCGCGGTGAAGAGCAATGAGCTCGTTTCGGATGACGTACTTTCCGGGAGCAATGGAAGACGGAATGGTGGCAGAGTTGACACCGCCGTCCTCGCGCAGCTTGTCCGTGGCCCAGACTCCCTCGGCGTTGGCAGGGCCTGAAACGACACCCGTCTCGGCAATCTTGGTCCACTTGAGATCGGTCTTGCTGATGGACGTGCAATCGCCGTTGCAGGGGGCAATGTAGGTGGCCAGAGGGCCGCTGTGGGCGTAGCCGTTGGGGTTTCTGCCCTTGTCATCGGACGTCCAGGTGAAGGAGACGGTGCCACCGGCCGCAACCTTGGCGTAGTTTTGAGATGGCTCCGAGTTGGCGCGGCAGACAAAGTCTGGGCTGGAAATGTCCAGCTGAGGTCCTTCGTCCTCGGTGGTGAAGCTCCAGCCAATGGCTTCCGGCGACGGGTTGGGGTTCCAGCGGTTGAAACCCTCGTAATCGGTGCCATCAATGGTGAACTTCTGCAGATAAGCATGAGCAGACACCTGAGAGGCCAGGAGAGCCGTTCCCAGAACAACATAGGCAGCCATGGTGAAGGATTGGGGGGTTGTTTGAAGTAGACGGTAGGGACGGAAGAATAATCGGACTCTGAACAGAATGAAGAATAAAGCGAAAGGCGAAACCGGCTCAGCGTATAGAGAAGCAGAAGTTGATGAGTAGGATGTAATTGACAAAGGAGCATCGTCACTTTATACAATTCCTGTAGCAGGGTTAAAACGCCTCTCTCTCCCGATCCTCCATCTCTACTTGGATGAAATCGCCCGTCAGATGGAGGTAAGCCGAAGATTGACGGGGACTGAATCGTGCCATATTAGGCTCTGGCAAGGGTGTGTCCAAGGTAGCTGAGGTAGGAACCGGGATAATTGGCGACTAGTTGGCGCGAAGGATTTTAGCAGTCTGGAGTTGACAACGGACATGTGCTTGGCAGGTCGGTTTGGCCTTCAAGAGCGGCCGCCCAGCTGCCAAACCTCGACTAGCGTTTCCGTGCATGTGTGTGTGCTTGTTTCAATCATTGTCACGTTCGTTTCTGTTGCAACTGAGTGGCTCCCGATAGGTAACAAAGGATTGATCGGCGCCCTGCGGCATGTCTGGAGAAATTGGAGGATCTGATCATGGGATCACAAAGCAAGAAGCCAAGCCATAGGAGGAGTAACAACGAGACACAATCCTCTGGTCGGCGGCTTTGCATATGCTTTTCATATGAGGGTAATACTTGTATCCTGAACGGTATATCCTTTCATCAGCAACGTGCTGAGCTTTGGCTTCTAATGGGAGATTGAGGCCAAGATGCCGCTACCTTTAATATAGCATGTCCAGCACCGCTTTCGCAATCATCATTGAGGAAATAACGCAGTGGTCAAGTGTCTCATCTTCTATGTCTGGTTTGAATTGGCAGGATCTTGGAATTTGGCAGGATCTTGCGCCTGGTGCCATCATGGCAAGCATGGCGAGCATGGCGAGCAAGGATTACGCAGGTCCAAGCGCGCGGCCCTCTCTCCTGCAGGAAGCAATCGCCACGTCTAAATTTAGCACCGCCCCTTGGAATTCAAGTGGTCGTAGTGCAATTCTTAGCTGGACGGCTCCACACGCCCAAGGACCTGGCTTTGCGAGATGATCAGCTCCTCGGGGTTAGACCAAGATGAATTTATGTGGCGACTTCCGCACTAGAGAGGAGGCCAGATGCTTGAAACTAATCTTCTTCTCCAGGTTGCTGTAATGGAATACCAGATGATCAGAGAATCAGCCTCGGAGGAGACTAGGAGTGGAAGAAAAGAGAACAGAGAGCCTAGATGTGGCCACAGCCTGCTTGACCAGCGCCGATTACCCTGAGTTTTGTCGCGTTCCTCTCACTGGAGCCTCACCACGCCTGGAGGAATACTTTGACCACCCTTGATTGAAGCTGAGGGGTTCTTCTTAAATTACAACCATCGCCATAGGCAAGTTCAACATGGTGTACGACTTCTCACACTTTGCAGCATCGTAGGAGAGTCGAATTTGTAAGCCCTGAAGCTTCCGCCATCTCCCTTCTACAAGATATGGTTGCACGGCGTCTTTACAAGTCCCTTGGCTGTAAGACAACGAGCTCTGTGTTGATGTTCGAATGCTGTCTCGGTAGCACAATAGCCAAAAACTACTGCAACGACTCCGATATGTGTAGCTAATTGTTCACGGCACAATATCACACGTCCTTGAAAGTCCAAGCGTGGTAAAAAGAATAGGCGCCGAGGTCATATCATGATGGCTGCGCAGCAGTGGGAGTGCCATGCTATGATCCCGCATCAACCCTCTTGGTTGATGCGAGGACCTTTGAGTGGCATCTAGCAGTCAGTATTGGAACGCATGGTTACAACTTTTTCGAGTGCCGAAACGCACCCAGTATAAAACTTGAAAGAAGCACACTGATAGTATCATAGTCACTGCTTAGAATGCCTGTGGTCGCAAATAAAGATTCTTTTTGTAGCTTCAAAGTTGCGCCATCTGCTCTCTAAATGCTTGTTCCATCCGTCATCCCTTCATCTCTATAAAAGAATGCTCGCTTCGATGTATGCAATGGGTTTCTTCCCAATCAACTGGGTATGCGCGCTTAAGAAGTGTAAAGGCACGAGTTGGGCTTCTTGCTGGTGGCCGTGCGGGCGGAGAAGGGGAGGCAGTTCTTGTTGCCAGCGGGGTTGGCGACACCAGCGTCGACCCAGACGGAGTAGGACTTGCCGTTGGGGCAAGCGATGAGGCTCTTGCCGGCAAAGGTGAGGTTGCCGTTCTTGTCGATCTTCCAGCCGTTGCGCTCAGAGTTCTTGGGGGCGGGCTGGGCACCAGTGGTGTAGCCGAGCTGGCCTTGGCCTGAGAAGGATTGTTAGCACGAAGTCATCATCACTCAAGAGCCTTGGAGAGGTAGCTTACCCATGCCGGAGCGGTCGACGTAGACCTGCTGAGGGGGGTTGGCGTTGGAGTAGAGGTACATGCCACCGCTCTTGGTGAGCTGGAAAGTGGCAGCGTTGTCCGACTTGGCGTCGCAGCTAGCCTTCTGCTGGGCAACCTGGAGGACAATGCCGCTGGCGGAGGCCTGGAGAGGCGAGAAGTGAATCTTGCTGCCGGAGCGGAGAGCCTGGGCCTGGAAAGGCGAGTCGGAGGGAGCGGCGCTGGCGAGGCCGGCGGCCACGAGGGGAGCGAGGAGGACGGACTTGAAGAGCATCTTGTCGGTTTGGTTGGGTTGGTAGTTGGGGAGTGATGTGAGAGTTGTGGTAGTGGTGATGATGGTAGAGTTGGTGAGTGAGTTGATGGATAAGGCCTGTAAAGAATGGAGGGTCTCGTCGGTCTTTATAGCCTGAGCCCGATGCGAGTTTTAAATACAGTAGCCCAGATCTTATGATGCGTAGCGTAGATCATAGCCGGCCATCCCGACGATCACCTCGTAACTATTCCGGGCACCCATAGCAGCCCACGGCCACGCTGCGCTCTATGACAGGGGCGCCTGACATCATTCCTCCACCAGAGATGGGGCCATCGCGGGGCGATACGAGATGAATAATCATGCAGGGCTTTCATGAGGCGATACGGGGCGGGAATAATGCAAGGATCTTGTTCTTGTGCATGCTGCCGCTGCCGCTCGCCAGGGGAACAAATGCACGAGGCTGCAAGTCTCGACTTGGACTGGCTGAAGCGTACAGTAGACTCGTCTCGTGTCTTTTCACGTATCCGTATTAAACTAGACCTAGATAGTGAGACAGCCAAAGCACACTTGTAGCCGAGGGTTCTGGAACACACGAATTGTCGACGAATGTGGAGCAAAGCGCTAAGATACGAGGCCCGATCCCTTACCCCGTGGCATGCCCATGTCTAGTCAAAGCACGGGAGGAATGGGCATGGGGTAGTCCACAGTCCACCTTGATAGAAGAATGTTGTTGACGTTGAGTCTCCCGAGAACTAACTAACTCCTGCTCACCATTGCCGTCGTCCTTCTCTGGTCTCGATCGAGCTTGAGCTCAGAGACCGAGGCAGCGCGACAATAACAAGTCTCATAAGTGCACGAGCCCATCATCCACCGCTCATACGTAGTGCCTTGTAAACTCGTAACCTACCCTAGCCCTGACGGAAAAAAACATTCCGATGATACGACGGCATGCCTATAATCGGATGCATAAAGTATCACTTCCTCGTATATGTAACTGCTCGCAGCATGGCCAGACAAAGACTGGAGTCTGGTCTTCATAAATCCGGGACTATCGATTCCTGATCAAGGGCCTTTGGCATTATGCTATTGTGAATAGAGATGGGAAACCAGGTCGACTGCGACAACGTAATTCGGATAGAGAATGTGCCATGTCAAATTATATTCGTATAGCTTGCTCTTACTTTAGAACCAGTACTTTGCGAAGCCTTGACCAACTGTTCCGCCATAGCTCTAACCTAATGGGAGGTACGATAGATTAATGCAACTATACAGCCCAATTAATTACTTCTGTAGCATTTCGCTATGTACCTAGGTAGTAGACCCTTAATTTACGTGGTTAGCGACAAACCACTATCATCACGAACAACAAAGCAATAGCGTTGACGAACCCAAGTCTTCCTATTGAGTTAACGTGCTAGGGTCTATAGGAACCGACCATACCAAAAGGCAATACCGAAAGATCCCCGGTAGTTCCTTGTGATCTATCAACCAAGCGACGCACCATACGTTGACACATTTCTTTGGCCTTTACGTCTGCCTCGGTTGCGACCCAGACGCATGTGGCTTGGTCCATACAGTTCCATTGTTGCTCCCTTTGTTGACATCATACGACTATTGTAAACAGGGATGTCATATTGTAAGATAGATACCAGTTGAGAGAAAACAGCTGTTCGTCGCGTTTGAGAACCCGACATTAGACCGAAGTGATGGATTTGTGGCATCTGTTACTCGTTGATCCGGAGTCTCATGAATTTTGAGTATTCAGTCCAGATTAAAAAGATTGTTTATTGCTCCAACTGCGCTACGCAGCAATCCGAAGTCTCGCCATCATACCTATGACGGGATGCACTGGTGGATCTACACCAACTCAGCAAGTTCTTTCAGCTCGGCATCACCGCGAAGCTATAAGCTCGGCCAACTGCTTAGCTTCCGTGTATATGTATGTCTCAAGTCCCGATGGTGCTAGCTAGACCGACCAACTCTACAGCACGGCAGGTATCCATTCCCACACAAGTGGATTGGAGACTTGCCCTAAAGAACACAAGTTCGTAGGGCCCATACTGACCCGCCAAAGATGCCGCAGTCGTCTATTTATATCTAGCAGTGGGCAAGCCTCGGAAGAGAGGCAATGGCTCCAGACGCACGGCTCCTCTAGCATTACGAGCTAACCTACAATCGAACATCTAGACCAGTCCAATTCTTTTTATTTCCAGACCGAATTACTTGAGAGAATCGGTACGAAACTATTGCGGCTTTACGGTCAGTCCAATCGCGATGATCCATTCCATGTTTCCATGGCAGCCGTGACATGAGTCAAATGATCGTAGACAAATTCACCTATTCATTGGTTATGCAGTGGCAAAGTTGACATGAGAACTCTTCAGTAACATCCTGTGCAGCGCTATCTTGTATTGTGTGTATTTTCTAAGCTTGCTAGGTACCCGGGTGAGTGATTATCCACCCGCATATGTTACAAATGGAGATTGTATCACATCCGTCGACGCAGAAATGAACCGTACAACTCTCAGGATCTTATCCTCTCGTGCAGGCCCCCTTTGAACACTGCCGAGACTTCAAGACAGGCATGCCAGACTTAGAGGCTCAGAGTGTTGCCAGCCTTTCCGACGACGGCACCCTGGACGGTGCCGCTACCGACGAGCGAGTACTCGTAGGGTACAGAGATGGCGCTTCCCTCGGGAGCGTCGTTGGTGCTGTCTCCCAGGTCGACGTCCTTGACCGCGGCAGAGCCCTTCTCCTTGGAGTCGAGGCTGGTGATGGCGCGCTTGACACCCTCAAACTTGGTCGACTCGACGAGAACCTGAGCGCCCATGCGGGTGTTGACACCAGAGGTAGGGACAGTGAGGTAGTAGTTGTTGTAGATGTGGGCGGTGCCGAATCGGACAGAGGGCGCACGCGAGCCTACATTGTGCCAGTAGTTGTTGGCGTAGGTGACGTGGAGCTTGCCGGTATCCTCGCCCTTGTTCTTGTCAGAGTGGCCAATCAGGGATGCCTTGAAGTGATCGTGGAAGAAGGTGTTGGAGATGGTGACCCAGTCGGCGCCGTGGGTGACGTCGAGCAGACCGTCATAGTAATCCTTGTCATGATCAAGGTCCGAGGACAGGTCGACGTGGTCGATCCAGACGTTGGTCGAGGCATCAATACCAATGGCATCGCCGGTCTTGGCCACGACCTTCTTGAGGGCAAGGTTGCGGATAATGACATTCTTGACCCTCCTGACATGGAGAGCAACGCCGTTCAGAGAGGCACCCTTGGTACCGACAATAGTCTTGTCAGAGCCAACGCGGACCTTGGCAGCACCAGAAATCTCGCCGTTGACGACAATCACAGCAGGTCCCTCGGCCTTGGCAGCAGCGCTGAACTCGGCCAGAGACGAAACAGTCGTCGTCGTGCCGCCGGCGCCACCGGTGGTTCCGCCGTTGGTGCTGGCATAGCCAATGTTGCAAGTGTCGGTGATGGAAGCACGCTTGACAATGGATCTATCGGCTCGCTTGTCGACAGTAGGGGTCGGGCTGGCAAAGGCAGCGCCAACAAGGGTAGCGAGCGAGGAGAACTGGGAGAACTTCATGGTGACGGGACGGGGTGATTGGTTATTGCGAGACTAGGACTATTGCGCTGAAAATGTTTGAGATGCTGGAACCAGTCCAAGCAGAAGATGAAAGAAGAGAGAAAGATGTTTGGTCGAAAACACCAAGGAGAAGAGTTGGACAAATTAGAGAAGAAGGATTGTTGAATTTGCTGCAGAGCCAAAAGAACCACGATATCGCATGCCCACGTCGTTCTTATATCTATGCTTACATCTCTGGGATGGCCTCATTCGGCTCCAACAAGCAAGGTTGCATATGTCAGTGGTAAGGCGATTCAGGAGACCCAAGCAAGGGGCCGTCATGTTTGAGGTTTCCATGCCGAGCAAGGAGTCTGAAATAGGGCAACAAAAAAGTGCACGAATCAAGTTGCCTTCTAATCCTTGAGAGAAACCAAATCAGCAGCGATTCTGAGCTGCACCGCAAAGACAGTGGGCCCAATGTAACCCCTTCTGACCTTAATCTGTTGGATCAAACGAAACCAGGGGCCAAGGACGGGGATCAAGTTTCAGTGACCCATAACGTACCAGGGTTTTGCAGACTCCCGAGACAATTCCTCTGGCTCAGAGGGCAAGTTTCTCCGGGGCTAGTGGTTCGAGTCCGTCAATGATACAGCTCACAGATGACGATAAATCGCACCGTCTGGTGTTGAGAACGATATACATGCTTTATTACTTGTTGTAGCTACGGGGCAGAGAGTCCGAGAACAGTACAGGGCATTCTACAAAGCCAATGAGGCCTCTGCCGCTGTCTGTACTGAGGAAATCACACGGCGATCGATGTGTTCACTGCTTAGAGGCGCCAGTGTACGCTTCCCTGGCGCTTCTCGCTCGATCAGGATTGTACCGACAAAGGAATTGTAATATCGAGACGTCTGATGAACGAGCCGCCTCGGCATGTTGCGAGTACCGTTGTGATATACCACATGAACGGTATATACTGAAGAAAATTAGTATTCCATGGGTATTGGGCCTACGTAATTAAGCTGACCTGACACGGAGCACGTAGAGTGAATGCTACGCAACAAGGGTAGCAGACACCAATTGTAAGCATAACCAGTAACCTTTATTCGTGGGGCAGTCTCCCAGTTTTACTTGAAACTTGAATTGGCTCTGCTTGTCAAGAATCTCAAACTGCTAATGGACTTCACCCAGACCTGAGTGTCTTGAAAGTCGGATTTGACTACAGACACAAAAGTACTACATTCTTCGTAGTGGAAGTTCTTCTGACTATTCCAAACGTCAGAGCCTTGCCCATAACGCGTACGTAAGTGTCATATTGGGTTCGTTAAGAGAATACCCTTGAGAAGCCAAGGGGTTCAAGTTATTCCTTCCAGCCATCACCAGCTCCCAGCATCCAATTGAGACCCACCAAATGCAATCCATGCTTCTCAATAAAGGCCGCAGCATCAAACGAGCGTCTCTGGACAAACTCCTCGCCTCCAACGTCTTCTTTCGAAAGATTCAGGCCGGCAGGCTGGCGGAAAAGGAGGAAGAGATATCGGTGAGGTTTTGAGCTACCCAAAGATTCTTAGCAACAGTATTTGACGACTTTGAACAACACTAATAATAAGAAGACGTACTCATCCTTGGGACCAGGACCGAGATACTCCGTCAAGGTAACTTTCTTGTCCTCTTGTGGACGGAGACCCGAGAGAACCCAATGCCGCCAAAATGCAAACTTGGGGTCGTCGGGCGTAGGGGCGTCAGGATCAATCAGCATGAGCAGATAGGACGCATCGGGAGGGTTATCGATCTATACAAGTGTAAGCATTTACTTCAATACAATCATGGGCGTTCAAGTGACCTCTGCAGTGAAGTTAATCTCCGGCGCCGTCTTGCAGTCGCTCGTCCGAAACAGGTTGCCCAGATCAACCTCTTTTCCACTAAACACAACGTTCAGTTTCGTTACAGGTTCGAAACCAGGGGGAATGATGCCCTTGGCCGACCCCGGGAACAGGTTGTGCTGCTCAAGGGATCGCTGCATGGACTCTGTTAGCTCCTTGAGGGCCATTGTGCAGTAATTGGAGATTGACGAATGACGAATGACGAATAACGAGAAGATGAGACGTGTCAATGGATTGTGCTACCGCAGCAAGACTTTACTCTGCAATGGAAATTACTTTAAAGAACTGTATCTGTTATGTAGTCCGTCCCCAACATGGCCTGATGAGTCGAGTATGTTCCAAGGTTGGTGGGAAAACCCCCACGATCCTCCGTTGATGGATGAAGAGCCGTGGGGGAAGATGCGGGGTATTGGGATAACAAGGTCCGATACAACAACAATGAGATGCAAATGGCAACCCCTCTGAGTTTCTAGAGTCAGGGAGCGAGCGTTTCTGACAAGCATTATCCTATATGTTTAGTTCCCAGGGACGCGCAGGTGGTAGCTGGGCTAGTGGGCTAAGAACACGTAACAAGATGGAGCAGCGAATAAGTTGATGAATGTTCTGATTAATGTACGACCGTTGTCATCATATATACTAGATAAGAAATGATGCAAAACCATGATTCATATCAGCTTTTGCTGATTCCTGAGTATCCTCCCTAGATATGCCATTCGCTTTCAATCAATCCAAAACAAAACGTTCTACCGCGATGTTTACCATGGATATTTCCTAATCTCCTCCTCCTTTTCCAGTTGTAGACCGTTGTCGAGCTGCTTCTGGTGCTCGTTGTCAAGGTACTCGAGGAGCACGTTCTCGTACTTTTCTCGGCCCTTGTAGTTGGCCACGGTGTCATCCCAGCTTCGGATCGCACTCGCCAGGCGGCCGGGGACGTATTCCTCCTTGACCAGATCCGTGACGGGGTGGAAGTATGTGCGGATGGTGAAGCAGATGGCACCAGACTTGGGAAGGCGGCGGAGGGATTGTCTCTCGGAGCGGAAGAAGTGGTTGTCAATAGCCTTGTCCTTTTCGGCAGTGCTCCAGCTCACAACCTTGGCATCCTCGTTTCCGATGCTCCATGACCAGGGCAGCGAGTCGTCAACCTGGATAAAGTAGTTGTTGCGGCTATAGACGGACTCGGGTCTGAGGCGTTTGAAGAACTTCATCATGCCCGTCTCGAGCTTCTCCTTGAAATGGGGAACATGTCCCGAAGTGTGAATCTCCTCCATGGACATGCCGTACTTGTCTGAGAGTCTCCAGAAACCGGCGAGCAGGACGGCACCAGCAAGCAGGTAGTATTGACCGTCGGGTCTCTCGAGCAGCAGGGCCAGGTCGTCCTGTACCAGCTTGGCGCAGATCTCCATGGGATCACAACCAAGAGGCTTCTGAACAATGTTGAAGGACTCGCCAGTGTGGGTGTTGTCGATGCCAACGGGGGTTCGCTTGTACATGGTCGGGTACCGAGCGGGCAGATAGTCGGTCAACTCTTGGAGAAGCTCCATGGCTGCCGGGTACGCATCGGGGTGAGTCTTGACACACTTGTCGCCTCTCTCTTCGATTCGGGCACACTTGTCGGCGTGGTACTTGTCAAAATGGTTGTCAAGCTCGATCCACTCCTCGGGCTGGACGGTTCGAAGACCCATGGTGACATTGTACTTGGGGCCGTAGCGGAAAGCTCGGTAGGGCAGCGGCTTCGTCTTCTCGACCGACCAGCCAGGGTAGGGTGAAGGAGTGGGCATCTTGTATGTTGAGGGCTGGGAGTTGCTCTTGGCGCCCTCATCGGAACTCGTCTTGCTGTCGCTGGAACGTCTCTGCTGGCGAGAGAGCCGCACCGCCGGGCTGCCTCTGACGCGAACATAGTAGAGGACGCTCGAGGCAATGAGGAAGAAGGCAATAGGGAGAATGGCTCCCTGGATAGGGAGAGTTTCAAGTAAGTAGCCCATCGTGAGTTGTGAATGTGTATGATGAGTTGGATGAAAGATGGTGAATTGACTGAGGCAATGAGAAGTCAAGTATCCTGTGTTTTATTTGGCAACTGCCCACGGCTTCTATATGATGCATCCAGTCCTACACTAAGGGGGCAAAAATTACTGATTCCAGTCACTTACAACCAGTGCTAAACCTAGCCGTTAGCTCAATCGACGATATCGACGTATCTACGTATCTCGCCATGCCTCCTGATCTACCCCGCAAAATCCGGAGACGTTGGCCTAAAGAGGCAATGCAAGCCTATCTTTGCGGCGAGGGGGAACGGGGCCCGATAATGGACGGTGGCGGGGAATCTTATCGTTAGCAGCTCGATAGCCGGGAACCATGACGGAAAGGGGAAGAAGATGGCGCGAAGTCGGAATGGGGACGATGGGCCATGATGGAGAATGATGGCGATGACGGCCGGTATGGGGAATGGAGACATGTGCGGGCACATGATCGGACCAGCTGAAAGCATCTATTTATATGAAGACGCTGGAAGCTGTCTTGGGCAGTTTCATCCCCATCAACTCAAGTCACAAGCTCATTCATCCCAAACACTTCTACCAACCAAATCAATCAAACAAACCAAACAAACCAACCTCCTCCAACCGCAATCATGAGCGCCGTTCCCTTCAAGGTTTTCGCCAAGGCCCAGACCGATTTCAAGATCCCTCTCCTCACCGGCGACAATGTCTTCCTCGGAGACGTTGACTCCGTCGAGACTGTCCAGGACAAGCCCATCTCTGCCGGCCTCTTCAGACTCAACAAGGGCGAGCCCTTGACCTACACCTACAAGTACGACGAGTACAAGATCATCCTCGAGGGCGACTTCACCCTCAAGGACGAGACAGGCCAGACTGCCACCGCCACGCCCGGCGACGTCGTCCTCCTGCCCAAGGGCACCACCATTACCTTCTCCTCGTCCAACACGGGCCTGGCCTTTTACGTCGGCCAGCGCAAGTACAACGACTTTTAAGCAAGCGGCGAGCGTCTGTTATTGAATCATTGAGCGGGTTTCGGGTCAAGGTGCTTGGATTCCATAGAGGTCTGCGATATCATCTTAAATGACTTGAGACACATGAATGAATAACGTTAAATGCCCATTTTCCATTTTCCATTTGCATTGATGTGATTTTGTATCAGTGTCCATCATAACTCACTTATCATAACTCAACCCATAATACACTCATCCTATCCTTGTTCAAATCCCCAATACAAGGTTTGTCAACCCCGCGTTGCCATCAACAACTTGATCAAGCAATCACCAAACTCCATCACCAAGTCGTAAACAATTCATCAAGTAGTTGGAAAATAAGGTAACGTCGTCAATGTCATAACTGCATAATGGCAAGCCAATCAGATCAAGCAAGTTGGACAGAATGCAGGTGCCAATGGCCTCGTGATATTACACAGGGTTGAAATACAATTTTGAACTCCCTCATCCAAACATGCCTCATCCAAACATGGACTTTAGATTTTTATCCTCCATCACATCAACCCAGTGGGCACAGGCAGTGCCGGGCAAGTCATTATCGTAAGCGTCCCAGATGGCCTGGACAAGCTCCTTGGCCACCAGGACGGGTTTGGGCGGTAGGCTGTTTTCGAGCGTGCCAAGTCGCCCCATGATGAAATGGCGGGCGTTGCTGACCTCGAGCGACATTTGCGATATCACGCCCGGCACCAGGCCCGACATGTTGCTGCTGCTGGCGACGGACTCTGGCGAGCCGTGGTTGAGCGCCTCCATCTCGTCCGAGATGCCCAGCGAGTCGACCGAGGACGAGGCCGCATCGTACCGCAGGCCCGTGCTGGCCGATATGTACAGTAGCGGCTGGATGACACGGCTCCCAGACGATGGTGGAATGTGCTCGAGCAGCCTAACCAGACGCAGGCTGAGAGGGATGATCCACTCCTCCCAGGGCACCTGGCCACCATCCCAGCTGACCGTGTTCATGGGCAAGCGCAGAGAAACGAGGCTGGGAAAGGTCTGGTAGAGCTGGAGCAGCGAGGCGAGCTGGTATGCTTCGGCAACGCGAGCGAGGTGAAGCCACGGGGTCCTGTCGTCGCCCGTATCACTCGTGTGGTGAGTCGTGGGGAAATCCAGCTCCAAAAGCCTCTCCTCCAGACGTTGGGCCTCGTGCATCTCCTGCAGGGGAGTATCGAACAAGCCACTCCATCCTCCCTGTTGCCTCAACTTGCGACGGAAGCCTCTGCAGAGCCTCATGGTTCGAGCAAAGAGGCGCGAGGTAAGTGCGGAGACGCCAGTCCACGGGTGCAACGAGCCGTCAACAACGCCCTTGCGGCTCTTCTTGCGCTCCTCGAAATGATATGGCGTATAGTTTTCAGTGTCGGAGAATGGGTCGCCCTGGCTCACTACCGCCAGGAGCATCTCGCAATAGGCCATGCTCTTGTTGAAGTAGGAAAGCGTCCTTTTATCCTCCTCGTGAAAGGCCGACACTTGACGGTTCAAGCGCTGGATGAGAAGTTTGGCCTCCTTGAAGAATGGCACGCCAAGCTGGCGCGCATCAATCCAGCAGACTGTCGTTCCCATGCAGAATAGCGAGAACAAGAGGCCAGTGGGCACCGTCTCGAGATAGGACCGGCTCCGGACGGCCTGGACCTCGGACTGGATCGACTCGGTCGCGGTCTGCATGAGCCGCAGTGCGGGATGTCGCATATGCGGGAGCCTGGTCGATAAGAATGCTGCCGACATGCTCTGGAGAGCGCCAAAGACGGCTCCCGAGTCGTGCCACAATTCTCGCGCCAACTTCCTGTTCATGTTTGTGCCTGAATCGAATCCCGACCACGCGGGGCAGACTTGGTCAAACCAATTGCTGATGAGGAGCGAAGATGTATCCATGAGGGGAACGAGGGTGGTAAAGGTGGGTTCGTTGGCGAATTGTTGAGTCGATATCAGAGTCAAAGCAGCTACATCCTGCTCGGGCTCTTGATGGATTGGTGTAAATACGTCTGCTGTCATTTGTGATGGTGTAGCAGGCGTCGGGATGGCGGCGGTAGCAACAGACAGGGAACAAGGGCCCGAGGCTTCGCTGTAAAGGACGCTGCTCGAACCTGAAGAAGAAGACGAAGACATCCGGCGGCTTTTCACAGTCGAAGAGTCGCCGTCGTCTTGTTCTCTCTGTCGCTGCGGGCGGGCTCGGGATTTCGGCGGACTACTCGCGATGACATCTGCCATGGGGCTCTCCTGGATATGCTCGGGAGCGACATTGCTCAGCGAGGGCTGATGCTTAAACGACCACTTGAACTCGCGCCAGTAGCCGCCGCATTTGATGCCTTTGCGCGTGCAGCTCCGGCATTCCGGCCTCGCCTCGTCGCATTTTGTCTTTTGACAGCGTCAGTTGCGTCTAGTTTTGCAAGATTTGTGGATTGTTTGTGCATACGTGCTTGGCCTTGCAGGTGACACATCCCGAGCGCGATCGGGGGTTTGTGTCGGCTCGTGGTTTGTGAGGCGCGCGAGTTCTGGTGACTTTATCTTGTCTCTTGCTGGGCATGTTTCTGCCTTGTGGCTCGGCTCGTAGGCTCGCAGGTTTGCAGGGGGTTGGATGGAAATGGAGATGGACTATGGCCAGGCGAGGATCGAGATGAGATGGACTATGACCTGGCGAGGATGACGTTTCAATTGCGAAAAAGGGTTTTTGCAAGATTGGAACAGCAGGAAGAATTATTCTACAATCAAGAGAGAGTTGAGTGAGAATTGGAATAGGCGAGCCCGGCACGACGAGATAACGAGTTACATTTCCAGATCCACGACAGGGAGCCATCGGGAAGGGTGCTACGCTACGCCTCAAGCTAGATAGTCTACGTACTTGAGATCAGCATCCCTTGGAGTGCGGGGAAATGCACCGTGATCTGACAAATGAGCTTGCCAGGAGGCTGTCGCCAGTCGTCACTGATAAGCCTCTTTGTCCGTCTCGGCATTCATTCCACTTGAGCCACGGCGCTACTCGAGGCGGAGCTAGCTCCTGTGCGGCCATGGTCTTGTAGGAGCACGAGGAGAGGGTGCATGGGACGGCATGCTCGTTGGCTTCCGGCACTGGCATCAGGCCAAGCAGCGAGGTCACGTTGCCAATGTGATGATGCGTCGCCTCCGGCTTTTGGCAGGGTTTTGGACGATGAAGCCAGTCCAGCCGGCAATGGCAATGGCCATGACGGTCGGCCATGGATGGACAGTGCCAGAGTTGCATTGCAGTTACTCGTTCAAGCCGTTGTAGCTCATCTGGCGTCTGGCTGCCTGCCGAACTGCAACACTGACTGTAGAAATGACAGGTTTCTTTGACAATGCCTGCGCAGCTCGAGGGCGCTGTCGCCGTCGCAATCAACATCGCCAACAAGACAAGTTGTGGAGCCGTGGGTTTTAGTAGCTGCGAGCGGGCGCACTAGCACGTTTCTTATCGGTCTCCGTTGTCCGGCTGCTTTCTCCAGGCTCTCTCTCGTGGCTCAAGCAAGGCATATCCTGGACGTTGTGAATCGCCAGCCAGACCGACCGACGCCCGGGATGATTGATGATGACCTTTCGGGGGCGCTAGACAAGACAAGACAAGACACGATACGACGAGGCTTGAGAAGGCAGATTGATGAATCCAGGGGCGTTTCAAAAGGAATCAACCAATGTCGCGTGGATTCCCGTCTGTAGATGCTGGCAACTCGTGCAGCCGGCCTCGGGATGCCTTCTCCACCACCCCTGATAGGGTTGTATTCCCCTGTCAAGTCCGTCTATCCCGACGCCCCGAACCCAAGATCTGGACCCTCGGCTTCCCAGATGTCCGTCCCAGGCCAGCTGCAACGCAGGCCAGCGGGCGATAGGGACGCCCAGCGAGTGATAGCAACGCCCAGCTTAATAGGATACTCCCGTGGGGGACGGACGAGGCTCGGGCTTTGGATGCACGGCGGACATGCCGAGCGTCGATGGCTGATGGCTTATCTGGCGTGCACGTATTATCTGCGATGACGTGGAGTCTTGCTCTGAGGCCCCCCCGGTCCCGGGGCGCCGCTCACACAGAGACTAGGTAGAGCGGAATCTGTACTGTACTCGATGCGTTGCTATCGACGTGGACGCATAGTGTGCGCGTGCGAGGGCGTCTGATAAGGACTGCATGTTATGGGGCGTTGGCTTCCTCCATCACTATTACCATCACCATCACCATCACCGTCAACATCAACATCAACCTCCCCCTGCCTGGGTTGACAATGCTTGTGCCATAGCATGTCCGCTCCGTGCTCTGCAGTATGCGCCGCGCATCACGATCTCGCAGCGGTTGTTCAAGATGCAAAGGCCAGCACGTATGTTATATGTGTCTCCATCCCTCGCAGCGTCCAGCCAATCCCATCTAACCCGGCGTCCATCTAGATGAAATGCGACGAGGCACGCCCCGCCTGCGGACGATGCGTAAGGGCCAAGGTCAAGTGTCCCGGTTACGAAAAGGCAATAAGGTGGTCGAGGAAACATGAGTTCCACGCCGACTTCGTCAACATGACCCCCTCGGCGCAGACCGCGGGCCCGTCTCGGACTCCTGGTCAACATGCAGCCTCAGACATTGCCTCCTCCATTGCCGAAGAGGATGCATCAGGCTCTTCCATAAGAGGCTCCTCCGTGGGTGCCGCTTCCTATCCGGACACTTCTGCAAATGAAGCCAGCCTCGCATTGAGCTCTTGGCACAATAGCCTGGCCCCCGTCGACATCTCGGGAGTCCTCGCCGACTTTGAGTGCGGTATACAGCCTTTTTCATGCAGTCCAACCTCTGAGAGCATCGGCTCGCTGCCATGGCTGGGGGAAAACATGCCGTTGGAGGTGCCGGCAGACGCACTCTCCAGCTTTTCAGACGGAGAGCTCCCTCTCCTTGGCTTTGGGCCTTCTCACTCCCCTCCGCAAGAGGAATCACATTCGAGCATGGCGGAGAGCCCCGATGCACCGGCTCTCTCATCCATGGTCCGTCTCGCCGACACGACGACGCTCCTGGCCGAGTTTTATTTTACCGAGACGGCCAGGACCTTTTCCGTCTACGATGGCGACATGAATCCCTTTCGTTCTCTCGTCGCACGGCTCTGGAGCCAGTCTCGCCTCATCTACTGTGCGATGCAGAGCATGGCCGCGACTGGGCTGGAGAGTCTGTATCCCAGTCTCGGGCCTATAGGCAAGGAGTTGCGTCAGGAAGCCGTCCCCCTCCTCATGGCAAACGAGGACTGCGACGAGACGACGATGCTGGCGTTGCTCATGATTGGAATGTCGACCAGCTGGCACGATCCAACCTACGGCGGCGTTGCCTTTTTTAATTCGTTCCAGAGTCGCATGAAAAAGGCCACCGACCAGGCCTACTTTTCAGCAAACAGCAACAACTACAGATTCTTCCACGAATCTCTCGTGTACTGGCAGATGCTTCTGGCATATGTTGTCGACGACTGCCGCATGGGAGACTACCAGCTATGGACTGGCCAAGCCATGGGACCAGACCAAGCCTCCCCATCTGGCCGTACGTGGGCTCCTCATCCTTGGGCTGGCGTCGGACACGAAGTTCAACGGGCGCTCTGCGATATTGGCCACTTGGTGCGATCCAAGCGGCAACAGGCTCGTCTTTCCGTCCCAGAGATGCCCGAGAGCATAGACAGGGTCTCCAACCGGATCCTGCGGGCATTTGAGCTCGAGTTGCGACTCATAAAAATCTCCTTTCCCTGCATTGACGATCTCATCAACCCGGCCGATCGCAACACGCCTATTGAGCACCTCCTCAAATTTGCTCAGATATACCGTCTGGTAGGTCTTCTCCAAATCTACCGCGTGTTTCCCGATGTTCTCCTGCAGCGTCTACAAAGGCAGTTTTCGGAGCTAGGCTCCGACATTCGGCCTTTTTACGAATCGGCGAATCGATACGCAACGCCGGGCATCGACGAGGGAGGGCATCAAGCGCCCCGACCTGAGAAGCAAGATCTCGGCAGCTGGCTCACGATATTCGCCCTCAACATATTGGATCTGTTCAAGCAGGTGCCGGTAGAGTCTGGCACGCGCGCGTTCCAGCCCTTTTTGCTCGTCGCATGCGGCAGCGAACTTCGAGTGCCGCGGCCATCCCGCAAGAACAACACGATTGGACTCTTGCCTCGATGTCCCGGCAAGGATGCCCGCCTCGAGTTTGTGCCCGAAATGTCTCTCAGGACAGTCGAGGTCTTGCGGGCGAGGGGCATGGTGCTGGGCCGGCTGGAGGAGCTGTACCGTCTTCTCCCACCCAAGCCGCACCGCCAGTGCATTCAGATTGTCAAGGAGATATGGAAAAGGATGGATGCCGTGACGGCAGCTGTCCCCGACTCGGATTGCTCGGCGTTTTGGGCTGGCCTGGAAGATAGTGCGTTTTGGATGGACGTGATGATTGAAAACGGGTGGGAAACGCTCCTGGGATGAAAAGCATTGGGGGTTTCGACTGGCTAGTCTTTGAGGGGGGGGGGCGTTGGCAAGGCTATGTCTAGCCGTCTACTGTACTATTTCTGCTGGCTTGGTCCCAAGGGTCGTTGGTGTGCATTTGTTAGCGTGTGCTCTTCCACACAAGCGTGTTGATTCTGGTGGACCTGCAACTTCAGCCCTACTGTCTGCTCTTGATGGTGTGTCGTTGGCGAGATGGGAGGTCGTACAGCATAGTGTAGGCCGTGTATATATGTGCGACGTGCTCGAAACCATCTTGATTCTTCATCATTCTGCTGTTGTCGCGATTTACCTGGAGCGACGTCAACCATCATCTCATCAACGCAACATTGCGACCGCAGTGGCGGTTAGGTTGTTAGTTTCACCGTGGCCCACAAAACACACATGCACCAAACGTTGAAAAACAATGCTAAGATGCCAAGCGTCATTATCATTCCATGGTTGGCCCATGGTTGCCAGTATACTGCTTGAGGAGTTTATGATCATTGCGTTGGGGATTGGGTATGGGTAATGGCCCCTACTTCTGCGCCCACTTCGCTTCCCAGCCGGGGAAATATGGATACTCATCCAGGGTCTGGTGCTTCCAGTCTCGCTCGATCAATCCGTTATCGATCTGGAAGCGTTCATACTCTTCGAGAGTGGGTTTCGCAACATGCTCAACATGCCACGTGCCCTTGTACTTCATCAGATTCTCTTTGCCCTCGTTGAGAATCTTGAGAACCAAGGACGGGATATAAGGCTCGTCCTTGAACTCGGCAATGGGGGTGAACAAGGCCTTGAAGCTAAAGACTATGCCACCCGATAGAGGCAGTCGCCGCAGGGTTTGCCAGTCGACTCGCAGGTGAACGTCGTCGGCTTGCAACGAAGGGTTCTGGTGCTCGCGTTGCTTAAAGTCGGGATGGTCAGATGGTATGTGAAGCGGTTGGCCGACTTCAATCCCCCACGATCCTCTCTGGATGGGGCTGGAAGTGGGCATCTTGGTAAAGAACCTAGAAATAGTAAGTACTGCCTGTCCCAGACTCTTGTCTTTTTCTCATCGTCAGCCTCTCTTCTTTCCCCGGGCTTCTTACCTGTCCATGCTAAACTCCATCTTCTCCTTGTAGTCGGGCACTATACGGTGAATCTCGGGGAGGCCAAGACCAATCTTTTCGCCAAGGTTCCACCCGACAGACGAGCAGATGACGCCAGCGCGGAAACAATATCGACCCGTCTTTTCATCTCGCAGCGTAATGGCAAAGTCTTCCGGCACATTGTCCAGGATAACTCGTAGCGGCGGCGTCGTTGCAAGGTCTTGCTGGGTATTGAGGATACGGTTGGTGAGTATGGATCCGACAACTTCGAATTGCCCGGGATATCGTGCACATATAAATTGAATCGCCATCTCCATGAGCTCTTTGCAGGCAAGCTCGGAGCCCGGCAATGCTTGCATAATCTTTTTCCCATGGATCGCGTAGAGGTCTTGACGCTGGCGTATACGTTGTCTATAATTGGACTCGAGCTCGATCCAATAGTCTGACTCCAGCTTGTGGAAGGCTTTGGTTTCGAATCAAAAAAAAACTGTCAGCCAGCTTCTCGTTAAAACTTGCGACTCACAAACATACACATGGTCTGATGGTAGGCCCATCGGAAAGGTCTGTATGGCCTCACAGCGGCCGTCTCAATGCTAAAGTCCTTCAGAGGCTTGGGCAGCGGAACGCCAGACAGCGTCGCATAGTCTGGCAAGTCGCCTAGACCGCGAATCTCGCCCACTGTAAAGCCGCTGAAGACGTAGTCGGATGGGTTCGCATGGCGGTAGTCGGTGCCAATCTGGACGAGTGGCTTCGACTGCAGCTGGGGGTCCGTCTCGGGAGTGTTGCCGACGTCGCCAGCCTTGACCAAATGAGGCGCAACTTCGGAGAGGAGCCCACGCTGCGACGGCGGGAAAACAGCGCTATACTCTGCCGTGGTAGTCTTCTTGGCCGGGCTGGGAGTGGATCGTAATGCGGAGTGGTGGATACGTTTGCGGTTGTTCAGCAGCGTATACCCAACAAAGGCGAGGGTAGCCAGACATAGGCCAAGGCCTAGGAATATCTGGACCGTTGTGCGGTGGCTGAGTTCAGCAACGGCGAGCATGATGTCACAAATCAAGGTTGGTCGTCCAGTCGTTCAGTCGTCGAATCGATACAGGTTATACATTCGTCAACAGGCGCCAAGCAACGTCAACTCGCAGACAAGCCAGCCCTGACCCTTTTATCAAGGCCGGCAACTGGTCAACTCAGATACCGGCCTCCTACTACACCAAACCTTGTGACGATACAAGGCCAATCGCCCATCCGCTGGCACAATGTCCCTGACGAGTCCTCGACCCTGAACGGTTAATTTATGAGGTTCCACCACTTGTGACTTGCCACAGGCTCAACTTACGGCATCGGGTTAGCAACGCGGGGAAGGGGGGACTATCCCACCCCGCCTCACGCTAGACACTGCAGCCGCATGAAGTCCATGGAGATGAATAGACTCACGCCTCGGGTAGCAGTCTGGAGGATGACTCTAGCTCTATCTGGTAAATCTATGAGGTGTGGCGGCCCCGCTTGCCTTATTCCAGTGACACACTGACAACGCGGGTTTATTCACGTAGACTCGGCAGATCAAGTTCAAACGCTCTAACACGCTGGATAACGACTTCCGGGGCTACCGTTGCTAGAGTCGATACGGGGCACCTTTAAGATCAGCAACTGACGTCGTAACAACGGGCGCAGCTGATGAGATATGGCGGCGATAGTCTGATTAGGTATTACTCGCGTCAAACAGTAGTCCGCGTGATCACAACGTCTGCATTATTCCAGAAATGCGGTCAGAAGTACTCTGTAGAATGACGGAACCCTTCCTTCTGGATGTCTGCATTGCTCGGTACAAGCTGCCGATCAGAGCGATGCGCAATCGGCGTGCATATTGGACATGACTGTCGTTTCAACGACCGCCTGGTCGGAAAATTGTCAGGACTCGGACAGTATATTACAGTATGCTGCCTTCAGACAATATATCCGGCCTTATCTGGTACCTTTTAGCTATGCTTGAGCACACCAATCAACTCATCGTGGTCCTGAACGATGGGAAGGGGTATTCCGATGGTGTATGTGGCTGGTATTGGTGGCTTAAGCCTCGACGTTTCTCTCCGTAGACAAAGATCGGGCTTTCGACGCAGGTACAGCCAGATAGGGTTGTGTTGACAGCTCTACACTAGGCTCAAAGGCTGTCAGCCGTTGAGGGCTTGGTTGTCTTGTATATTGCCTACCGTTGACCAGTTGTCTAGTTGAACAGTCCATCTCTTCAAGTACACGGCTGCTAGTTTCAAACGCATTAGGATGTTGCCGGCGACTGGTGCTCTCTATAGTTGCCCATTGCCATGGCCATGAAATCTGTCCACTTGTACTGTAAGCTACCCTCGGTTAAGCAGAATGCTGGGAGATAAGCTGATAGGGATTATCTTTACTACGATTCATCCTGCTGATATCAACGTGAGAGAAATCCTGCATACCTACAGGGGTAACTATATGGAGCAGTTTAAAGCATTGTCTGCAGCATATAGAGAATATATACCACGGAGTCTGGTCGGACCTTAGGATTCTAGGATGTCTTCATGGAGTGGTCAGAGCAAGTCCACATCCAAGGTCATAAACGACTTTCATTATCCTGTCTAGTAGAGGGCGTTTACAGTCAACTTTACGATGCTTGGCAGCATTACTACTTCTACAAGGTAAAGACATAAGACTTTATTTCTGTTTTCAACGTTGACCATAACCTAGAGAGCAAGATATGATAGATGAGACCCCCGAATGTTAATGGCATCTCCTCTCCTGAGTACGAGAGGGCGACCAGTATACATTGGAATCATTGGCTCAAAGCCTTTCGGTTCAAAGCTCACGTGAACTATGAATAATCCATGATAGCATCGTCGCAACGTCGACACGATGGGTTTGACCGTACCTATTGTCAAGGTATAGTATACTCACTCTTGACGCAAGGTCTATTAACTCTATCCTATCGAACCAGAATCGTGCACTATAAGCATATAGATATTACACTGGCTGATACTTGCCATTCGTCGAAGTACGGTATCAGGCGAGGAAAAGAAAAGCCAACAATCCGTGAGCCACATACTTTAGCTATCTCTACTCATACGACATCGTGTTACGCTCATGTCAACTCAGCGTAGCTTCAGCTTTTATTAACACCAATATCTTTACTCAATGCCTCTTATGTTTCTATGCTACACGATATCTGTCCCAACCGTTCTCAGTCCCTGCAATAACTCTCCCTCCACAGTCTCGTCTCTCCCTCCATCCCGTATAACCTGCTCGATGCCGTCAAGCTCAATCCGCAGCACTGCTCGACAGACTCTACCACTGGCACAATATCTCGCCAAAATCATGACCGAGTCCGTCACGCTGAAGAAAAGCATGCTTGAGAAGATGAGCGTGCCAAAGACAAGATGTCCCAGGGTGCCAATACCTATAAGCCACGAGATTACGACAAAGGCCACGTTGTCCTTCCGCCAAGCTAGTCGGGTGCCGTGCTGCAGCGCGGAGGGGATGAATTCGGTAGGGATCCAAGAAGGAATCCCATCGTTGTCGTTGCTCATGTGCTTCTCCGTGTGAGAGAGCTTCGGAGACACAACCCGCACTCGCAGATGCAGGGCTAGTATCCCTACAGCATTCAGAACAATGGCAAGAAACGTCCAGAGCGGTGCCATGAAGATGGTCTCGGGGGCAAAGACGACAATTGCATGGACCCCCCCAACTGGGATGCCAACGTAACGATATTGACTACAGCCAATCCGACCAAGACGTATTCCAAGACGCTAAAGACTAGTCGAAGCCTGGAAGGGATTCTTCTGAAAGACATTCCTGGTATCCTCCAGCCGTCACGTCCCTCAATGAGAGTGGCCAACGTTTCTGAAAACTCGCTCCCCTTTGTGTGTTCTGACCGCTGGGCTCCCCGTCGCAAGCAAAAAAGCTAGCAATGGTCGCTTCAATCCGAGCAGGCCTACTTCGGCAGTCATGCTGCCCAGCCCTTGGAGAATACTCGGCATGGCCCCTAGAATGACTGCGCTAGCTGCGAGCTCAGTCTTGCGAAACTCGGGAAAGTCGTTGAGAATGCAGTCAATGACGGGCGTGACAAGATGGGACCGTCCGACGTTTTTGTCCCTGAAAACATTTCCAGTCTTGTAGGCTGCGAACTCGCCTGCGCATTTGGCCCGGAGTATTTCTTGAAGCATGTCGTTCCAACCCGGGAGGAAATGATCAAACTGGCGAGTTGGGGCACTGCTGGCTGCTGGTGCCAGAAACGCCGCAGCCAGAATAAGAGTGTAGATGGGCATCATGGCGAGTTTGCTGCTGCGTCGAATGCAGCAAACCTAGGAGGTGTTGTCAACTTGTGTAAGTGCTGGGACCGAGTTGTCCAGCTACCTCGTCCGAACCAGGACAA
The DNA here is from genome assembly GCA_003693545.1 of Pseudonectria buxi. NCBI lineage: Eukaryota > Fungi > Ascomycota > Sordariomycetes > Hypocreales > Nectriaceae > Pseudonectria > Pseudonectria buxi. The sequence goes on along the minus strand of QUZG01000062.1, from coordinate 175,385 downwards.
CAGAGACGTTGAATATGAGGAACGCCTATGCCTCGCCAAGCGAATCTAGAGCAACCCGAGCCAGATTATCCAATAAATGATCGTTTTAGCACTTTCTGGACTGCGTTAACTCTTCGAAATCTCCAGCATGGTCAGGGTACTGATGCACGGACTGTATGCATGTCTCCCAGCCACCAGTTGTGAAAAGCCTCCAACTAGACCGCTGCTTTCTGGAAGTGACCTATTGGACTCTTTTGTTCAAGACGTTAGCTGGGGCCTTTCTGCAGTTTAACGAGTTGAGCTCACGATAGCGTGGTTGGTGTGACCAAGTCGGCGTTAGTGCTCATCTCGTGCATCAATAGTGACAGCAACGAGCAGGTCAATGTCATTAAAGCATGCGGCTAGAACAAACAAGCACCGGCGATCATTATTTTGTTCAATGAAAAACGGTCAGTTTGCTTTCTTTTATGAAGGCCGCACCGACTACCGTGGGAATTCTACTGGAGCTCAGGTGTCATGCTCTCGTATATCAGTTAGACTACCAACCTACGCAAATAGACTGTGCATAAAAAGGGCTGTCTGTTATAGTTTCCTGACACAACTGCCCTCAAATGTCATTCTTACTCTAGGTATATGACGGAGCAAGTGCTCTACTGTTAACGGATATGGTATGTTACTACTGGTTATTATGCGAGGAATGCCAATGGTTATCAGAGACGTCCATCCTTCAACAGGTGATGTTTTCTACTCTCAACTGGGGATGATATGTCGATTCGACATTCGAATATCCCAAGGCGCGGAACGATTTGAATGTAACGTCTTCTATTCTTCCGCTCTAAAACTCTATAAATCATTATTACTAGTAATTGGGTATTCGCTTCCTCATCTAACTCTTCTTGGTCTCGTCTGTATCGCCATCAGCAGTTCTACTTGAGCCAGATTCCCGACGGAGACCCTCTATCATAACCATGGTTTGCCCAGCCGCAGCCTCGTTCTCCACGTCCACATCGTCGAAATAAGTATAATCAAGGCCGCGAAGCTCGCTCTCCTCGCTGGCGCGAATATGCAGGCCTGGAATCCTGTTGATGATGAACAGCAAGATGCAAGAGATGACAAACGACCATGCGGCGCAAGTCGTAGAACCAGCAAGTTGCAGCCCAAGCTGACGGAAGTTTTGGTTCAACCATCCGCCTTTATACGTGTCTCCGCTAGCTCCGTCCAGAGCAGGGACATATTGAGCGGCAAACAGCCCAGTCAATAGATCCCCCACGACGCCACCCACGCCGTGGACGGCAAAAATGTCGAGGCCGTCGTCGACAGAGATGAAATACTTGTATCGCTTGGTGTAGAAGCAGCAGATCGAGGTGAGGAAGCCAATCAGGCTCGCGAAGTAGACGGGAACTAAATAGGATAACAGTTAGCGATGCCGCCACCCAAGATCTTCGAAGTCAACTTACCAAAACCAGCGGCTGGGGTAATTCCCACAAGACCAGCAATGATGCCAGAGCAAAAGCCCACGAGGCTAAACTTTCGCGTGTATAGATAATCGAGCAGCACCCAGGCGATACCTCCTCCGCAAGCTGCAAAGTTGGTGTTGACGACGACGTAGACGGACCGAAGGCTCAGATTGGCAGTGCTGCCGCCATTGAAGGCGAACCAGCCAAACCAGATAAAGATGGTGCCGAAGCACATGAGCAAAGGGTTGTGAGGCTTGAAGTGAATATCTCTCTTCTGCTCAGCCACTGTTTTATTGGTGATGCGAGGACCCAGCATCATGGACCATGCGAGGGCGCCAAAGCCACTGGCAATGTGAACCGGGCCTGAGCCAGCGTAGTCGTAGAGCCCCAGTTTGAAAAGCCATCCACTCGGATTCCACTCCCAGTATGCGATGCTATAGACGTGTTTTGTTAGCGGGTCTGTTCTATCATGGGCGGCTATGGTTTGTTGTAGTTGACTCACAAGTAGTAGACAAACGTCGTCCAGCAAAGGAGAAAGACCATGCTAGGGCCGAGTCTGCCACGCTCCAACATGGCGCCAGCAAGAATCATGGCTGTTGCGCTCACAAAGGTAAAGCCAAAGGCGGCATCTAGCACACCTAGTTAGTTCCAAGTTCTTTCAAGGTAGTATCCCAAAGCCGCTTGAGAAGGAAGATGAACAAGCATACATAGTATCTCGGGCACGTTGGCGTTGGCCAAGGATGGAGCGGCCAAGACGTTGTGGAACGCCGCAAGAGAAAGATCGCCAATGAATGGGTTGGTCGTGTGGGATAGATACATGGAGTACCCGTAGATCCAGTACTGAATTCCACATGCTGCAGAACAGAACAACGACTGAAAGACCATGGTCAAGGCAGACTTGCGTCGGTGCATGCCGGCATAGAGGAACCCAATGGCGGGAGTGATCTGCCAGCATATGATGGTGCATACAAGCAGCCAACACATGTCTCCCTAGATTTCATGTTAGAACCAGCTTCCGTCTCCACAGTCTTCGTGACCAGCTCGTACCTTGTCGTATGGCGCATTGAGGTCTTGAGTGACAGGGTCACCGCCCTGAGGGTTGATCGCATAGTCGGGCCACTCGGTGACTGGCTTGATTTCCGACATGATGACGGAGTCGGACGAAGATCCTAACAAGTCAAATCTCACGCTTCAAACTTGCAGATGAAAGAGATAAACCACAATTGCTCAGCGAGGCTCACCGAACCCGATCCTGCCGAGCAACCTCATCTTGTGTACTTATACTCTTTGCTTATTCCAACAGTATCTGGCTTATTGGCCGATAAGACGATCGCCCGGCCGGCATATACTATCATCCCCAGATAAGTCAACGGCATGTTATTAGCCCCCTGTACTTCTCCACGATCTCGAGGTTGATACATTACTGGGGTACTGTGGATGCCAAGAGATAAGAGATGCTGGCGTTATCTCAGCCCCTGATCGCAGTAGGACAGGCTGTGGCTGTTTGTCCGAGGTGATTATCTCGGACCGATGGGTCAGTGGAGAAGTAAGTAGGCGCATACCAGTGTTGCACCCGTTGCCAAGGATAAACTTATCAAGCTTTGGAGCTCTTGGTGACAGAAGGATCTGATAAAGACAAAGACATGGCCACGAGCTGGAGTCGATGAACAGACTCAATCAGTCCATCGTCTTGTGATTGCTCGGCAATCTCACCAGCCTCGCACTCTGCGGTACATGTCCAAGATATCTAGATCCACTTCCCCATGCTTTGGCATAATCGCCAAGGCCCAATACGTGGGGGTGGGACTCCAAGAGAGGACAATCAACACTGCCACAGTCTAGCAGCAGCATGCATAAATCCCGGTGATAAGCCAGGACACGACGCCAGAGCCAATTAAGCAATATTGTGCGGTTTTTGGGACGCTCGATGACATCAGGAGGCCGAAGTGATTTGGTTCGTCTTCCCATTGTACCTGAATCTGCAGATTGTCAATCACGAGTCATGCTTGCACGACTTGCACACCGTCAGGATGATATCTCCCGTGGCTTCTGCCCTCAACTGACAAGGGCAATTATTCCCTTCGTTGTGCAGAGACTGTCTCGCCCCACACCGCCCTTATCACCAAAGAGTACCTGCGGTGAACCTGAGCATCACCAGGATTCTACGGCTTTGAGATGTAGCGCCATGTAGAACGTGATTGTCGGAGAAGTCTGTTATCGTACCTGGAAGATATCCCTTTAACTGGCTCCATATGCTCTAATTGGCTCAACCTCCTACAGAGATTAAACTGAGTGTGCACTTTCGACCAGGCCGAAGATAAAAGACGCGTAACTTGCTATGCTTGAAACATGTAGACTGCCTCAGATCATCTGCTATTTCCAGCTGGTCTATTTATCGCCTTTCAATACATCAAAGACACTGAGATCAAAGAAAACTTCTGTTGTCTGTTCATCGCAAAGCTATATGATACTTAACAGCTTCTTCAAAAAGATGGTTGTGTAACTAAAGACATAAAAACAATGCTCGATCGAATTCGCCCAGACATGATTGTACTCTGGGACTTGAGGAACCGTGACGTCGCTGATGAACAGGAAATGATAAGTGTATAAGAAAATGTAACAAACCCTCGCACGCAATGATTTGGAATGAAACATGGCAAAATAAATAGCATGTTATCCTGTGAGTGTCGCAAAGCAGCCCTCGTATCAATCGGCTAGATACTTCTCCAGTGTCCCATCTGGAATTTCCTTGCCGAGGTAGTTGGGCACTCGCTCAAACATCTCCCACGAAGTATGCTTGAGCATGAAGATCTGGTCCCTGACCCAAGACTCAACCTGCTCGCGGCTAGGCGCCTCGCCATTCGCGCGACGCTGCTGGATCCTTTCGAGCGCGAGGTTACAACGATTCCGCAGACGGACGAGCTTCTGGGCCATGATGATGTTCATGGCGTTTGGGATGGTGTCATAGTGGATGTTGACGCTCTTGAGTGTCGTCGCGGTATCGTCGGCGTCGGGATCAGCGAAGCTGTAGCTATTGACAAGGCTTAGCCGCTCGACGCAATTGCTGGCCCTGAGGGCTGCGTGTTCAAGGTAGCCACCGGCCATCATGACGGCTCCGCCTAGGGAAGCGCCACGGGCCTTGATGATGTTTCCGTCTCCGGTTTTGATGGCTGTCTCGCCTCCAACCATGGTCGAGGTGTCGCTGAGCATCAGAACGACAACGACAGGCGTCATGTCTTTGTGCCAGCCGTCGACAAAACCATTGTCATAAGCCGAGGCTGCGATGTGATCGGAATTGGGGAGCGGTTTGTTTGGCACCTCTGTCAGCTTGTAGACACCATCAATGCCCTCGGCACTGAGTTGGACATTGATGTAGCCCATATCATTCTCTCCGCCCTGAAGTGTCAGATCACAACTAAACGCCGAGTTTACAGCAGCTTGCGTAGCCGGATGATACCAAGCTTGCTTCATAAAGGTACCCTCCTGGTAGCATGGTCAGACAAGTTAATCTTTTGACATGGTCAAGCATCCTGGCTCACAGTTGCCGAATGGTGATGTCCGCTGATGAGACATGGAGCTCGCTCCCAAGAGCGCATGAACTTGTCGAGGAACGAGCGACGGAACACTTCTCTCCGAATCATGCGGATCCCTTCTTCTGAAAAGAGCTGAAAGGGTTCCGTGTAACAAATGTCAGGACATCCTTCCGGCACGGGGAGTCCCAGCTCAGTAAAGGAGTGGCGAGTGGAGGGAGGTTGGTAGTTTAGATGGATAGCCGGGTCAAACGGCGGAACAGGCAGCTCCATTTCTTCGAAGGAAGACGGAGGCACGTTGTAGATGCCGGCTTCTTGAACGTGAGCAGGTAATGTGGTAGTCATTTTGGACACTTGAGAATATGAGATATAGAGAGCAAGTAAAAGTGCTGTGGCTTGAGCAATAAGTAGTTTGAGAAACCAATTGCTAGTGTAAGAAGCAAAGTCTTGTCTGTGACAACCCGTGGGTACCCTGTTGGGATCCTGAGCTATTTATACTATGGCAATAGCAATAAATCTGGCAAGCTACCATTGAGATCGTCACGAGCCTTTCCATACTTCGTCTCGCCATGCAGTTATCCATCGTAGGCTGTTGGGATGAGGGGATGCTCTGGCGGTTGCAAGATCAGTAGTGAGATACCGTATCAAAGTAACGTGGCCGACTCGGTACTTTGCGTTGTCACACCGCTGTTGGCTCGTACATGGCCTCAAAGTTCGAGCCAGACTGTCATCAGGTGGATGCGCTACAAACCGAGGTGGCCGGGAATGGCAACGCTTGACGGTTGTGGTTTCCCCCTCCACACCTCAGCCAGATGCATCACTTGCGAATCCAGACTTGATTAGGAACGCCAGAGTGATACGGACCGTTTCTTTGGATCGATGTTTGGTAATAGAGCTGCCATGTTACTGGTACTGTGCCCGTGAGCCTATAAGCGCATCATGGACAAAGTAAACTCGGCAATCTTCATTCGTCGGATTCCTCCCAAGCCGAGTAGAGAATGGATGCTTAGGAGCATGTGCCCCGAAACATCTCATCTTCGACTGACTTCTGCTTGTCATGGGGTCAGTGTTTCTAGATAGCTATCAATGCATCTTCTGCGCCCCCGTCCACCTATAAGCTTACAAGTCACGGACTCATATGGCAAGAATGTCACAACGTATGCATATGCAGGGCACCCTAAAGCCGGGAGTTGCAAAGAGAGTTGCAACATGGCCGATACGACTCTGCCAAGCAGTGTGCTGCAGGGTCATGCAGCTACATCGCAGAGATACCGAGTGTCAAGATACTCCAAGTCCGAGATGCACGCCGAGGAACGCTGAAAAACGAGGTTATTCGCAAGCCCTGGGGAGACAACGGTGGGGGAGGGTCGGAAGCGTCAAGAGAATGGGTGGCCTCAAATAGCCATTGGACGGATAGACAGCCAAGCTAACTGTTGTGGCGTCGGCCTGTGGCGATGAGTACCACAAGCCTTTCCATGTTGAGACATGGTTTGGCAACTCGTGCATAAACCTTGGATAGGTTAATGGGATGGGTGGCAGCTGACTTTGGTATGCGGATGAAGATATCACCAGATGGCAGGGTCCAAAGACAGTGTTGGCATGAGCAGGTGTTCGAGATTGGCATTCCAAGGCCGAGCGTACGCGTTGCTTCGTCCCGCATCCGCTTTATCCGGGCCATCTTACGTACATCTTATGTCTTAATGCGATTGTAGACGAGTGCTAGGTAACTATCGACATCTCGGGACTTTCCTGAAGCCATCCGAGATTCCGTTTAATGCCCGATAGATCTTTGAAATGGCAGATGTCCAAGACAAAGGTTTGACTCGCACCAATAATATGCCAGGCAACGTTGCTGACTGCCTCTCCATGAGAAAATAATGACATATCCATCTTCTGTGTTGGAAGTGTTCAATCCTGCCTTCCGAACCCAATGCCTTCGTCTTGATACTTGGTGATGGGCTGTCGGGCTTCAGTTGCCCCTCAAACGTTGGAAGAACACAGAATGGGAACGTCTGCAACGGTGGCTTGTGAAATGACACTTGTGGTTTGGCCTCTGCAATACCAGCGGATAGGAATCCAACGTGGTGGCTTACCGTGGGGAAACTCGGGCAGACGCCTCGATTATGCCTCGGAGTATAGTTGCCGTAAGTGGTCAACGTCCGAGCCGTCTTATCTATCCCATGCACCTAGAAGCGCAGAGTGTCCAGTGAGAAAGATCATACGGCAACCTCGTGTAAGATGCACGTCGCCAAATCTGTCGGATACTGATGCTTCCCAGGGCTCATGAGACACCGAGATATCATCAGGCTTCCGAGGTTTCATACAACCACCTCTTGAATGAGCTATAGGATCATATGAGCTCACCACAAGCAACGGATTGCTGTATGCTTGGGACGTGCTTTCACACCTACTCAAGGGGCATGAGCTTGAGACCAAAGATACACAAACCAATCAAGCGGGCTGCCACGTGAGTGTTCTAGTAGCCAGGAACGGCAACTTGATTAATTGTTTGACTCTATTACCACTACTCTCGGAGTAAACCACGGGTTACACGTACAAGACACAGCCGGAATGACTTAAATAACGCGTCTTGGACCTGCATAGTTTCTGTTTGAACGCTCGGTTAACTCCAATTAGAGTAGCATGACGTATGAAAGCTGCTGTATATCAAGCAAATACGCCCGAGGCGTTTTGGATTGTACTCTGGTGCGGGTAGCAGATGCCCATCCGTCAAAGCTAAAACGGAACGGGGGACGCCAAAGTTTTCATTTAATTCCCCAATTCACAAGGCTGCTTCCACTGGAAGTGAGGCTGAATTAACTTGGAATGGTCTGTAAGCCAAGTTACATGGATTAGCGTGTATCAAGTCCTCGGTACGCTGTATGATAACCATGATCAAGTTGCGATAATCACATGTGTTTCAAAGCTCTCAAAGAGGTCAATCGAAGCAGACACCCAAACGTTGCGGATGTTGTAGGTAAATAGCATCCACCTGAAACCGAGGCCGGGGATTAAGTGCTTGCGTAGAATCCGGAGTTGCCGCGGCTTTAAATCGTCTTCACTTGAGCCTTGTTTCATCTGTACGAGAACTGTGCCCGTCGTAAGCCTGAATGAAGAAAATTCGTATATACTACTTTAAAAAATGGAAAATAAATTAAACACTGATGTCATCCAGTAAATCGAGTAGGCATGTGAATTCAAGTCTTTCTAGAGCTTGGGCAGATCTCCCTTCTCCCGAGCCTCGGCCAGAAGGCTGTTGTAGACCTCGAGCTTTTGCTCATACTCGGCAACGAGGTCACTGTCGGATCTCTTGTGGGTAGAATCGTTTCCACCAAACGCCCTTACAGCGGCGTAGTAGACGTCTGCCAGAGCCTTGCAGACGCCTTTGACACTCTCAGAGTCACAGATGTAGTACAGACTTTTGAACGAGTTAGCGGGAAGAAAGAGACTGGTGCAGACTGCTATGGTACTCACTCCTTCTTGAAGTTATCGTCGATGCGCTTCTTGTTGTCCTTGGTGAAGCGATTCTGGCCGCGGTAGTTGTGGTAACCGAAATCGTGACGGTGGCAGCCACGCAAGAAGTTGAAGCCGAATGGGTTGTCTGGCGAAGAAGTGCAGCCATCCGAGTTCCAGTCAAGCGTGGACGGGTTGCGCGCGTTGCGTCTAGCCGTGAAGTCTGGCAGAGAGAGGCTGAAGAGAAGCTCGTCGGTGACTGTGTTGGCGCTCTGGCGGCTGGCGAGGGATGCCTCTCCGTTGCCAGAGGGCATTGCCAGAGCGGCCGGGAGCAGAGAGAGGAGGAGGCAGTTGAACTTCATGTTGACTCGAAGAAGGCGAAGGACTCAAGAGGGCTGTAGAGCTTGCTGTCTTGGAAATTCTATGGACAAGCAGCCGAGGACTCGAAGTTATATATGTCGAAGAGCCATTGAAAAGCTGCACCGAACGAAACACTCACGCCTTGACCACGCCGGTGTTTTAGCTCTCACCTGCTCGATCAAGTAGTGATCATTGCGTTCTGCGACGAACGTGGCTGTGCGCTGCTAGACGATTTGCTGCTCGATGCCAAGCCTTTTAGTACCAGGGCAGTGATGGTCTTGGAAAGCAACTCAATACTCCCACCGGCCATTCAGCGTCCCCGTAGACTAATATGCCGTGGCCTGACCCTCGTCTAGCATCGAATGATGAGCCACCACCATGGGTATAGCTGGACGACATGCATATAGCTGAACGGCTTGCGGGGGAAGTGTGCCTGCGACGGTCACTAATCCAGAAAGGCGTGAGATGTAACGACAGGGAACGAACAGGAGGACTCAAGAAGATCTGCATCGGGATCCAATCAGAGCATCGTCTTGGCTGTTGACATGCACGCTACTCTTTCCTGCCAGACAGTGAGTCTTTTCTCATCGAAGATGATGAACAGAAGATCCTCAAAATCCCTGGTCATTGGACGAAAAGGCGACAGGAATAGTAAGACATGGGTAAAAGAGTAGACGAGGAGGTAACATGTACGTGAGTGGAGCGTACGGAGTGTTCCGCACTTGTTTCATCCGTTCAACGCCTCTCCTTCCTACTACAGCCTGCATCCAGCAGGGTAGCGGGGGGAGGTAACGGTGTTGCAAGCCTATAACTTGGCATATGGCGAGATGAGGGTTGAAAACAGGATATAGGATGGAAGCTCTGAATCAAGGGGGTTGTGAGCCGGGGTTCCGCTTGGCTGCGGCATTAACACAATACAACTATATACCCAGTCAGGATGTCGGATGGATATGTCCTAGTATGCCTGATGATATTGCATGGGAGACAGCACGTTGATTGTCAGTGTCAGTTCAATAGCTGCTTGGGTCCTGACAAGATTCAGGGGAGAACTGACGGATATAATCCTCGACAAGACACGAACCCAATGAGGTTGTTTGGGTCTATAGCCCAACGTTACAGCCAAGATGAGATGCACACTACTTGGGACCATTGGAGACTTGCTATTCATCTGAGCTGAAAGTACGGAGTAGCAATACCAAGGTTCAGGCTCTTCCACAACCATGTCAGCACCCAATCGGCTTTCCTGGCTACTCCCGTGCTAGGCGTGCATATGCAGACGCAGGAGCTTTTGCCAAACGCCGATCTTGTTGGACTAGAGATTGATCGGACCACTGGATACTGATACTGCGGAAGCCTCCTGCTGGGGCATGCCATGTAGAACCCAATGCGACAAGCTCGACTGGGCCAAGAACAAGTTGTGGATATGACTTGTCGTTCCCCTCTTGGAAAGCAAAGCATCCTCTGACACGGACCTTGCGTGACTTGCTTGATTGGTTTGTTCGTTGCTATATTGCTATTATTACCAGTCGATTTACCTACGGCGCATGTATAGAGCCAACCTCTTTTTGAACAATCCCGGAACTCCAAACCCTGATCCATCTGCTGTGCGGATATCCCAAACCACCGTATCCATTCTTGTCTGTTTCCCTCGAGGTACTTTCTCCCCGAGCCAGTCATTATGCATTATCATCTACCTGTGACCAGGAGCCGCAAGGACGACGTAGTCAAGCGCTCTTGAAGAGACTCATACGAAGGCGGTCCCGGGCTCTCATCTTGTGAGTACTGTTCATGCTCTGCTGGCTCACCGGTCGCTCCTCGAAGCTCTCGGCCCTCTCAAGCTGCTGAGGCGGCGGCATCCGGGGCGTGCGAGCTCGCTCCTCCAGCAGCTCGCCCCTCAGCGCGCGCCCAACATCCTGGTGCTGGCGCTCATACTCGTCGTGCTTGGACTTGGCCTCGATGTAGCGGTCCTCTGCCTGACGGCGGCTCTCTTGCAGAGCGCGGATCTCCTCGTCAAAGTCGATAATCTGCGCCTGCGCCTCCTGCATCAGGCCGTCGTACTCGCGGATCTTTTGCTCCAGCGGCAGTAGCACGCTCTGGGAGATGCTGGGACTGTTGAGTCGGTTGATGGAGGCGGCCGACATGGACGGCTCGTCTTGTGGAGGAGCACGGGGCTGGGATCTGCGACTGTGGCTATTGCCAGGCTGCTGAGATGGAGATCGGCCGGCATCTGAAGATTGGCGGCGACGCTGTTGTTGTTGTTGTTGTTGTTGTTGCTGCTGTAGATGCTGCTGCTGCTGCTGCTGAGCGTATTTGGCGGCAGCGACTTCGTCGAATGGAGGCTGTTGGTAGGAAAGCGAGGGAGTCTTCTGAGGCGCGCCTCGGTTTACGGGGACGTTGGCAGCCGGGGCTCGTCGCTGGCCATTGTTGCGCGAAGCCTGGTTGACGGGGACAACTCGCTGCTGGGATCGAGTTAGTCGAGAGAATTCGATTATCGAGTAATCAGCGACATACCTGGTGTTGAGCCTGCGCCAGCATGGCCTCCTGCAGCGCGATATCCGACGTGGGCGAGAGCGGCTCGTCGTTTTCGGCAAAGAGATAGTCGTCCTGAGGCGGCGAGTGGCCGCGTCGGTATCCGTTGCGACCGCCGCGAGCGCCCTCGCGAGGACTGCGCATGCCCTTGTCCTCGAGATGCTGCATGTGGTGTTGCTGCTGGAGCTGGGCCGTGGTCATGGTTGAGGTCATCTTGGCCGTGTCTGTCGTATCGGTAGAGTTGCGTCAATGTCTACGAAGCTGGAATGAAGAAGAGAGTGTCCACGCCTGTCTCCACGTCGACGTCGAGCCTTGAATAGAAGAGGCAGAAAGTCGTGAGGCTGGTCAGACGTCGTACTGCATGGCGGGTGGTTGGGCTGGATTGGATTCGACCATGGACCCCAGTCAATTCCAGCCGCCCGCATTTACAACGCGAGCCTACTACGCTGTCACTACTGAGTCGGTATCTACGAATGCCCCGTAGAACTACGGAGTACACCAGAAAGAAGAAATGCCGCGACTGACCGTCACTTGTGGTGTTGGGCCGCAATTGGTACGATTGTATCCATACTCTGGACGATTGACCCCATCATCGGCAGCCACGCATGCGGCGGCCTGATGTGCAGATTCTGAGGTGGTCGATCCATAGATTGGGTGGGTTTTTGGGCACTGCTACTGCTTGGGAGCCGTCTAATACCAGGCTAGTTGGTGGCTGGGCGGATACACGCCTTATACACGTCGAGTTTCTGCAGTTGGCCCAATATCTCCATCTCGAGGGGACATGGTGGCATCGTGTAACCATCCGGTCGTATTCTGGTAGCACGGAATTCATGGCAATGGGTTTAATTCAATTCAATTCAATTCAATAGTTACAGCTTCTACCCGAGACAAGACGCAGCCTCTTCTCTGTATCGCCATGATCGGCAGCGGATGTCGTGATGCCAAGGATTCCCAGCCCCCCCCCCCCCACTCGAGCAGAACCCACAACTGCCCTGAAGCTATCCGTACTAATACAGGGACAGGCCGACCATGAGAGGAAACGACATAGACCAGGCTTGTTGGAATACAGGAAGAAAACATGGGAAAGTTGGTGTGGAAGTAGAGTGTCTATCTAGGGCATGAATAGCAGGAATAGCAGAAGGAGCATAACAACATAAAGACAGGAAAGAAGAGGCATCTAAAAGAGTGACTACCAAATGACTTGGCCAACACATCAGTAAATCAGTCACCACTCACTGCTGCACGGAGAACGATGGCTTCGCTTCGGGACGCCTCGTCTCCGAATGTCTCCCTCAATCTTCCAATCGAGCGGCGCAACATAGCAGCCCAACTTATTTCCCGACGCATCCAGGCTACTAGTGCTGGTCCACTCTTCAAACGCTGGCATCTCGAGCCCGAGACTCGTCTTCAATCGCCCATGGAGCTCGCACAGGTTCCGACCTGATCTTGACAAGACACCCGACGCATCGAGTATCCCTTTCCATAGCTCAAGGTGCGTGGTAGCTTCAGAGGCAAGATTCAATGTATCTTCACGTGTGCCATCTCCATGACAGGCCGAGGCGATGCCGCGAAGGATAGTCTCGTGAATGCTCGAGGCACTGGCTAGTTGGTCGCTGGAAAAGTACAGACTGGCCAGGAGACGAGACACCGCGAGCGTCTCGGGGCTAAGCGGGTCTCTACCGTGCTGAAGATTGTAATAGAGTAACTCGGCCGTATCAATCGCAAGCTTAACATTCCCTTGGGCGAACTGTGCGTGCACAAGTAACTTGCCAATGCTCAGTACCGTGTTGGGCGTCCACCCGCTCAACCTCTGCATCGACTCGCGAAATTGCCAAAGGCGCGATAACAATTCTTCCAACTCTCCAAAGTTGCCTTGGGCACCGAGCAGGCGAATTAGGCCGGTTATATCCACGAAGCGGAGGTCAGTAACATCCAGCTGGGCCGCGCGGAAGGCTTCCAAAACTTCCACCATGATCTCTCGCGACGTCTTCAGCATAGCGCTTCCAAATTCATCACTGAGCTCGCCAGTCGCACGAGGCGCGTCAATACCGGCCAATAACTCGGCCAGCTTGTAGCCATATTGAACGTAGCTGCCACTGCGATAGAGTCGCTGCTTACTCGCAAAGCCGAATGCACAGAGACCAACCCGACTAGCACTGTGGAAATCGCCGGCCTTCAGCAACTCTTTGACTTTTGCGTTCCCTGCCTTGCAAATGAGAGCTGCAAAGTCAGACCTAGTAGTCCCGCGGTCTTTGCTAAGCTCAGTAAGCAAAGCGAGGTAAAAGACGTGCAGCTCGTCGTCACTGGCTGTCTGCAAGGCATCCCCGACGTAAGACTTGAAGAGCTGGAGGAGCTTCTTATCCAGCATGACCAAGAGATGCTCGCGTTTCTGCTCACTCCACAGGCTGCGCAATTTTGCGCCGCTCTCCAGAGTCGCTTCGATGGCTTTCTCGTTATCGATGACTCGAGAGTATTCCTCATAAAGAAGCGACTCGTACATGGTATTGGCCATCGACTCAGAGTATGAGGCAGCTGAATTGTTTCCGCAAAGGCCTTGGTCAAAGGCAATCAAGAAAACGAATGCTGTTTTTCTTGGGCATTCGCTCAGTGAAAATGTCAGATCGCAGTCTCGGAACATGTTGCCGTCAAGGGAAGCCACTCGGAAAACAATTGAATGCCGAAGCAGCTGCAAGAGTTCTTTGCCCGACTTCTCAATGCCCGTCTCAATGTATAGAGCGGCCATTGTTGTAGCAGCACTAAAGAGACTCATGCTGCTTACTTCTGTCGTAACCAAATGCACGACGGAGCGTTGCAGGAGTTGAGTGATGTTGGAATGGGCATCTTCGGTGCCGAGTCTCTGGTAGAAACGCACAACATTCTTGAGTTCTCGGAGCGTAAGCTCGTGAGCCGAGCCATGCTCTAGCTTTTGATGTTCATACGAGTCGAGAGAGTACTCAAGGGCGCGTCTAAATCTCGCCGAGCTTGTAGATTGTGTCTCAATGGAAAACTCGGCGATGGCGTACATTCTCGTCAAGCTCTGCTTTGCTGACCGCACCATTGCAGCAATATTGTCCACCGTTAGGGTATTGGCAATGGTAGCCATATCTATAACCTCTTCATAAAGAGTCATGGACTCTTCATGGTGTTCCTCACTCTTCTCGCAAACCTGGGCCAGCGCCATCATCGCCGAGACCATGATCGAGGAGTCGGCGCCGAAGACTTCTCTTGCAACATTTCTGTACTCAATCGACAGCCCGTACAGCACGGAAAGTTCCGCACCGGAATGGAGTTCAAGCACGCGGATGTATTTTTCGTAAACTTCCATCGTGAAGGCCTCGGTTATCGTTGTTTTCTCGTGGTGATGGACGACCGTCTCCCACAGAGTGGCGCAGATCCGCTCCAGCTCTACCCACATGCTGTTGGCGTTATAATGACGGCAAAGGAACTGAGCGGCCTCAAGTGCAACAGGATGGCAGTGTTTCGTTCCAGTATTTAGACTCGTAACAATCTTCAGATAGTAAGCGTGCGCCTCCTCTCGGCCGATCTTGAGGCATCGTGACGCCAACTCGTAAAGCGTCTCGATGGTGCGTGGATGAGTGTGACCGAGGTGTTTGCGATATGACCCTAACACCCCGATGTAGATGTCAATGATCTTTTCATGGCGGTGGTAAGCGTCGTAAAACTGAATTAGAGCGCCTTGCGCATCGGTCATGATTTTGTGTTCCATGTCGTCATTCAGAGCCAACGAGTTCAAGCAAGCGTGGTATATGCGCAAGTACACCCGCTCAGCCTGTATGAAGAGGCCCTGTCGCTGATAGTAAGTGCCGAGTAGACAGGCTATTTGGATGCATTCAGACACTGGCTGCTCACACAGCTGGATACTAGATTCGCTAGCCGTGAACGACTTCCAGGTGCGTTCTAGAGCCCTCTTGATGGTAAGCTCGGCTTCAATCCAGTCCTCTCGACGGAAGTACAAGTTGACCAGTGTGTTACAAGCGGAGAAGAAGCCACAATCAACTGAAGTGTTGCTCGGGTGACGGAAATAGGCCTCAAATACCTCCTTGGTGATGTTTTCTACCGACATCGTGGTCGTCGTAATGGTCATGTTGAAAGACAAATCGTCTGTAACCTGCGCAACAAGCATAGTAGCGCGCTCGTAATTCTCGCTACCCTCGAGCCCATCCGACTCTAACCAGCTGCGTACTTTGATCAATATCGCAAAAGATACATCTAGTTGACCAATGACCCGGCAAATGGCACCCATCTGCTGCATCAGAAGTACCTGATCCTGGGAGGCCCAAGAAACATGGTCATACTCGGCCCAGACGCAGACAATGATGTTTATTGCGTCTTCAGTCCGATCAAATTCCCGAAGAAACATGATGTAGTCCAAAGCAATGCGAAGCTTGGCAACATGCATTTCAACACGATCTGAGTCTGTGACGCTGCTAGAGACACGTCGCCAAAGACCAATGTAAAGCTTCTCGGCGAGGAAAGGCTTCCCACAAGCCACGTAGTTGTGAGCCATCTTTATCAGCATCGAGACACACAGCGGGTCTGTAATCTCCAGCTCCTCGATGGTATCAAACATGAGTTCTTCGAGCTGATGGATGTCCTCACTGTCTTGCTCCTTCAGAACCACGTCGACAGCACTGAGTAGGCCACCGATTTGTCGAGCTCTATCGGAAGCTTTCCCGAATCTTTCGGCAATGATCTTGTAGAGCTCTCGATAGGTTACCATGGCTCGGTACTCTTCTTTGATATCAATGTGTAGTTGGGTGAGCTGTTCGTGCCAGTATATGACCTCATCACTACTGAATCCGTGCTTCTGTTTGCAAATCTCAATCATGGCTTGAATCATGTCTTCGCGATAGGCAACCATCTCATTCCGCTCGGTAGCAGCAATGGCGTCTGAGCGAGTGAGGAAGAGGGTAGTGCAGGCGACTACAATGCTGCTAGTCTTGGGAAAGATGGCCTCGGAGAGCTTGACAGACCTGTAGATGTATCTCAAGCCATTTACAGAGGATTCTAAGTGTTTGAGATGCAAACGACCGAGCGAAATGAGGTTCTGAAGAACGGACACATGTTCATCTCCAAAGCATTGTCCGCGAACCTGCAAAGCAGTTTGGTGAAGTGCCAGACTCTCGGGATGTTGGGCCCAGCAATTGCCTTCCAAAAGGACCAGCATTGCCGAAGCTGGAAAGACATTGCGGAACTGTTCAGCATTCTCAACAAACTCGTTCGAACTGGTCGAGCCAGATGACTGATAATGCACTAGCCAGCTATGGACGGCACGTCTCAATAAGCGATGCGAGCTTAGAATGGATTCGGCTGCTTCGTCTTCAAGCTCGTCGACCAGAGGCTCTTGATCAATCTCAAGATTCAGCCGGATGTACATCAACAGTCTAAGACTCAGCTGCAGATGAGCCTTTTCGTGTGTCAAGAGGCAGCTGCCGAGTAAGCTGTACAGATGTGAGCGTACATCGGCACTTCGGAATCGCAACCGGCCACCTCGAATGACAACAAGCCCGCTGCAGGTCTCGGCGACAAAATCGGAAACGCTGAAAGCGTTAAAGGTCATGGTCGCATGTTCCACGTCTGTTGCCATGAGTGCGGCAATCTCTTCCACTGTGAATGGCTTCTCTGCAACAAGCATGTAGGAGAGCAGATGTTGCAAGCTCGTGTTTCTTTCCAACTCGAGCTTATCGACTAATCGATCGAGGATAGCTGTAATGTCCGAGCCCAAAGACTGGCTGGCTGTCACCAAATCATCCGCCGATTGGACATGTGCCAGAAGCCGACCGGCACAGAAAGCCCACAGGAAGTTGCCTTGGGACTTCTCTGTCAAGTCTTTGACCAATTGCTTTTGGGTAGCAAAGTCTATTCGGAACGTTGTGAAAGACCTCATGAGGTTTTGAGACAGATGAGTTTTTATGTCTTGATGAACATGATCTTGCCCAATCGCAAAGTGCCTGCATCCTTCAGTAGTAGGCAGTTTGAGCCTGGAGAATGCAATGGCCTTGACCTGAGGGACAAGGACCATGTGCCTTTGGAGGACGTTGTGAAAGTTGAACGAGCAACCACCAGTGGTTGCAATCTCGTCGCACCCATCGAAGATGATGATGAAGGATAGGTTTTTACACTCAATAGCTTCAACTCCACTGCGGAAGGCTTTCCAGAGTGCTTCCTCTAGTTGTTCACTCTTGGGTGCAGTAGAAAATGTCTCTAGAGCCTGGAGAATGTGCTCATACAGCGTCACATTTCCCACACTCAGCTGCAATAGTTGATATGTGAGACTGCGTACACAAGTAAGTGTTGTTGCCTCGTCTTCAGAATCACAAGCTTCTGGTATCGTAAGTAAATAAACTCCCCAAAAGCCGCCGGAAAGTGTACTCACGAAAGTCATAATGTAGAACAGTATACTGTATGTTTCCAAACGGGCGTTCCAGTCTCTCCCGAACCCACTTGGCCACGACAGACTTGCCGCAGCTAGGAGGGCCAGTAATGGCAAGGATACTATCATCGCTGTCGAGATAGTGTGTCAAAGTGTCTCCGATCCAGTGGCATGTTTCTTCGGATCGATTGAGCTGATCCAGCATCTCATCGTATTGTCTGTCGCAAACCAGCGACTCCTGAGATGGGTAAAGTCTCTTGCGCAGGTCCTTGATAGTGCCCGGCGAGTTCTGATTGCCGAGTTTGCTTTCCCAGATTCGTTCAATGAGGGTATCTCTAGATATCCAGATTAGAGAGACGTCTTTGCCGAAAGCTGCGTCAAAGCTTAGCTTGACGGTAGATCCAGCTTTTACGCTGCTGATTCTCTGCCAGTAGTGGGTTGCAACTTTGCCGACGAGGTGGGCAATGCTGCAAAAGACGATAGCTGTCTCATCTCTGATCGCCTGCGTCATTTGGCATAAACCGTGGATCTGGCCGATGCTGGAGAGAAGAGTAGCCAAGTCATTGAGCGCCGAAAAGGCTGGTAGGAGAACTCTAGCCTGGTCGTGGCCGATCTGAAGATGTTTTAGAAGGGCGAATTTCTTCCAAAACTAGGACAATAGTTAAACTTACCTCGAGGAGAATCTGGCAGCTTGCCAGCACTGCCTGGGCTGTTTTCTTTCCGCCAGATACGAAGCCGTCAATATTGTCCGCAAAAAGCCAGACCTGCAAGCCAAAAGAGTGGGCAGAACAGAGCACTCTGTCCCAGTCGCTGCTTCTGCGAGGCATGTGAATTAGTCGCTCATCTGAGATGAACTGGAGATAGGATTGAAGGTCAATGCCGACCACAAAAGCCTCGTCGTAGTCTTCAAGTCGAGTTATCTGGGACTTGACAGTCTCGGCAACTACTTCCATCTGGCTCAAGGTTCCAGAAGTCGAAGAGGAGTGACTTCCCGAGTTGGTTGTGCTAGTAGACGAGTCGACTGATGTATGTAATGTGCGCTTCGGTTCGGGCATCGTTTTGGCTTCACTTTCTGCCTCAGTGGAATCGGCCACGACCGTCGCCGTGTTTGTGGCCAGTGATTCCGAGATATTAGCAGGACTGGAGTAACGAGCGGATCTAGATCTCTGGATGCCCTTGAGTGTATTGTCTGTGGAAACACGCAACGATGCAGCTTCGAGCCCCCTTTTGGAGTAAACGGGCGAAGAGGAGGTACTTGTATTCTTCCTTACTACGATACGCCCGTAACGTCAGCACTTAACGATTCCAGTTGGGAATTGGAAACGATGGATTAAAGGAAGCTCACCGGGAAGACTTTTTTGTAAGCCGGCCATGATCACGTTGCTCTGAGTCGCGGTGGAGGTTGACTGGGTGAAGGCCTCGGTAGAAGAAAAGAAGGGTCAGCACATAAGTGCTTTAGATGCATTGATGACTATGAAGCCTTCCAAATGGTGCTTGGGATTAGCTTATCTATATAGGCCTTCACAAGACGTTGGATATTAGCTGAAAGACAGATGGTCCCGAGGCGAGACATTGGCCGCCATGTGTCTTGACTATTGATGCGCCATGGCGACATCTTTCTCTTCTAGAATGAGAGCGCGCCAGCCACACACCATAAATCTTTTCCAATTCCAGGCTGAAATCCCTGAAGGGCAGATCATATATAAAACAAGAAGTTCAATAGTGTTCTGGTATCGTCTATTGTAGTTTCCGACTCCATGTGGCGTTGCGAATTGGCGCGCGGCCCGTCGACGTTGGCTTCCGCCCGAGGATCTGGGCTCTCGAGTCCAAAGGGTCCAAGCTGGAAAAGCAAGGTGGTGATTCTAGCGAGGGGATGGAGTGGCTGGCTGAAAAGGAATAGATGATGCATGGGCATGGGGAACGTTGAGAGCTTGGAGTATGAGCCAGCCAAATCCTTGGTGGAAATGAGACGGCGCTCTCAGCAGAGCAGTCCTGCCCCTGATGACAACATGAGAGAATCTGTGAGGTTTAACGCTTCTCGATTGATATCTCTACCTAAATATCTTTCCTCGTTCCTTGGTATTGCATCTCGCAATGCCCGAACCATATTCGATTGACATGGCAGACTAGCTAATGGCATTGACACTGGCGTCTCTAGATGAGAATCTCTGACTACATCGTCCCACACTAGTGTGAGGCGGCTTATTGCTGTGACGTATGTAAGTAGGGGTCAATTCTCGGATAGTATTCGTACATGCCACATGGTTCCAGCGTCGTGTGAGTGACCAACGTTTGAGCTGCTTGAGCAGCTACTGGGATTACATTTGTCAAACTCCCCGTCTTACTTCCACGCTTCAAAAGCCAGTGACAGATAACGCTTACAGAAGTCATCGTCTGATCGGTTCCTCATTGGACTGCCATGGATGTATCTGGTGCAACGCTAACCACACGTAGCTGTGGCTGTACCTATTGCAGTGGCGAGAACGTTATTCTAGGGTTTACCTAATAATTATCTAGTCTCCTCCCCCTCTCGGTCCTTGGAATCATCCATCAGCTCGGCCATACAGACTCCGACCGCTTCGATATCGAACTCTTCTTGGGTGTGTCAAAGAGCCACCGGCCGTAAACACCTTGCATCATCATGAAAGAGCACACCAAATCGCGGCGGGGTTGTGCCCAGTGCAAAAAGCGAAAAGTCAAGGTATACACACCTCGGATGGAAACGTATCTAGACGAGATCGAAGCTAATGAGCCATTCTTTGAGTGTAGTGCGATGAGACGTTGCCAGCCTGCGTGCATTGTACAAAACGGCAGAAACGATGCTCGTACCAAGAAGATTATCCCGCTACTGGAGAAGAAGCCTCCGAGAATCAACAGCAAATAGTTAGCCCAGGTCACGATCTGCAAGCTCCTGGGCTGAAGCAAGATCCCGACTCGAAACAAGATTCCTCATCATACCTGGCTGACCTAGATTTGACGCACCACTTCCTCACGAGAACCTACGCGACGCTATGGGGCAGAGTTGAGGGACAGCTCGTTTGGCGCGACATCATTTTCAAGGACGCACTACGATACCCGCCGCTTCTCAACGGAATCATTGCCATTTCCGCCATGCACAAGCTGGCCTTTAACGACACCAAGAGCGCCTATTATCAGGCCATAGCTCTTCAGAAACAAACGGCGGCTTTTGAAGGATTAATCCAACTGTTGCACAGACTCGACGCTGAGAATGTCGCTGCCATCTTTCCTCTCTCAATTCTTGTGTCCTACTGGGCCTTTGCCTCCAAGAACCTTCCCGAGGAGCTCAGCATCGTGTCGATATCTACAGGAGTGCAGCCGTTACCAGAGGCTGACCCCGAGTCAGCCATCTATTCTCCCCTGGACCAGTTCATCGAACTCATCAAGATCATACGCCCTGTGCACGCCGTCGTGAGAGAGGGAGACTCGTGGATATACGAAGGGAAGCTGGCGCCGCTGACAGGCGTGCCGGATACCAACGACCTCCCCGATTTACCGGCAGATACTGAAAAGGCCATTGAGGCTTTGGAGGCACTGGATCAAAAAGGCCGCAACTTGTTATCCGATCTGCGCGAGATTACGCCCATACTCGATCTACGATTCATGTTCATCATTTCTCGGCATACGGATTGGCTGGAGCTCGTCTTGGGATGGCCAGTGAGGCTACCCGAATCTTACATCATCGACTTGCAGCAGGGAGACGAGGGTGCGCTCACGATACTTGGCTACTGGGCAGTGTGTCTCTATGCTCTCGACGATCGCTGGTGGGCCAGGGGGTGGGCTAAGGCAATCATGCCCGATATTGCTAGCAAAGTGAAGGGTGAATGGTTAAAACTGATGGCATGGCCGATGAAAGCTGTTGAGATCAAGGAATAACTGGAGAACGATGATTG
Organism: Pseudonectria buxi; assembly: GCA_003693545.1. Lineage (NCBI taxonomy): Eukaryota > Fungi > Ascomycota > Sordariomycetes > Hypocreales > Nectriaceae > Pseudonectria > Pseudonectria buxi. The sequence goes on along the minus strand of QUZG01000062.1, from coordinate 153,772 downwards.
ACTATATGTGTCATTGGCATTTCCGAATGCTCTGAGAATCCGTACCCAATAGCTAACACTCCCACTACCAATCTTGTACTCAGCCTTATAGCGTAACTCCGCTCAGACAGCATCTCATAGACTCAATGTTGCTCAGAATACTTGAGAAGATGCTGATTGATTTGAACTCTCATCCGACTTGGCCTTGTGGCCTGTTTTCATCGACGGATAGAATCGACCGGGGTGAAATACTGTGAGAGAAATGGAGGCCAAAGCAATCATCCTGTACTTGTCAGCTCGAACCATTGGGAGAGACAATCATGGAAACTTACATTCCATCAAGGACCATAAACTCCTTTTCGTTGCGCATTCTGGCGTTCCCCCAGCCGCCAGCCATCTCGGGCAACCTGCATCACTTCTGTTAGACAGCGAGACACACGGACGATGTTGAGACTTACCGATAAATGCATCTGATGAGGACTCCCAAGTAGGCAAAAGCAAGCGCCCATTCGAAAATCCGAGCCCTCTTCTCTTCCACACGCGAGTTTGACACTGAGTGCTTCTCAGCAGAACCAGCGTTTCGGTGCCGTTTCCACAGAAAGTCGAGTGCCAAAAGGCCACAGACAACCAAAGTCGCCACTTGGAGAGCAATACCGGCAATGATGAGGTTGTTGCCGATTAGAAGCACGCTGTAGTCCACCTTATCGGCCGATCCAGCAATACCTCCTCCGGCAGCTTGCACAAGAATGGAAGCAACGTCACAGCCAATAAAGATCCAGGTATAGAGAGAAGGCCGTAACCTAGAGAAATGCGCTCCGTTGTGACGCACAACGTGCTTGAGAGTGAGGTAGATGCCAGCAGCCGTAAAGGAGGGCGCGATGATGAGGCAGACGATTTGGATGCGAAACCCGGTATTACTCCACGGATTCGAGTGCATTATCACTCTCCCAACGTATCCTACGGCTTCCATCGCGCATCCCAGCGCAATGACAATCGAGTATGCATAGACGCGAGTCGTGATGGCGAGAATGACCTGGGCGAAGAAAAGGAGGGCGAAGATAGCTAGGAGAGTGGCATTCCCTCCGAGTGACGGATAATATCCATATGTCGTCGCTTCTACTGGACAGGCAGAAGTGATGGCAACACAGTCGTCAACCGAGCTCATGTTGAATGATAACAAAGGTATATCAGAGGCGTTGGAGATGTTGCGTACTGGCTGTCGGTAATGATATCAGCTCTAGGGGAGGTACGGATGTAGAAGAACGAGGAGCAACTGGGTATTTTAAATGAGAATCACGAATGGTAGCGCCTTGCAATTTGGTTTCATATCGCACAGAGTCCGAACCCGAGGCTCTAGCCACTTCAAGTTAGGAATGCGAGTTTGAGATGCGGCTTATTGAGTAAGACTACGTACTTGATATTGGGCTTAGCCTCTACCGGCACGTTCAGCACATGCTACAATGACGTATCATCGAATACCGAGTAATCTTTACAGGACATGTTATTGGTAGCATGAGCCATGCTTGACAGTAGAAGATCAGCTAGCGGCACACTTCTACTCCTTTGCTTCCAAACGCCCAGTAGCAATCAGGGTGAAGCATTCCAGCTACCTCTCCATCCTCTGGCGTAAGCCTAGCAGCGTGACGTTTCGTAGGGCATGTCTTGGAGGACCAATAGTTGGCCGCCTGGCTCATTCACGCCTTGTGCCCAACAGCCTGGTTGAGCCCCTGCACGTCCCAGTAGAATGGCCTGAATTCCAAGATGACGCCTTCTTCTAGGCCAAATGTAAGAACCTGACACATGGGGTAATCGAGTTCCTCGCCCGTGCCCCTGACTTTCAAATGGAGGTTTGCAACTACCACGACTCGGGAGGAGCCTGGCCGCTCAAAGATTTCGGAATTCTGAACATCAACAACTTCGAAATAGTCGGCCATCTTCTTGGCCCATGCCTGCATGCCCTCGGGGCCTTTGTATAAGCCACCATATGGCAAGGTCTCGGTTTGGTGTAAGAGGCAGCTGGGCGAGATGAGCTTGGCAATGCCGCCAAAGTCCCTTGATTCGGGCGGGCTTGACATGTATTGGCGCTCCGCTTCGTAAAACGCGTCGAGAATCTCTCGTGCCGTGTGCTTTGTTTCCGCACTCATCGTTGCTCCGTTTTAGCTTGGTCGCTGAAGAGTGGAGTTATCGCAGTCAGTATTCTGTATCACGAACAACCGCGATAGTAGCTTACTTGTGGCAAGGGGGATACAAATGCTATGCGTTGTTGCAATAGAATATTCGATCCATATTGATAGTGCATTTATATGTCCTGGCCGCAGAATTGACTCCGCGACTCCGGGCTGCTGTCGGAGTTTTCTCCAGTTGCCCCTTTCGGTAATCGGAGTTTTCCTTGACTAAAACTGAGGTTTCTCGCTTATTCTCGAACTTTTACAACAGGACGTGTGAAATTCCATCAAGCAATCAATGTACTTCGCTTTTATGAGAATGCTACGAAACTAAGTAATGGTTAGCCATGAGTTACCTGTACAATAACGCACGGTGTTCCCGCCTAACAGGATTGATACGTGACGCCTCTTGAATGCTTCCCTGTGAAAATCCAAGACCGCTGTATCACCGTATGATTCAAGTTCGTTCAAGTGGTCCAGTGCCATGCTCAATCATGTCCCACGATACAATATTAGCCAACATACGCCAATAGTTGATGCAATCTCGACAAGCCAAGATCCGCTTCACAATAGTATCGCACTGTGAGGCGGTGCCTGTAATAGCGTCAAAGAGTTCCTTGCCGTCCTTTCTTTTTTCGCACGAGTTAGATAATGGGTTGAGTAAACCTTGCATCGCTGACCTGAGCTTTTGAGTATAGAATAAAAGGTCAAGCTAATAATTCGAGCCTTCGAGGTTCTAGTGTGACTATTTCTCGACTCTCAAGGGCCAATACTAAGGAAAGCATATACTCTCAATCCCGTGGTTTGTATACAAGTATCTCACGACCATGTGTCATAGTTGCGATATTGTCACCTTCTCAAGATCGAGAATCATTCGACTAATCCAAAACTAAAGACTCTATCTCCCCCTAGAGTACCACAGGTTTCTTGATCCACGTCTACCAGCTAGGCAACGGATCACTCTCTGTCAACTGATGCTGGATTCCCTTTCATAACTTCTCCTCAATAGCTCTCACACAGCCCCGCTCACGCTCTTGCCCGTAAGCAATTTGTAAGGTTCGTGCAGCTCGTGTATCTTACGCCGAGCCCTACCCCGCGTTTCTACTGCATGATCGTTTGGGATGCCTGATGCTACATACATGGAAAGCGTGGACCGCACAGCCAGGGCAGCGCGGAATCTCTGGAGGCGATGATCCCTGATCAGATATCACGGTAGCACCCTTGGCACCCACCGGTAGAAATCATCCAGAGATGATCGTGGAGATGGCCCCATATCTACTCCGCACTAAGACACGTATCCGGGGTATGTACAGGGGGCGAGGGGAGGCAAGGGAAGGCAGCCGGCAGTAGCTGAATGTGAGATTTAGGTCTCATTGGGTTCGGCGCCAAGCGACGTTGGTGAAGCACGTTGTAGTGAGACTGCTTGGCACAGATATTGTCGTAATCTGATGACGACCGGCGGCAGCTTCGGTACCACGCCGCTCAGATCTGACTGGTCAATGTCCAAGCTGGCAGCCGTATATACATCAGTCGGATGTTACGGGTAGTGCTCAGCGCTTGATGGAAAGTGTGCTCTCCCCAGTCGAGGTCACAGGTCTTGGCCTGCTTGCGCGTTGGGTTTCATTCATTATGGGGTAGAGTTGGCTGCTCGAATATGATTGACGTGCAACCTTTCGGATATCGTTTTGCGATGCAGTCGAGACGAAGGAATGATTCTTCTGGATTCTGCCTGTGTAATTTGGTATATGGAAAAGCAACAAAGAGAGGTATCTGACTGTAAAGATGAGATCCTCCCCTATACTGTGAAAAGTTCAATTGACGTCGCTTTGTATCCGCTTCCCATCTGAGATTCGAGCTCTCCCCACAGCTGCCCAGGCACTATAGTACCATTATGACAGGGAAGCCTGTTTATTCCAAGGGATCTGAATGTACAGGCTTCCCCAGCTGGTCAAGCAAATTAGCAACATGAGTCCTCCCGAGTCTTGGCGATACAAAGACCTACACTAACTACTGCTAATCACCTGTGGTGCTGGTCTTTTCATAAAAACACTCCCGCCGTGGTGTGAACGGGATATACACGGCAGTCCGGTCATGATGAGGAGACAAGATCCCAGATATCAGCTCCCAGCATTGCAGCCGGCTTTAGTCTAGCTTTTCGTAGAGCATTTCGGTATTCAATGCCACTTCCAACTCCAGCAGTACTATCAGTTCTTCATCATTGGTGCCCGCAATATACTTGGGAGGGGTTTGCATGCCGCGTTGGTGGTTTAATGATACCCCGTTGGAGCGAGTTGCGCATCCGAGTTCGGTCATCCGGATGCTGCTCGGTATCCCAACCCCGAGGAACGACTGCCTATCCCCATACGGGCAATTGACACATTTAAAGCTGGAAAGGGCCCAAGTCAGTGACTTGTAGCCCCCCTTAGTGAAAAAAAGTCCCTCTCAGCTCATCCAACGCAAAGATGGCTTCCAACTTTTCCAAGTATCAGAGCGGTCTCCCGGAGGAGTTTGACATTATAGTATGCGGCGGTGGATCTTGCGGTTGTGTGATTGCTGGCCGGTGAGTGTACCTCTCCCGGTCCCTCTATTCTCACATACTTTGAACGTGGACCAAGAACAAGTCTGAGCATCGCTGATCACAAACAGTCTGGCCAATCTCGACCGCAACCTCAAGGTTCTTCTGATTGAAGCAGGAGAGAACAATCTCAACAACCCTTGGGTCTATCGCCCTGGAGTCTACCCGCGTAACATGAAGCTTGACTCCAAGACGGCCTCATTCTATGAAAGTCGTCCATCAAAGTGGCTCAATGGCCGAAAGGCCGTCGTGCCTTGCGCCCATGTTCTTGGAGGAGGTTCCTCCATCAACTTCATGATGTACACTCGTGCCTCGGCTTCTGATTGTAAGTTATGCCCCTTGATAACTCGAAGCTTGTCTGACAATGGCAGACGACGACTTCCAGGCCCCCGGCTGGTCCACTGAGGAGCTTCTGCCGCTTATGAGGAATCATGAAACGTACCAGAGAGCCTGCGGAAACAAGGAAGTCCATGGCTTTGAGGGCCCCATCAAAGTCAGCTTCGGCAACTACTCGTACCCCATTAAAGAAGACTTTTTGAGGGCCGCGGACAGCCAAGGAATCCCCGTGGTTGATGATCTCCAGGACCTTACTACCGCACATGGTGCGGAACAGTGGCTCAAGTGGATCAATCGAGACACTGGACGCAGAAGCGACTCTGCTCACGCCTGTAAGACTCATTCCGAAACTCGATAGCATCACATCCATCTTTGCGGCATGAAGACTGACGGCCATGTTAGATGTACATTCGACTCGTGCCGTTCACAGCAATCTTTATCTTGCCACCAGCACCAAGGTTGACAAGATTATCCTTGAGAATGGAAGAGCTGTGGCCGTTCAGACGGTGCCGGCTAAGCCTCTTGACTCAAGCCGAGTCCAGACCAGGACTTTCCGAGCTCGCAAGCAGATCATTGTTTCTGTAGGTCAATATTGATAATCGTGGCTTTCCAGTACTGATCAGTTTTCAGGGCGGAACTCTTTCGTCTCCCTTGATCCTGCAACGCAGTGGGATTGGGCACTCAGAAAAGCTCAAAGCTGCGGGTGTCAATTGTCTCGTCAATCTCCCAGGCGTGGGCGAGAACTTCCAAGACCACTACGTACGTACACTACAAGACAAAAACACACATAACAATCTTTCTGGAATACATCCTGGCGATGTTGGACTTGCATCCCATGAACAGAGTACTAACACGATCTTTCGCAGTTGACCTTTTCCGTCTATCGAGCAAAGCCTGAAACAGAAAGTTTCGACGATTTCCTTCGTGGCGACCCTGACGTTCAGAAACGTGAGTTTAATAATGACATTGCTCTACAGGAAACAAAAGCTTACTCTTGAAAAAGGTGTCTATGACCAATGGCATCAGAATGGGACTGGGCCGCTTGCGACAAATGGTATCGAAGCGGGCGTCAAGATCAGACCGTGAGCCCGCCTCTTTTATCCATAAAGTTTGATTCGGCACTGACACGATAGAAAAGAACAAAGGAAGAGCTCAGAGAGTTCGAGGCCTGGCCCACTCCACACTTCAAGGACGGATGGAAGAGCTACTTTGAGAACAAGCCTGACAAGCCCGTCATGCACTACTCAGTCATTGCCGGGTGGTTTGTAAGCTCAATGTGTGCCCTCCTCTGTTTTATATACTAACCTTTCATAGGGAGACCATACTCTCATGTATGTGACTATACTTTACGACCAAGGACAATGCTAACTAGACAGGCCTCCTGGAAAATTCTTCACCATGTTTCACTTCCTCGAGTATCCCTTTTCTCGAGGCAGCACCCACATTAAGAGTGCGAACCCATACGAGGTCCCCGACTTTGACGCTGGCTTCATGAACGACGAGCGTGACATGGTCCCGATGGTGTGGGGATACATCAAGTCGAGAGAGACCGCTCGCCGGATGGAGGCATACGCTGGAGAAGTCCAGAACATGGTATGATGCGAATGCGTCTGTATCTGACTAGGCTAACATCCTTTTAGCATCCAAGCTTCGATTTCGACTCACCTGCGCGCGCCCATGACATGAACCTCGCCACCACAAAGGCATATGCGCTCCCCGGAAACCTTTCTGCTGGTATCACTCACGGCAGCTGGTCCAGCCACCTCCCAGAGGCGGACAACAGCGCTGCTACCAACATACTGAGCTCTAACAAGGTTGATACACGGAACCCTCTCAAGTACAGCGACAAGGACATCAAAGCCGTCGAGGAATGGGTCAAGTCGCACGTCGAGTCCACATGGCACAGCTGTAAGACACCTAGTCCAGAACGAACACCTCACGAAGCTTTACTGACAAGTACGCAGTGGGAACTTGCTCTATGGCTCCCAAGGAGGTAATACCAGCCCTGATCTGGATTATAGCGTTTTCAGTGGACTAACAATATCGAAATAGGGCAACTCGATTGTCAAACAAGGAGTTCTCGACGAGCGCCTCAACGTCCACGGAGTCAAGGGCCTGAAGGTGGCTGATCTGAGCATCTGCCCCGACAATGTTGGCTGTAACACGTCAGTCGTCCATATCCTCATAGTTGAACAATGAGTGCTGACAGTTTCACAGATATTCGACTGCGCTGCTTATTGGCGAGAAGGCAGCAATGCTGGTCGCTGAGGACCTTGGCTACTCCGGGGAAGCTTTGGAGATGAAGGTCCCTACGTACAATGCGCCTGGAGAACTGACGGTTCCGTACCGCCTCTAAGTCCCGAACTGCTGGGATGGACTTGTTTGAGCGGCAGGGCTCGATGAGCTAGGAACCAACCCGTGTAGCACAGTTTGCAGTATTCTATTGGCATCGATTGGCCATTGTTGTTTGTTTGAGATTGCACTGAAGTCAGTTTGAAGCGTTCCTGTTCCTGTCGAATATCACCATGCCCATTCACCTGCTGTGACAAGTCTCGTATTATCCCAACGTAGGCCCTGGCCATTGGCAGGCGATGGTCAGCCAGGCCATTCCTTTCACTGTCTCTGGTCGACGGTTAGAAGCGCCTACGTCCTCGCGGTTCCCTTTTTGTTGCTCACAGATACGCTTTGTAACCGTGGCGCTCTGATGTTACGATGGAAGATAAGAACCTGGATTCCGTATCAAACGATGAGGCCGGAATCCTAACCGCTCGGAGATAATCATTACCATTCAATTTCATAAGCTCTCTTTGTCTCTCTGTTTCTCGCATTTCCATTCCTATGGATGCAATGTTGTATGATCTACCCTCTGACCACCACAGTCCGAGGCCAATACACAAGCCCTCAGTGTGTAGGCATAGCTGCATCTGCCTTGGTTGAAGTAGCATCTTCAGCAGCCCACCTCGCTGTAACTGTCTGCTGCTGAGTGTAGAAGCTTACACCGGACCGCCCATAGAAGGTGCTCGCACCGCCGCCGGCAATGCTCTTCTTGTTGCCCGTAAACGAGAACATGGGCAGAGGGACTGGGATAGGAACGTTGATGCCGACCTGACCGGCTTCGATTCTGCGACGAAAGGTCTCTGCAGTCGCGCCCGACGCAGTGAAGATTGCCACGCCGTTGCCGTACTCGTTGGCATTGATGAGCTCGATTGCGTTGTCCAAAGTCTCAACACTTAGGCATAGTAGCACAGGCCCGAAAATCTCCTCGCGGTAGCATCGCATGCTAGGTTTGACGTCGGCAATAACGGTTGGTCCTACCCAGTTGCCCTTGGAATAAAGCTCGTTGGTGGGCTTATAACCTCGGCCATCCAGCAGAATCCGAGCGCCTTCTTCCTCTGCCGACGCAATCAAGGATTCGATGCGTGTTTTGCTCTCTGGAGAGATGACGGGACCCAAGTCAGTGCCTTCTCCGAACCCTCCACTGACATGCAACTGTTTGGCGCTTTCAATCAGGTCTGGGAGCCACTCAGAGGCCTTTCCGACGCTGACCAGTACGCTCAGTGCCATACATCGTTGACCCGCGGCTCCAAAAGCTGCGCCTACGACGCTCTTGATGAAATGGTTCTTGTTGCAGTCTGGTAGCACTGCAGCGTGATTCTTTGCACCTAGGTTCGCTTGAACCCTAAGATAATGGAATGTCAGTAAGCCATGCTCCTACAAGAGGTTGATATCCGAGTGTTTATACCTTTTCCCATTGGCGGATCCGCGGGCAAAAACGTACTCGCCAGCTTTGTTGCTTCCAACGAAACTGACAGCCTTGATGCGCGGTTCGTCAAGGATGAAGTTTACGGCCCTGTGCGTCCCGTGGATAATGTTGATAACTCCGTCGGGAAATCCAGCTTTTCGGCATAATTCAGCCAGAATCATGGCTGCACCGGGGTCCCGTTCCGAAGGCTTGAGCACCATTGTGTTGCCACAGATGGCGGCCATGGGAAGAGACCAGAGCGGAATCATGGCTGGGAAATCTACGCAGTAGAGGTTAGTTTGTTAATTTTCCCTTCAATAACCAGATACAGAGCCTTACTGAATGGACAGATTGCAGCCACGACGCCGAGAGGCTCTTTGTAGGTCCTGGTTTCCAAGTCTCTTGCGACCTCGAGGATTTCGCCCTTCAAGAGTTCTGGAGCAGCGCATGCCGCTTCCGCAACTTGCAAACCACGAAGCACGTCGCCTTTAGCATCGGCGACTGTCTTGCCCTGCTCAAGAGTAATACTTGCCGCGAGCCGATCCCAGTTTTCTTTAATCAATGACACAAACTTGAACATGATCTGCTGGCGTGCCATGACCGATGTCTTGCGCCACGAGACAAAGGCACGCTCAGCCGAATCGACAGCGGCTCGCAATTCATCGTCGGTGCTCTGTGGCACACGCGTCACAACGTTGTTCGTTGCCGGATCATGAAGAGTGATGAAGTCGGTAGTCTTGGATGCTAAGAACGTGTTGTCGATGAACCATGGAGTGTCGACCGCCTTTTCGATCTGTTGGTGGTTTGTGGGAAAGCTGGTCGCCGTTGACGGCAAGTCAACCGACGAGGCCGTGGAATTAGGCATCTTGGGAAGTCAACCTATGATACTCTTGGTAAGAGAGAACCGAAGCAACACGGAGTAATGAGTCTGAAAAGTAATATGTTCTCGCGTGACTATATTGATCTTCGGATGCCTTTCCCCTCACGGAAGCCCTCAGGTGATCCCGGGCGCCTGGACCGTGTTTGGTTAGCGGCTGTGCGGGGAAACGAAGTGTTTCACTGCAGTCGATTCATCACTATCTCTTGTGCACTTCTTCCACCAAGGCTACGAGTAGCCGGCTGTCCTGGTTATTGGCGGGATATCGAAGTCTGTGAGCTTAGAGAACCTTAATAACAAGACGTGAATAGCTGTAGAAATGCCTTAGAACACATGAACAAGGCGATTACTACCCATGTACTCCGTACCATCGCTTCTCTATGAGGGGGGTTGAGAGTGCTGCCGTGCAGTTATCGGCAGGTAATACGTCACAAGAAACGGAAACACTCGCTCCGCTTTGACCGCAACTTTGTAGTCTTTCCTAAGATGAGGGGTCGAAACGGCCCATGACATAGCCATCGATGTTGTTATTGTTGAGATATTGAGGCCAAGAGTTATAGGAAGTTGAAAACGATTGTTCTTCATCACTGGGCAATGCCGCCTGAACTTAATCCAGCCACTATGCTTTAGGGTAGTTGTTTGGATAGCACAAAATGTTTCAAGGTGAACTCGGTTGATGTAAAGGCCAAGATCGTATTTTAGTCAAACTGTGGTAATCGAGTTTGTCTTATAAAGCTTCTATTGATTTACGTGATAAGATATTATGGCCATTCTTTGGTTTGTTACAAGCCAGAATTTCCATCGTTCAATCCCATTGGATATAACCTCGTCAACAGCCCAACTACATATAATCAACCACCCAAGCTAGAAATCATCCACGCTCGTCCTTATCGTCGACTTACATTGATCCAACTGTAGTGAGATTCCATCAGACTAGCACAGCCGAGTGCGAGGAGTTGATGGTATCAAGCTCCATATTTCTGTCATCCCTGACACGCATTAGGGCGATGCATGATTGCCACAAGACACAAGTGTCAGCCATCTTTTATCCTCCTTGGGGCGAAGTCTGACTGCCGCAAGGCGTTTCAGTGAGCGACTTTATGCGCCAGGACCGAGCATCATGAAGACTCCAACCAATGGTAACAAAAATGCCCCATTAGCTGTGCCGCTCAACGGTCACTGCCTGAAATTATGGGTCAGGAGTATCTCACGCAATAACGAGCTGCCGCCCTCGTTGGTGCTGTATCTCAGCGGACCCGTCGGTCAAGAATGAGGGCGATTCTGCGTGGTGGGTCATCATGTGGCGATATGATATGCCGAGGCGCGCTGATGGCTCAGATATACAAGCTGACAAGATAGATGTTGGTTGTTGGCGATGGATCAAGGCTAGTGATATCACTCGCCAGCTCACTAGACAGGGTAGTCCGACTATCTTCACGTGAAATCCTCCAGTCTGTCCAGCTTCCTATTTCCCATTGGTCTCCGCGAGAGATATCCAGGGGCGGCCGCCAATGCCGAAAAAGTATGGTGGTGGTCGTGGCTAATGAGCAGGGATGACGGCGTAGCCGAATCAAAGAGCCCAGCGACATGATGGATCCGATCCTTTACTCCCACCTTCCATGACGCTGCATGGGCCGGCATTAAGTGACAACCCAATCATCTCATGCGGTGATGTTGTTTGAAGTGATGTTCCCGCAAACTCAATCTGGAACAGCTTGGCAACTCCGCACACAGGAGACAATCTTCAGGATAGACTAACTTCACAAGATCCGGGCCTGCCCTATTAGGGAGGCGTCCAGACAACCGTACGAGGATCGGCATTCACTTGGAAACACCAGAAGCATGGTGCAAAGTTGCCTTCCAGATAGGGCATATCACGATTGGTCAATGGGAAATTGCGCGCCCGACATCGCAGGATATGGTAGGCAATGTCAGTCAGCCCAATGAGTTATCATGATGGCTATGCTAGACGCGGTGATGCTCAGCCCGAGTGTTGAACATGATAAATATCAGGTTGATTCCCCCTTCCATCAACCTGTCTTCTCCATCAGCATCCACAACTGCCCAAGACAGATCAGATTCAACAGCAAGACTCTCTCGCTCATCTTCACTCTTTTCAAACAACTACTTTCATTCTTACCACTATAAACCACTACCAGTACAACCTTCATCATGCGTGCCGCTACTCTTCTCGCTCTTCTGCCCCTGGCCATGGCTGCGCCTGCTAAGCGTGCCTCGCCCGCTCCCATCCTCAAGCCTCGTGGTGCCCAGGTTGTCGAGGGCAAGTACATTGTCAAGATGAAGAGCGGCATCAAGACTGCTGCTGTTGATGCTGCTGTCGCTTCCATCACTTCCAACGCCGACTATACTTATTCCAAAGGCTTCAACGGCTTCGCTGGATCTCTGAGCGAGAGTGAGCTGAAGGCTCTGCAGGACAACCCTGATGTGAGTGCTAAGTGAACCGTTATAAAACACGAGGGTGAAGAGTCTAACAAGGCCAAAACTAGGTCGAGTACATTGAGCAAGATGCCATCATCACCATCTCTGCTACCGAGTCTCAGGACAATGCTCCTTGGGGTCTCGCTCGCATCTCCAACCAGTCTCCCAGAGGTAGCACTTACACCTACGATGGCACTGCCGGCGAGGGCACTTGTGCTTATGTAGTTGACACTGGCATTGATGTTGATCACGAGGTAAGTCCCAACCTATCTCTCAATGTTTCACCGCTAGGCCTAGGACTCACCGAATACTTCAGGATTTTGAAGGCCGCGCCAAGTTCCTGGAGAACTTCTCCAACGATGGCCAAAACAATGACGGGCAGGGACACGGCACCCACGTTGCTGGCACTATTGGTTCTGCTACCTATGGTGTCGCAAAGAAGACCAAGCTCTTTGCCGTCAAGGTACTTGCCAACAATGGCTCGGGCACTTTGTGAGTAATACCAAATGTTGCTTATCCACACGCTTGCTAACCCTCTCCATCAGCTCTAGCCTCATTGCCGGTCTGGACTTTATCGTAGACGATGCTCCTAAGCAGGACTGCCCCAACGGAGTCGTCGTCAACATGTCGCTGGGCGGGCCCGCCTCCGACTCTACCAACTCTGCGGCCGCCAGCATCGTCAGCGCCGGTTACTTCCTGGCCGTTGCCGCGGGAAATGAGAACACGGATGCTGGACGTACCTCTCCCGCTTCCGAGCTCTCTGCTTGCACGGTTGGCGCCACGGACAGAAACGACGCCTTGGCCGAGTACTCCAACTACGGCAGAGTGGTTGATGTTCTCGCCCCTGGAACTGACATCGAGAGCACCTGGCCTGGCGGCCGCACCAACACCATCTCCGGCACCTCGATGGCGTCCCCTCATGTTGCCGGCCTGGCTGCTTACTTCATGGGCCTTGGCCAGGGCGCTCAAGATCTCTGCGACTACATTGTCTCCAAGGGACTGGAGGGCGTCGTCAGCGGAGTTAGCTCCTCGACTGCCAACCTGCTCGTCAACAACGGCAACGCTCAGTAGGAGGCAGTTGAATGCTCATGGCACTTGAATGTAAATAATTCACGATATGGACATCTTATATCATTCTGTATATAATTTCGCTAGTTGCACGTATCTACCCGTCAACGCCTTTTATATCTACATTGCTTGTGTTTGATTACCGAAACTTCGCCTTGCCAGCCATGCCCGTCTTTTAGATCCAATTGTTTCCTAGTGACGGTTCGCCGCGACAAGAGCAGTATTGATTCCAATTATAGTAATGTCTACTTGGCCAATGTAATAGTTATGGGCCTATTGGCCTATTTGAAAGAGTGCGGAGAGCTCGGGAAAAAAAGAATATCTAGACATGAATTCAACCCGGGAGAACCTTCGCATCCTGGTGCATCGGCTGTAAATGTTGAAAAACGAATAGCCAAGACCTTATAGTACAACCTGGTGGCTTTACCAATGTGTCGTAGCGCCGATAGCCTTTCCGGACTTTGGCAAAAGGAAGTCGCTGGCTGGGACCTTTCCATCAGCACCCCGAGCCTGTGTGACCAGCTTGATATCAGTGCTCTTGAAGTTGACGTTGGTCCAAGTCGAGCCGTCCTGCCACGAGTTATCCTTTGCCTTTTGTCCGCTTCCCAAATCCACCTGACTGCCAGACGCCGTCGACTTCTTGTTGCCGGCTGCAATGTTGTTCTGCAGCTCCGAGGTGCTCGAGGCCAGCTTGAAGCCGACATCTCCATTGTTCCAAGCCGTGTTGCGGGTGAGGGTAAAGGCGCCCTTCTGGTTGTTGTCGGTAAAGCCCTTTGCGGCATTGTTGAACGCAATACTGTTGGTGATGACATGGTCTGCCGGGGCAGACTCGCCGCCGCCCAGCTTGAACCCATTGCCATCTCCCTGGAAATTGGGAAACGACCAACGATTGACTCCGTTGCCCCATGAGATGGTGTCCTTGATGGTGACGGAAGAAGTGAACTCCCTGTATTATTGAGTCAGAAGGAAGAGCTTTAGTGGAGGACACTTGTGATGTATGAAACTTACCATAGATCCAGGCCATCGTCAACGTTCTCCCATAGTCGGGCCCCAATGAGCACGTTTCCCTGACCAGATCCCTCCTTCAACCCAAAGCCATCGGCGCTTTCACCATTCTTTCTGGGATCCCTGTTTCTGTAAGAATCCAAGTACAAGACCTGGTTGTTGGAACTGCTGCCCTGGATCTGGAAACCCGTCTCGTAGTTGTCGTGGGTTACGATGCGTTCGTAGTAGTTGTTTGATGCATCCCGGTGGTACACTCCATAAGGTCCATTGATGAGAGTCAACTTGTAGAATTTCCAGTAGTTGGCCTTTTCGATATGGAGAATGCCCCGGTCCGCGTTTCCGAGTGAGCCGCCAACTGGAGCAGGGGTCCCTGTAAGCTGCTCTCCGTCGATGATGACCTCTTCGTCTTTGTACGCCGTCAAGACATAGGGCTTGGACGCTGTACCACTCTTTCCAATCTGGATGTTCTTCGAAGGCTTATAGGTTCCGCCTCTCAGATGAATTGTGTCGCCTGCCACGGCACGATTCACAGCAGATTGAATCGACAGCAAGGGAGAGGTAAAAGAGGCATCTCCACTGTCCAATCCGGTGGGCGAGACGTAGATGTCTGCCGCAATGGCCAGGCCAGAAAAGGCAAGAACTTGAACAAATCTCATAGCGTCTGTCTGCTTCGTGGTGAGTGGATGTTTTCGAGCTAGGGAATTGGCTAAAAGCTTGGTACAGCCATCTTATAATGTTGACTGTGCCTCAATACACGGCGTTTCTCATCCCAATTGTTTGAATGCTTTACACATGGTTGGTGGACAATTGCAGTGTATGATCGACAAACATCCACCGTTTGAGCCACCGTTTTAGCGGGAGTGACATTCGTTTCCCCCAATCATCCACAGCATCCTTAAAATAACCCCTGTCCCTGGCTGACCTGGAACAGCTAAATCCGGCACTTTGTCCTCCGTTGCTAGTTTTGAGAGTCTAAGATTAAGGGCTGATGAGTGAGATGATGCAATGGAAGCATCTAAAGTCGCAAATATTGAAGTATGCCCAGTTTTAAGCTATGTCTACGGGTGCGGGCTATAGGAGGGACGTCTTTTCCATCAATCATTCAGCGTTGCAGGCTTTGCTACTGAAACACTCGATATCTTTGTTTTGCTTTTGGAAACTATGATGGCATATCATATCTAGAAGCCATCTTAAAGACATTTACACGAATATTCTCAGACGAAGGCCAATGTTTATGAATAATAAGCAGACAATAAGCCAGCGTTGCTTGCGTGATAGCTGTCGAACAAGTCGAGGCAGATCCCACAACTCACCGTATTCACCTAGCTGCAAGAAGAGTTGTCTTCCAGGATCAGACATTACACGGAGGAAAGGGTTCCACGACACTATTTTGTACTGTTCATTGGACGGCTGATATGTCTTATCTCGGATGTGGGTGCCGGCCTCCCACATCTTTAGACCGGATTGATCCCTGACCTCCACGTGTTTTTCCATCCCAGGGCAGAGCCTAATAGCCCATATATATTCTTCCTTGGGACTGAAATTTGGATGCTGGTGTGCTTGGGGCCATATTAGGTCGAAGAGTCAGACTCAGCGGATCTTAGCATAGCGATGACCAGCAACCTGCGTCTCGATTCCAACAAAGGCATATTACTAGCCATCCATCAATACTTGACCTGATGAAGCGAGTAAGGGCCATGACTCAGATTGTCTTTTTGGTGCATCGAGTTGCCCTGTATCAACTCGATAGGAACTGCCCAACAATCATTCTTCTTCTAGTACGTATCGCGCGCCACAATGTTGGATAGTCTCTAGCCTGTTGAGGAGGTAAACCCGAAAATCAGCATAATACACCTCAAGCTTCATAGACGAAATTCACATAGTATGCGATCTCAATACCCCAAAGTTATGCGGCGCCTTTTCCTTTTCTGTTCCAACCCATTTCTGACGCCTTGGAGAAATCGTGTTAGGACGTTTTGTTTCTGCAAACGCTGCAGGTAAGCGAGTGCAACCTCTCGATAAAGAACCCTTGCCTTCTTGGCATTCCCGAACCATCTGCTCGGAATACAAACCTCTTTTTGTTCTTATCGAGATGGTACGGAGTGCGCGCTTTATTAGGCGTCGATGTGGATATACTCCCGCGCCATACCTTGGAGACGAGCCGATCAAATAGCCTATAGCTAGTTGTTGGATAGGTTGCACATAGTTCAATTGATTGTGGTATTAAGCTCGTTACCAGTGGATACATACAGCATAAGGATAGTACAGCCAGCTTGTCGGATGACTGGGTAATTGTTTGTATGGCCCAAGCCTCCCATAGGCTCAGCCAGGAAAGATATATTGCTCAAGATTGTGGACTCTTGAAAGTCAACGAAAGTTGAGTTGGAAGTAAATACCCCTTTAGGCTAAGAGTGGTACTTACTCGCGAGCGATATTTGGTAATTACTGATATGGAAGGTTTCCATAGAGGTTATGCGGAGGATAGACGAAGTTGAGCTGTATTAGACGCTTATTTTGGTCAAGCATGTTGTCTCCACGATATGAAATCGAGAGCTCTGTATCCCAAAGGGAAAAAGCCTCGGGTCGAATGATTCTGAATCTCTCAAGATTCACCTCTGTGACTGAATATCCGTTCGTGGGTTCCACGAAAGCCGCCTAGATAGGAATACACCCAAGAAACCCAATACACCTTGTTACGCAACAGCCGCCCCGCCTCTTGAAAGAGGGCTCGGTACCGCTTTGAAAGTCCACCCGAGCTCCTGTGTCCCTTTCTATCGTCATGAAACTTGATGCCTTGTAGGGCTGTTGCTGATTTCGCTCATGGTACAGCTCTGGTGTGCTGCTACCTGCCGGTGGTGGAATAGAACTGATGGAGCGAGCCGACAACGATGGCGTGGCGTACATTGACTGCGCGTTCTTGTCAAATGACTGCTCGGTTTTCTCCTCCACGGCCAATGTCTCCTGTCGATGCTCATCGTGTGAGTGTGTTTTCTCTGAGACGCTTCCTTTGCTGGTGTCATGGGAGGGATTCATTGCTCGGAAAAGGCTATAGTTGATAACATGAAAGACTTGGTCAACTTTGGGGTGTAGATTTGAATGGCCGATCTGGACAAAACAAGAATTGAAGGATCTCAGATGAGTCGGAACGAAAATGCGGTTTGGATTTACGAGAGGATTTAGGCAAAATACCATGGGGTCATGAGATCGCCTCACGCCACATACAGTGAATGAGGCGACAATGAGCAGTCTTCGCACTATACAATACTCCTACATAGATTGCGAAATTTTATTTAAATTAATACTGGACACGAGTAACCCTGGACCTGATGAATTTGGTCAAAAAGGAGCCTACAACGTTGATTCAAGGTGTTAAATCAATCGAATTGTTTTAGAAAAGGTCTTGCTTTTTGTCGGATTTCTGCTTGTATCGTCGCCTCAGTCCATGCTTGTAGCCGTCATCAAGAAGAACCAAGGGGGCTGTGTCTCCTAGGCAAACTAACCTCTCTCAGAGGCCTTCTAGTGAGAGTTTCTTGGCTCTTTCTGCCAAGACGGCACGATCAAGCTCTCTATAAACTGTTATACCGTTTCTCTGGAGCAAGTGGTCATCTCGAGGAGCAAGGAGTTTAGAAACCAGGCCTTGGCTACAATTTCAGGGATGGTCAAGTAGCCAACTAGACATTTCTGTATCATTCAATTTACTCAATTATAACCGTCTCGCCAATCCCACAAAGACAGATTTCATCGTTCCACTTGAGTCCCCTTTCCTCGCAAGCCTCTCTCCACCTGCGAGGCGGCTCCCGCACGTCTTCGTGCTGAGCGCTGAGCGCCCCTCTAATAGTACCGTAGTGCATTCCCAAGCTCTTCCTGCTCTTGATGTCCAAGTGAATCTCAATGGCATCCTCGGGCGAGCAGTGGACGCTAGATAGAAAGGTCTGCGGAGAGTAGCAACCAATTGGTAAGAGTGCCAAGTCGAATGGTCCGTATTTCTCACCAATCTCTGTAAAGGCTAGGCACCGCGGCAGTTGATCCAACGTCTTGCCGGTAGCCACGTCGTCTTCCGTGACGGAGCGGTAGCCTGTGTCGCCAGCAAAGAAGAGCTTTTTGCCTGGTGTTGATTCGAGATCCTCCATGACCCACGAACACCACAGCATTTGGCAGGCATCCCATGCTCCTCGTCTGCTCGTGTGTTGGCTGGGTGTGCATATCAGCCTCAGTGATCCTACATCCTTGACTTTAATGTCGACACCATCCCACCAGTCCATCTCAGTCACATGTTGTTCCTGGAAACCGCAACTAACAAACCACCCCTTGGAGCCCAATCCACAAAAGAAATGCAGCGGCTCCGCTCGTCGGTTGTCAAAATATAGCTGTTTTATTGTCTCCACGTCGAGATGGTCGTAGTGATTGTGGCTGATGCATACAACATCCACTTCAGGGACATCTGCCAGCTGACATGGGAGATCCGAGAACCGTCTGGGCCCAATGAAACTTGTTGGTCCCATTCGTTGAGCAAAGACGGGATCCAAGAGCACTCTAACGCCTCGTTGCTTATGCCGACTAGGTGCCGTCTCGATGAGAAAACTGGCATGTCCAATCCAGGTGGCTTTGGTGCATCGCTTTCCTAGGCCCCAATCGGGAGTTTGAATGCTGACGAGCTCGCTGCGATCTTCTGGGACTGGCACAAAGTTTCTATCAGAGCCAAACCGTACG
The DNA here is from genome assembly GCA_003693545.1 of Pseudonectria buxi. NCBI lineage: Eukaryota > Fungi > Ascomycota > Sordariomycetes > Hypocreales > Nectriaceae > Pseudonectria > Pseudonectria buxi. The sequence goes on along the minus strand of QUZG01000062.1, from coordinate 134,876 downwards.
CGCCATCCGCTTGCTAGTGTATTGTGTTGTCGAAACGACGGCCATGGGTTTTGAAATCTGGCTGGCGGGTTTCCTATCCAGTGAGCCGGCGCCGTCGATGAGACATCTCTAGGACGCGGTGTTATGGTGATGGAGTTTGGCATTGGAGTGATGGTCAGAATAGATGACGTGAACGACAAGGAATCGTGGAGGGGTGACGTTCAACCATGGAATAGAGCTGTAGTCGACACTTTCCAATGAGGAAACCCCTCGCATTCCCTCGCATTCGCGTAACATTGTTTCCACGACGACTGCTCCGTCCACGTGTGATTGCAAAGTGGTGCGTTTACTTGGTTTATCAGTGGGCGACGACCCGCTAGCGTGGAGGGGCATCGCCGGGTCCATTGTAAGAAGCCCTACTTATCAGGAGATGTTTATTCAGAAAGAGTAGAGTGCGCCCTTGATGCTTCTGGAGCCTGGTTCAGAGAGTGTCTGGGGGGAATAGAAGCAACTGCGTCCCAAGGAGGAGTAGAGCAACAGGGTCATGTAGTTTATGTACCAAAACAAAGAATATTGGAGACTTGTCGAGACATCAAAGCTACCTCTACCTGTCAAGTCTGTCAACCTGTAAGAGACGTTGGGGTCCATCAAAGAGGGTTGGTACCACGCATCTATAAGTTATGGATTCATCGACGGACGAGTTGGGGACAAACATCATTGGATCGTTTACGAAGTCCCCGATCACAATGTCCCATTCCTAAGCTGGTAGAATCCGGGGAGCTCGTCCATTTCTGGCAAGAGAAAGCCTGTGTATCTTGCACCATGCCAAGAAGCATTTGTGTGGCGACAACTCAGTTGCTGTAATCAATCAGAGCTTATCAACCGACTAACAAAAGAGCATAGCATGGATGCACGTCGACGAGTCAGCCACGAGCTGCCCAGCCGCTTACTCACAGATCACTCAGAGGACACAGACCGCCGTGGCACGCTTCCCTCGAGGCCGCGTGGACAGCATCTGACAAAGCCAAACATAAGCAGCCGAGTGGGAGCAACCCCGGCATTCGTGCTTCTAGAAGGCGGGCAGGGATCGATGACGCGACGGAGATGGGCCAGGTGATGACAAGCGCCGAGTCTAAGTGGGCGCCAAGGACGGGCTTTACGGAGACAAGCGGCGGCGACTTGTTCACCTCCACATCTGATTAAGCTTGATGTTCCTGCTGCTTAATCCGATGCTTAGGGCCACCCGGAGGGCCATCCGGAGGGCTCGGGGTTACGCGGCCACGGTGGCTATGTGTGGGGATGCATGTTAAGACAGGGTGCTATAACAGCAAATGACATATACCCAAGAAGACGGGACGGTTGTCTGCACAGCGTAGGGAGCATTCATTCTGACAGACCAGAGTGGCGGACGAGTTGCCGGCCCGTCGAGCTATGGGCGAATGCCGAGATACTCAGGGCTTGCCATTTGCAAAGCACAACTCCAACAACCCAAAAGCGCGGAGGCGAAAGCAAACCAAAGCCGCAGCATCTACGGCTGCCAAGAGACAAAGAAAAGCAGTGGTAGGCTGGTGACCGGGGTGCTCGGATCGATCTACTTGCACCGCCTCAAGCACTTCTTCCATGGCGTCGTCATCACAAGTCTTGGCAGACGCGGGATAAGACACTTTTCTCTCCTTTTTGGCAGACAAGCAGTCGAGGCAAACTAAGCAACTGTCTGAAGTAGGCTGGGCACAAAGCCCCCTTCAGACGGTCCTCGCTCCGAAGGGGATCGGTGACTGGGTTCCAGAACGCCGAGACGGTTAGTGCGAGCTTGTCGAGGCCATCACTCAGCCTCAACCATTGTAAGTACATATATGACGTGCAGCCTGCGGGATGGCAATGATGATTCTTTACAAGGCCATCAGAGAGGGTGCCATAGACCTTTCCCCAGCCTACTGATCTCGTGGCTGTAATCCAGGCGCCTGCTTTATCCCATTTCGCCTTGCACGACTCCCATGCTCATGATGGGTTCTGTACGAGGTCTACTGGCATCATTACTGTTGCTGGTGCTTATTCCTCATGTTGCTCTAGGTACGTCCCCAAGGCGGCAAAGCTCCTTGACAATGTGAAGCTAACATTGACTGCAAAGCGCACTCCAATACCCCGAACCCTCCGCGTCGCATTACATGGATCCAAGATTTGGAGCTATTAAACTCGATAGAAACCATTCGACCCTCGTCTCCCTTTGAGGTAGAATTCCGTCTTCACGACACAGACTACCGCATCAAACTAGATTTATCGCCAAATAATAATATTCTTTCTCGCTCTGCGTCCGTGCAACACCTGGCGCCGGATGGAAAAGTGCTCGCCCATCAGCCCATAGCCAAGAGCAGCCATCTCGTCTTCAAAGGAACCGCCCTTGTATTTGATACGGACGACAACGACTGGAGATATGCGGGCTGGGCAAGAATAATGGCTCGGCCTGTGGGGGGCTCGTACATGTTTGAAGGCGCCTTCACCATTGACGGAGACAACCACCACATCCAGACAGACTCCCAATATCGCAAGTCGGCTCTACCCGGTGCGCCCCAGGCGCCCAAGTCCAAGTCGCCATACATGGTTGTCTGGAGGGATTCGGATACGGTGGAAGCTGGCCACGGCGAGCTCAAGCTCAAGCGCGATGTCGACAACAGCACAGGTTGCAACTTTGACGACGCCCAGTTCAACCACCAAAGTCTATACCAGGGCTCTTTTGGCGAGCTCGATCTATCGAGACCCGGAAAACGACAGAACGGCATGAGACCATTCAACCCAGTGGATAACATTGGATCTACAGAGGGGTGTCCCAACAGTCGACTGATTGCACTCATTGGCATCGCTGCCGATTGCACCTATACGTCTGGCTTCGACTCGGTTGCGGATGCCCAATCCAACATTATCGCGCAGGTCAACACGGCATCGCAGCTCTACGAGAGCACCTTTAACATTTCTCTCCAGATTCGCAACGTGACCTTGAGCGATCCCGAGTGTCCTTCCGACGCGTCTTCTACAGCAGAGTGGAATGTTCCCTGCTCTTCCGATGTCAGCATCTCGGACAGGCTCAACTCGTTTTCGTTCTGGAGAGGCCGCATTCGGGACGAGGAGGTCGCACTCTGGACACTATTGACGACTTGCAACTCGGGAAACACTGTTGGAATGGCATGGCTCGGTCAGGCCTGCAGACAGGGCTCCCAGACAGCCCAAGTTGGAGGCCAGCAGCAAGTAAGCGCCTCTGCCAACGTCGTGGTGAGGACCGCTGCGGAATGGCAAGTGATTGCTCATGAAATCGGCCATACCTTTGGCGCATCCCACGACTGTACCGATACGGCGTGCGATGGAGGGTCTCCGCAATCGTGTTGTCCGTTCAGCGCCGATACTTGCGATGCTGGGGGCGATTACATCATGAACCCTTCATCAAATAGTCGCATCAGTACCTTTTCGCCATGTAGTGTCGGCACGATATGCAGCGCCATAGGTCGCAGGATGCTAGACACGCGCTGTCTAACAGACGATGACGAGATTCCCACAATCACCGACGGCGTGTGCGGAAACGGCATCGTGGAACCGGGCGAAGAGTGCGACTGTGGCGGCGAAGAAGGATGCGAAGACAACGAGTGCTGCAATCCCACAACCTGTCGCTTCACCGCAGGCGCCGTCTGCGATCCCTCACGAGGCGAGTGCTGTACCAGCCAATGCCAGATTGCCGGCCGAGGCCAGGTTTGCAGAAGAAGCCTTGGCCCGTGTGACCCAGAAGAGGTCTGCACCGGTTCATCAACTGCTTGTCCAGACGATGTCCAGACGGACGATGGAGAGTCGTGCGGTGACAATGGCCAAGGGTTGACATGTGCTTCTGGCGAGTGCACTTCACGCCTGCTCCAGTGCATGAACCTCCTCAACGCCACCATGAGCGATACACGTCCTTGCAACAATGATACTTGTCAGATGCATTGCGTCACCAACATGTTTGAAGACACATGTTCTAGGGAAGAACAGGACTTTGTGGATGGCACTCCCTGCGGTGACGGTGGGCGAAGATGTTACGATGGTATGTGCCGAGGCGGAGACGACGGCAACAACAACCTTCCAGTCATCATCGGCTCGTCAGTCGGTGGAGGCGTCTTCGTCATCATTCTCATCTGCATCGCTCTCGTTGTCTGGCGGAGGAAAAAGACTAAGAAGGCAGCTCAGCAAAATGGCATGGATCGCATGGCAGCTCGACCTGGATACGGACCGGGTATGCAAACCACACAGGTTCCGCCACCTGTTGCGCCGCAATATCTTCATCGGCCACCGAACAGCCCGTATGCAAGGATGCAGCCGACGAGTGCAAGATACGCATAGAGCGACGAGTGTGCTGGGAGTGTAACGGGACATTATTGTATAGAAACGAGTACATGAAATTTAGAATTGAACATATCTTGACTTGACCAACATCTGGTTCTCTCATCTCGACTACTATCCAATAGTTATGAGCCAAGCTGCTGAAGATCCGCCCACCATGCTTATTAGTATCGACAAGGACACTTGAATCTGCTCAAGGCGATGATACGTGGCAAGCCATTTCGCCAAGGCCCCTGCAACTATGCCCATCCACGCCACAAAGAATCCCAGCTCCCAGCAGGTCTTGCGCCAATTCGACTTGCGGACACGCTCAGTGCTAGCTCGCATCGTGGTTCCCCAGCCGTCGGCAGTAAGCGTCATCATGCTCCAGACGTGAATGGCCGGGAGCGGGATATAGTAGAACAGCATGCCGGGAAGAACCCAGCGCAAAGAGTTCAGGTTGAGCCGCTGGGGGTTTCTCAAGACGTTGTAGGACGCACTGATGAGCATTCGGGCACCGAGATCCAGCAGGCAAATGGTGAAGAGTTGTCGTGATGTGAACAGGTAGCAGATGATGGCCATGGCAGCGATTACGGGACCAAACTCACGCTTGGCCATGCTATAGAATAGAAGCGGATGGCTCATGATGTAGACTCGAGGCTGAAGCAATGACTCAATATGTGTTGCTCGCGCCCATCTTACTTGCTGCATGATCCATCGAGCGAGTGTCGTCGGCGTCTCAGTCGCCGTGAGCACATCCGATGCAAACACGACGCCCCATCCACGAGAAAGAAGATTGGTCGTCAAGTGCCTGTCTTCATTGATGATCTACAAAAGAGTTGTTAGCTCAGCCAATGAAATCAAGTAAACAATTGCCGTTTACCATTTGCTTTCCTAGAATCGTCTGCAGATACCAGGGAACCAAGATGGAAGGCAAAGCAGCAAGTCGAAACACAGTGCTGGGTCCGCTCTGGCAATCGCTCGTCGCCGTGGCCGCTGGAGTAGAGCGGGTGAGATACAGCTCTCCCCAGTAGACGGTGGCGGACAAGTTTGTAACAGCAGTCTCTCGTTCGTTATGGACAATGAGGCCAGAGCTGGCACCTCCCACACGAGGATCCGCAGCAATGGCGTCCAAAGTTCGCTCAAGCGAATCCGGCAGTACCAACGTATCCGAGTCCGACGACCAGACATACTCGATGCCTAGCATGTCGGCAATCACCAAGGCGAACACATAGGTGGTGAACATGATGCCTTTCTTGTGTAGATGCCTCTGGCGGATGCACAGGTGCCGAGTTTCGTTGAACCCTCCAAACCCAATCTTCTCTTGCTCTAGGATGTTTCGCGCCAGTCGCATGCAGTATGCGAGAGCAAGCTCGTGGCACTCTGTCTCGTTGACAGGTTCGCCACGATGCTTTCGCTCAGACATCATCTGATACACGTACTGCTCGGCGACAACTCCCAAAGGCTCACTGATGTGGATAGTCTTTGACCGACGAGGAAAAGCCTAGTGAATACGCTGGTTAGATTACTCTCTGATAACGGAACCTTTGGATAGATCTGTAGCTTGCCTTGTCAAAAACCCGAACCATGTCTTCATCTTCAGCGCTGTCTCCGTCGATCCCAACAAGCATAAAGGTGCAATGCTTGGCTGCCTTGTAGCTCTCGAGAGCCCGAGAAAACAAGGCTGGATCCTCTCTCCAGCCTACGACCGCAGCCATACAGTCGAGTCGTGAAGACACTGGCCGTTTCTCGGGATCCATCTTCTCCGTGTCTCCTTTCTGGCGGGTATCCTGGCCTTGCTGCAAGTAAAACCTGAGTCGGCGACCTTCATTGACGAAGCGATTCAGCTCCGCCAGTGCTATGGTGACCATCAGATCTATCGTGACGGGATATCGGCAGTTTACCGTCAACATCCAGTAAATGGGCAGTGCCAAGATGCATCCTAGGATATTGAGAGCTTTTCGAAATGGAGTAACACGGACGCCTTCGGACGCGTCGACGCCGATTCTTTCCGCAAGTGAGGTCTTCATGGCGACAGTGGTATCTTGGTCTGACTGGCAACCTCCACAACCCAAGCAGAGTGGCCTGTGTAGAATGTTTCTTGCTCGTGGTCGGCTTACTCTTGGACGCGAGAAACCACCACAGCCCAGGCGGACCTGACCGAGATAGTCACCATTCTATAAATCAACTACCAACAGCAGGCAACCATGGCTCTCAACGCTCATTTTAATCGGTGCATGCCATTGCCGGGCCGAGACTCAAGCACAAGGTAACACAAGACCATGATGGAGCAACTCGTGCAAGGCTGTTGATCCCTGCCGCCAAGCCACGGGGCACATTCCGAAGCCTAGAGTGGAAATGCCCGAGAACAAGGGTCCATTAAAACGAAATCGTCTGTTCTCGACTCCGTGTGACAGCTCAAACTCGGCGGGTCAAAGTGATAAGGCTTACTTCCACTGCCCGTAAATTACAGAGCGTTATTAACTCGTCAGCGGAGTGTTGACTGATTGGATTGGTGGAAGCTATTTCGGAGTTTCGGTGTTTCGCGGCCTTAAATTTCTTTCCATGTAAGCAGGACTCATCCCATTCAAGATACGAATTGACTCTAACTAGATGTAGTAGGTCCCCTGATCCAAAGCCTTGTCAGACGAGTTGGGAAATTGCCGAGCTACTTTGGAGGAGCATTTCTCCTTTACAAGTCGCAAAAGCTCTTCCTGGTGGTGCTTCCATATCCTCCTCGTCTCTGTTGAGCAAATCACTTCAATGTTTCGTTTTTTGAGGAAACGATGATTGTAACGTATAGGAATAATCGACTGGTGCCAGGTGTAATCATTGCGGTTTGCCTGGTATGTTTCTTCTACCTGATGGATCCACCATCGGTGGCCTACCAGGATCATATGCTGCCGGGGTTCTTGAAAACAAAACCCCAATCGCCAGAGCCTCATGACGCCTCAACCCAAAACCAGACGAGCATTGTTGGTGCAACAGATGATGTCGATGATATCAAAGAAGAAGCTCCCTCGGCCTCTCCCAGCACAAAGGAAGGGTCTCCCCCGTCGGGGCAACTCACTACGGACGATGTGCTTCTCATCATGAAGACGGGGAGTACGACAATGTGGAAACGACTGCTAGTCCACCTCTCTACAACACTCTCTACACAGCGGCTCAAGCAAAACAACACTGTCATCTACTCAGACTACGCGGAAACAGTGGGACAGTTCAACATTATTGATATATTTGCCAACATGACAGACTCGGTCAAGGCCCAGCCTGACTTTGACGTCTACCGCCAGCAGCCCGAATACAACCAAAACAACTACTACAGCGAGGCCGCCGGGGTTAATGGCGACGAGTGGGGACCAACGGGAGGCTGGATCATTGACAAGTACAAGTTTGTGCCGATGCTGCAGCACGCAGGTACGCATTGGCCCGAGGCAAAGTGGTACATTTACATGGAAGACGACTCCTATCTCTTCCTCCCCAACGTGCTGGCACATCTGTCGACCTTTGACTGGCGGAAGCCGCACTATCTCGGAAGCTACGCGGCCAAGTCTGACGTTGTCTTTGCCCATGGTGGGGCCGGCTTCGCGCTCTCCAGGGCTGCATGGGATAAGTCGTTTGGCCTCGGACCGAGCATGACGGAGGACTACCACAACTACACGGCCGGCCATTGTTGCGGTGATCAGGTTCTCGGCCTTGCCCTAAGAGATTACGGCGTTAGGTTTGGCGAGAATGACGGAGATGGCAAGTTTACATGGGGATTTAACCCTGTGGTACACTGGACCTTTGGTTTCAGCCGATACAACTGGTGTCATCCTTTACTATCTTGGCACAAGGTACACAACAGAGACGTCTCTGAATACTACGATCTGGAGCAAAACTGGGATTTCACGGTACGTGGCTTTTCTTCTACAGCGGAATCATCCTAACAATTCACAGAAAGGGCCGCTTCTACATCGTGATTTCTTCACAAAGAAGATCCTACCGAGAATCCAAAAGCCCATCCAGTGGTGGGACAACATGGCGGGACTTTACGAAGTAACATCCGCCAACAAACTCAACCCTCCAGCCCCAGAGGGCGAGTACGATTCCAATTTGTGGAAGAAGGGCTGGGAATCTGTCGAGGCTTGCGAGGCTGCTTGCCGAGGCTGGGCGAATTGTGTGCAATGGTCGTATGTCGAAGACCTGTGCAAGATGGATGATAAGATGATCATGGGCCAAGGCTATGCTCCAGCAATGTCGCAGAGAAAAACGTCACTAATGCATACCAGTGGCTGGCTGACCGAGAGGCTTGAGAGTTGGAAATGCTAGTGAAATGGTGGTTTGATCATTCAGAAGCAGTGGTTTCTGACAATAGTACATGTCTCTTATTATCTCAACAAGACGTCTATCATGATGAGAATAGTGTCCGGGCCAAATCTATAGGCTAAAAACAATTGACCCCGGGTTATGGCTTAAACAATGACAGAAGACGACAGGGTATAAATCTGAACCACAACCAGTTGCCAGAGCCATCCTCGTTTGCAGCTTCGTCGTCTCATTAAAGGAGGTATCGGAACCCTCTCCGCATCCTCAGTGCCTCTTCGGAACTCTCCATGATTTCCACCTGTGCCGTCTGCGCCGCCACGTCGCCGTGAGTCTCCCACGCCGCCTCGCCAGCCTCGAGCTTCTTGTTGAGTCGCACAAGAATCATGCGGAATGCGTAGCAGCCCGCGAGGGTCACGCCAAACATGGACAGAACGATGCCGTAGCTCTTGCGGTAGCCGTTGTCCTTGAGGTTCCAGACATAGGACCCGGCCACGTTGCCGAGCTGGCCAAACGCGTTGATCAGGGCAATGGCCACGGCTCGCTTGGCGGGTGGTCGGGGGAAGGAAGAGCTGATCCAGGAGTAGACGACAATGTAGCCTGCGTAGGAGCTGGCTTGGAGGAAAAGAGCGACATATCTAGCCGCCACGTTGAGAGTCGACATGCTGATGACGAAGCCCACGATTCCAACCGCAATAGGGCCCGCAATGTGCCAAAACTATGCAGTGTAAGTAAGGGGATCAAAGGTTCAGTAGGAATCGGAGACTGCGAACCTTTTCTTCCGTCTTGTCAGAGTGCCAAGCATTGATCAGAGAGAATATGCAGGAAAAGACCCACGGAGGGGCGCTCATCAACAGCGTTGGGACGTAGCTGAAGCCAAGAGTCTCGGTCAAAGACGGCTTGTATGGGGTCAGTACACAATGTATAGACAGAGTGAGCGAGCGAGTGCAACTTACAAAGTATGCGTTGAAAGAAAGGCCAACAATGTAGGCCGTGAAGGAGAACATCATGAGGTAAATCTTGAGATCCTTGACCGCCATGATGAGACCGTCAAATTCGCCTTGCTCTGCCGAATCAGTATCCGCCTCGCCAACATCCTCAATCATGCGCAGCTGGGCAACCTGGAGCTCCTCCTCGGTGAAGCCACGCGAGTTGTGCGGGAGGTCGGGAAGGATAAAGGCTGCGGCAATGGCAATGGCCATGGTGATGGCTCCCTCAATCCAGAAAAGCCAGCGCCAAGCGGCGTGGCCGAGGACGCCTTGCATATTGGACAAGACGCCCGCTCCGATGAGCGCCGAGAAGGCGTTGGAGATGAGGTTTCCGCAGAAGAGAATGGCGTTTCTTGTCGTCAATTCTCGCCGGGTGTACCATTTGGAGAGAATCAATAGAGCGCCAGGCAGGAAAGCAGCCTCGACAAAGCCAAGGAAGAATCGGATGCTGACCATGCCGGCAAAGTTGTGCACATTGCCAGACAGGGTGGAAACCATTCCCCAGAGGAGAATGGAGCCGGAAATGTAGAGCGAGGGACGCTGGATGCGGTTGATGAACATGTTGGACGGAACCTGCATGAGAATGTATCCCACGTAGAGAATGCTGAGGCAGGTTGCGTATTGCGGATCGCTCAGCTTGAGATCTGCCTGGAGACCTTTGAGGCGAGCGGCTCCAATATTGTTTCGATCGAGATAGTTCATAATGTAAATGAGGACAAAAAGACTGCATCGAGCATCGAGCTTTCTCTTCATCCGCTTCTCAACAGCCTGGCGATGGGCCGGGTCCATGGCGAGGCCCAGGGCAAGGTGCTTGGACGACGAGTCGACCTGCTCCAGCGGTTCGCTGCCGTGCTTGTTGTCATGGCTCGTCCGCTCAATGGAGCGCTTATCGATGGTGTCTGCCATCTTGAATCTGAGGAAACGATGAACAAGGTCAGGGAAGCATGCCACGCTCGATCCGGGAAAGGAAACGACTTTATTTATCCTCGCGTGCCATTCCGTGTTGCCTGATATTCCCCGTGACCGGTAGAGTCCGGGTGATACCCTGCATTGATCAGATAATAAGTACTCCAGGCGTCAAGTCAAATAACCTATCGCTCTGTGCGTTCGGCCCTTTTTCTCCTCACTGCGGTGCCGAGCTGTGGGGAAATGGCGGAGTTGACGCGGAGTTGGATTCAACAGGACCCCAAAAACCCCAATGCCGTTTCCTTCTGCTGCGCTGCAAGACAAGATGGATGAAACCTTGGTCGACGCACGGCTGCTCGAGGGTGGAGATGACTACGACCTGATGAGGAACAGCTGCCCCGGGTATGAATTGATTCCAGGGCCAACACTGACATTTCCATCCTACTCTAGGCCTGAAGGGGCAGAGATGCCGTTTCTATGGGGTAAGGAATCGTCCTCGCTTGGTTGTGTGGACCCATATGGATGCAACCATGTCCTGTTGCTACCTGACGGGAATGAAGAATGTTGGGGGGAAGATCAACCCTTTTCCCCGGGGTGCTTGTCTCCATGGCGTCACGATGAAACGTCACATGCGGAGATGGCGAGAGAAGCAGGTTGTTTCCAGAAGAAAGGGCCGTGGCAAGATGGTTCTCATTGAGTACTTATACTACGGCATATAAAGACTGGCTTGATTGGCAATATCAACAACAACCTACAAAGATAGTGTTAAGCGCCGTTGCTCCATTACCCACTTGTCGACCGTGCTTCTTATTAAGAACCTGCGGAGTCCCCGGATCCCCCCCCCCCCCAACATGGGGCAGCCTCAAAGCTAGATTGGAGCATGACTCCAAAAGTGGAGGTTAACCGTGCCCATGTCCACTTGACCTTCGGCGTCTGCCCGGGCTGTCGTCTGTCTGTTGCTTAATTGAGGCCCTCGACGGTCAGTGTGCCCGTTTTCGTAACCATAAACTCGTCCATGGCAACGTCTTTGCCACTCTCCTTGCCGCTCCCGCTCTCTTTGATGCCGCCAAACGGTGCTTCGGCAGAAGAGTTGTTGCCCGTGTTCTGTGACCCTGTTAGATTTCCATCTTGGAGTGCGCTTTGTGTGAAAGAAGCTTACCAGTCCAACCATGCCGGCTTCCAACTTCTCAAAGAGTCTCCATAGTCGGTCCACATCTTTGGTAAAGACATAGCTCGTCAGCCCCATGCTGGTGTTATTGGCCCGTGCAACCACTTCCTCCTCGGAATCAAAGACGGATATCCCCAAGACGGGCGCGAATATCTCTTCTTGCGATAACAGCATATCATCCGTGACCTCGGTGAGGATGGTGGGAGCCATATAGTAGCCTCCAGGATGCGTGCCATGGGCAAGTCTCTTGCCAGTTCCCAATACTAGCTTTGCACCCTTGGCAATTGCATCCTTGACGAGCTCTTCTGCCTTATCCAATCCTCGAACGGTAGTGACGGGGCCAAGGTTAGTCGTTTCCTCCATGCCGTGACCCACTCTCAAAGCGTTGGAGTCGTTGGCCAACTTCTCCACGAATCTCCCCTGAATATCCCGCTGGATGTAAACTCGGTTTGCCGAAACGCAGGCTTGTCCCGCATGCCTCCATTTCAAGGACATGAGCTGTCCTAGAGCCTGTTCGAGATTTGCATCGTTGAACACGATGAACGGGCAGTTTCCTCCCAGTTCGAGGGTGGATTTGGTCAAGTTCCGAGCGCAAAGGCCTGCAATCAACTTTCCCACCCGGGTACTTCCGGTAAAGGTGACCTTCTTGACCAACGGGTGGAGACAGAGAGCTTCGGCCACTGCTGGCGTCTTGTCAAGGCTCGTCGTCAAGACGTTCAATGCGCCAGGGGGAAACCCAGCTTTGTGGGCGAGAAACGCGAGTACCAAGGCTGAAGCCGGCGTCTCCGGCGATGGCTTCACAACCATGGTACACCCCGCAGCCAGCGCCGCACTAGCTTTTCTCAGCGTGAGGGCAATGGGGAAGTTCCAAGGAACAAGTGCTGCAGCAACTCCAATCGGCTGTTTGATTGTGAGCGAGCGGCGGCCAGGGACAGCTGATGTAATGGTTGTCCCATGGGCTCGCTCGGCTTCACCAACAAACCACCAGGTAAACGTGGTTGCGTAGTCAATCTCTGCGTAAGCCTCGGCCAGTGGCTTTCCAGCCTCGCGTACGAGGATCTTGGCCAATTCAGTGCGAGACTCGATAATGAGCTGATGCCATTTCAACAAGCAATTGGCACGGCGCCTTGGAGTCCATTTGGAGTAGACATCGAAAGCCTCCTTGCATGATTCCACCGCCCTGCCCACGTCTTCTGCAGCGCAGTCGGGACAAGACGCCCAAGAAGTGCCAGTACCCGGGTCGACGACTTCGAAGCGTTTACCCGACTTGGCGGCAACGGTTTGATCGTGGACGTAACAGTCGAACAGCAAGAGTTTCTTGTCGTCCAGGGTGGATGAGAGGTTACTGGTGAATTCAGCGGCCATGATGGTCTAAGTGGTTTTGCTTTGCGTCAGGTAAGCACCGTGTAGTTGCCGATATACGACGACAGTAGAGCAGTACAAAGAAGAGAGCTCTTTGTAAGAGTTGAATTGTATGCAGTCATCCCAGGTTCAGGAAGTCATCTTCCGCCCAATCTCTAACTGGATGTGGATGCGGGGAAGTGGCACTTCAAGCCGGAGCCAAGTACCGCAACTTTCTGGAACTCTGCTCATTTGTGGGGCTGGTGGCTCGTAGAAGCATCTGAACTTTTGGAGATGAGCGGTCAGTTTGATGGTGAGACACTTGAGACGATTGTTGTCAATACTGTTGGTCCGTTTCTTCTTCTGCAAGCCCATACGCTTCGATCAGTAGTACATGGGCAGCCATCGTACTTGGGGACGATTGTATAAAGAATAAGAAGTTGAAAACATTCAATCATACGAAGCTGTTTCTACTAGATAAGCTCACGGATAATGTCCCTTATTGGAGGCAGCATTGATCTTGAAGCCGAGCGTAGAATCGACTGGGAAACAAAATCGAAAGACAAGTCTTCTACAACATATGCCGTTGACCTGCCCGTATGAATCCCTTCCTCATACGCATCGACCACCATCAACTTCAATGTTCGTTCCCGTGATGAAAGAAGCCTCATCGCTCGCTAAATAGCAGCAGGCATTGGCTATATCAGCTGGAGTCGAGGGACGTCCAAGCGGCACAGTCGCCACAAACCCTTGGCGATTCTCCGGAGTATCAGGCTTTCCGAGAAACAAATGCGTCCTGGAACAAAAGGCAAATTAGCAGGGCCAAAGAGCAAAGTAGTCGCCATCACTTACATGCCAGTACTTCCAACTACCGGTGAAACGGCATTGAATCGTATCTGCTTAGGCCCCATCTCCACGGCCAGTGTCTTTGTTGCGTTGACCACGGCGGCCTTGGATGCATTGTACCAGGTAAGCTGAGGTCTCGGCCGGATAGCAGCTGTAGATGCAATCTGTATAAACGACCCAGGACGGCCCTCGCTGATGAAATACGGCAGAAGCACGTCCGTCGACATAAAGACCGACTTGACGTTGACGTTCATGACCATGTCAAACTCGCGCTCAGTCACGTCCACGGTCGGCTTGTTGGGATATGTCGTTCCGGCATTATTGACGACAATGTCCAGGTGCCCAAACAGCTGCAATACCTCGCCGAGCAACGCCTCCCAGTCTTGTCGCCGGGTGACGTCTGCTCGTTTGAAGCTGCAGCCCAACTCGTCAGCCACGCTTTTGCCTGCCTCGTCGGACAGATCGGCAATCATGACTTTGCAGTCTTCTTGGACGAATTTGGTTGCGATACCCTTGCCGAAGCCAGAGGCCCCGCCTGTGACGATGGCGACCTTGCCGCTGAGACGTCCTGAAGCCATGCTTTTTTTGTTGAAAGGGTAGATATCAATAAGGTTTGGGACGAAGGAAGAGGAAAGTATTCCAACAACGGGATTTGGAGTCAAAAAACCAAAAATATCGTGGTATAGACGCTACCTATGCCGCTTCACACTGAAAACACTTCGGATTTCGTATTCCAGATGCTGCAACCTACTGTGATGGCGGCAGGGAGAGGATGTGGGGAAGTGGGCTCAATTAACTTGGATAACGGAAGAAGATTGCCAGGAGAGGCTGACAAGTTTCTGTACAACGGCACCCTCCGGCGGGGAACGTGGTAAAAGCTTGTGGGAATGACGTGGAATGTCTCCAATGATAAAAGGCTCTGGATAATGTTGCCAAAACATTCCAGAGACCATTGGCCTGGCTTGATAACCCCCCTCGGGTGAATGCTTGAACTTGACAAAGCAGACGTCGACTGCAAGTTAATAATGAGCACCACAAAGTACAAGATTCTCGTCCTGCCTGGGGATCATGTTGGTCCCGAAGTCATGGCCGAGGCCCTCAAAGTGCTGGACGTTGTCGAGCAGTGTCGGCCCCATCTCAAATTCGAGCGAACCTTTGGTTTGGCTGGTGGAAGCAGCATCGACAAATACGACGTGCCCATTACCAAGGACGTCTTGAACCTCGCAAGCCAGAGCGATGCAGTTCTCTTTGGCAGTGTGGGCGGTCCCGAATGGGCTCACTGCTCGCCAGGCCCAGAATCCGGGCTTCTGATGCTCCGAAAGCGGCTCGATGCATTCGCCAATCTACGTCCCTGTGAGATTCTCGCACCGTCGCTCATTGATGCGTCGCCACTCAAGCCAGACATTGTGCGCGGGACCAAGTTCATCGTCGTCCGAGAAAACTGCGGAGGCGCCTACTTTGGAGAAAAGGTCGAAACGACTGACCAAGGGTCTGATCTTTGGCTCTACACGCCTCCCGAGGTCCAGCGCTGCGCCCGTGTGAGTGCTGCCGTATCGCGCATGCTCGGGAAGAATGGCCATGGCAAAGGCGGCGGCGGCGGACCAGCCATTGTATGGAGTGCCGACAAGGCCAATGTCCTCGCCAGCGGAAGACTCTGGCGCCGTGTGACGCAGGAGACTTTTGACGCCGAGTTTCCGGATATTGAGCTTCGTCACCAGCTCGCCGACAGCATGGCCATGCTCATGGTCAAGGATCCCCGCGGGTTCAATGGTGTCATCCATACCGACAACACGTTTGGTGATGTTCTCTCAGACATCTCTGGTGGCATCGTCGGTAGCCTGGGAACACTTCCCAGTGCTAGTTTATCGGGCATCCCGGGCGAGGGAAAGTGTAACGGCATCTATGAGCCGGTGCATGGAAGCGCTCCCGACATTGCAGGCAAGGGGCTGGTGAATCCGATTGCCCAGATCCTTAGCCTTGCTCTGCTGCTGAGGTACTCTTGTCTGCTGATGGACGAAGCTGCAGCCATAGAAGAAGCTGTAACGCATGTTGTCGAGTCCAAGGAGGCAGGGGGATTGGGAATGAGAACTCGGGATATGGGAGGAGATGTTAGCACTGTGGAAGTAGGGGATGCTGTTTGTGCAGCACTCCAACGATTTCTCGTAGATTGAGGCGTCTCTGATTCCGTTGAAGCAGGCCAGCATTTAACCTAGTTATCGAGAGAAGTTTCAGTCAACTTGGAGAGGCGTCAATACTGACCTTTGTATACATGTTTATACCATGCCCATCTTGCATTGCGGCGGTAGCCACAAGGGCTCATTCTCGATGGCTGACTGATTGATTGATTGATTGAATATGCAGAAGCCCATCACATCATATCAGGACAAATCGCAGTTCCTGTCATTTGATCAAATGCATCGCTCCGAATTGTGAATGAATATGGGTGTAAATTATGTATAGGAAAACTTGTAAGGTATTCTTGGTCGTCTGCAAATGCTTAGACTCGACACGCTGTTCGCAAACGCCATAACAATCCACCAGACAGAGAGGCCCCTCTATCCTGATACTGAACAAAGACCTCTCAGACTTTCCAAAGGAGTCAAAACCCCTTCTCCAGAGAGAACATCAAAGGAGTCGAGGGCGAGCCATGACCGTTTGTGTTCTCTCCTCCCAAGCCAAAGCGTTTCGAAAACCTGCACCATTGGGTTGGTGCAGTTACTTTCCCCATCCCAGAACGTTGTAGATGCTTTTTCGGGGATCCTCCTGGGCGTTTTCAAAGTTTCGTCGTCTTACGGCCTCGCTCTCGGGGGTGTTGTATTGGGAGAAGAAGCGGTCCATCTTCTGGGATGAGGTACCGAGCTGCCATCTGACGTAGCCGAGGACAACGGAGGCTGTGTGATTGTTCGAGTCAGTTTCGATTCACGAAGTGCATTGTGAAGAAAGTTGGAAAGAAACATACCGGATCCGACAACCATGAGTAGGGGCACAGCCTTGGGCGTGACAATCTTGGCGGGTGTGGCGACCATTTTGGTGGTTTTGGTGGTATTTACCGAATTGGGTAAATGGTGAATTGGTGAGTTGGTGAGTTGAAGCTTGGAGATGCTTGAAGATGCTGATGATGGTGATGATAATAACAACTCTTTTGGGGCAGTTAACAGACAGTTTATATCCCCAGACACCATCAAGAAGCCAGTGCCGGGCGTGGTGTGGTCTGAGGCGGCCATCGTGTGGTAATAGTTCGACGGTGGTGTGATCTCCACGGCCAGACCCCAGCTGCAAACCACTTTCGGCACATTTCGGCGCCAGCTCCAAGGCCCCCGAGGCTGGTACCCTATGAGAACCCCGGTCGTTGTCTGCTGGATTACCATTCGAGCCGCCCGGGGCCGCAATTGGCGTCTTTCCAGGCCCCGAAATGGAAGCATGTGGGCTCAAGACAGACGTCGCATGCTGCCGCCCGAGGCCACGCATAAGCTGACGGCTCCGGATGGATTCGGTCGATGCTGATGCTGGTCCCCCCGGGGCTCGAGGAGGTCGCCGTCGATTGCTACGATTGTTGGCGGCCTGTGACTATGACGGAGGCGAATCATGCCACCGTCGACGAGGATTCCGGCGACAATCTGCCCGCCGATCGTCAAAGGAAACACTGCCAATCCCCACACAAGAGGCATGATATGCTGTATCGTATCATGCCATCGCCACCGGTTAAACGTACGCGAAGTGGTTTCTTTCAATTCACCATGACTCCTCGGAACAAGCCGACTCGCGTCTGTGCATCCGCCCATTCTAGATCAGATCGCAGTTTGGGGGGCTGCTGGATGCAACACCCCCTAGCTGAATTTATTATTATCCATGGGTTTCGATCGATTGCTGCCCAACTCGATTGCCTCTGTTCAGAGAAACATCACGCCAATTGTTGATCATGCCAATCCAGCGCGTGGCGACTGAGGAGAGCACCGGCCAAGTCCTACAAGTAGCCTGAGAAGACGAAATATGGCATCATTCGGTACGTCTCTCGACTCTGATCACGGAAATCCTTCATGCAGAACAAGTCACGCCTTTTGCGAACAGGGTAGGCCGAGAGCAAGGGGCGATTCAGAATCTCCGACGGCACTGGCAATGGCGCAACATGGAGTAGCCCTAAATGCCAGGATGATGGTGAGCCACCGAGATTCACATGGTCTGGGTCGCTTCCACTGGTAACCATTCTGGTAATCATTCTTGGAGTACAAGACAAAGGACTTGATCAAGTATGACGACAAAAACACGTGTGTTTTGGTTCGATTAGACTTGGTGTAGACTCTTCTTCTAACCCGTCTGTGAAGGAAGACTCTATCCTATCCTCCATGAGTATCCTCCGCATTTCATTGCTTCACAACAGTAACCTCTTGGTCAACCCTCTCCGCTCCCTTTTCGTTCACACTCTCTACCCCCCTTTCATCAACACTCCCCGCCCCCTTTTCATCATTGTTCTCCTGGCTCTCGCTCCCAGACTCTCCCCCAGCCAAGCGCGCCTCCAGGTCCGGGTTCTTGTTCCTCCAGCGCTTCATATACCACGCCCCAAACATGAGCATAGCCCACATGGAAAACTCAAACGTGGTAGAGGCCGGGTACCCGTGTCGGAACTCGGGCGCCTCGACTGTGGGGTAGGTGAAGAGGGGCACCCAGATCTGGGTGCAGAAGCCCAGGGTCATCATGGACGAGATGATCAGGCCACGCTCGCCGTAGTTCTCCTTGAGCGTCGTATTGACCCACGAGTACAGGATGGGCGACGCCATGCCCGAGAAGCCGCCCAGGTAGAATGCGAGGAACTTGAGGCCGTCTGGTACGTTCCACACTGACAAGAGTATCAGCGCGAAGAAGACTAGAGAGGCTTGGAACGTCCACAGTCCACGAAGGCTTAGGCAGCCTGCCAGGGTAGTACCCAGCCACGATGACAAGGCGCGAAGCAGGTCAATAAAGGTCGGAAGAATGTTGACCAACTCGATGGAGTACTTGTTGGTGGCACGCAGCCAGAGTGCCATGTAGCCCGTCCAATAGTGTGCCTGAACAAGAAAGCTTTGTGCTTATTAGCGACTAAGTCGTCGTGGGATTGATGCTCGACTTACATGTAGCATGGCACGCAAATCCACCACATGGGTCGGCTCAGCGTGTACTTGAAGGTTTTCCATGTAATACCGTCCTGCTCGACCGTTGGGATACGCTTTACAGCCAAGGCGTGCTCCTGAGCTGTCAAGTACCACCTCTTGGGTGAGGTAGGTAGTCCAGGCCAGACACCATAGCCTACGAATGCCAATGGGAGAGTGATGATGCCTTGGACAATGAACAACCAACGCCAACCTGCACGTCCGTAGACGCCGTCTAGGTTGCGGTAGGCCGCTGCTTGTAGGTATCCCGAGAACATGGAGCCGAGCGAGTTGCCCGTGGGGATGTTAACCAAGTACACAGTGAGACTGCTGCTTCATGATTACTTACCCATGAACCAGACACCGGCTCGCTTGAACAGCTCCTCATTCTTGAACCAGGATCCAACTGTACAAGTCAGCAAGCAAGTCGTATTAGACCTTGGTGTCTTGACTTACGAATGAGATGGGTTCCACCAAATGACGAGGCCTCAAGGAAGCCTGTGATCGCACGTAGCAGATACAGGTGCCAGTTCTTGGTAACTAGCGATTGGCAAAATGCCACAATGGCCCATGAGATTTGGAGCGTCGGCAGAAGGTATGGAGCACTACTCGGTTGTTAGTATTTTATCACGAAGAGCCATCAGCTGAAGAGCAACGTACATCTTTGCTTTGGTTTGCAACGTCATGAGCGGAATCTGCCCCACGACATAGGCCGTGTTGTCTATAACCCAAGTCAGAACGCGGCAATCAAGCTTCTTGCACCTGTGAAACTTACAAGCGACCACATAGTAGTTCAATTGGTTGCCAAACGCATTCAGGTCCTCTCGCATACCCGAAACATAGGCGTTGGTGACATTTTGCTGGCCGAGAAACTACAACTTTGTAAGTTGACTGCGGAACAATTTCAGTCTCGCGAAATACTTACTCGACAAAAGACTATGCCCAACGTGTCAGTGAGGTTCTTCAAGTCTCAGCACAAGTGAATGATTCAACATACAGCTCAGCGATCCAAAGATGAGAATGGCCAAGTCCAGCTTCCTAAGAAGCCTCCTCTCCTCAACGGGGTAATGTGAAGCTAACCAGCTGTCAGCCATTGCGCACAAGTGCCTCTGCGTGTGGACGACATACGATACCAGTTGAAGACTGATACAACCACTGCCCCCACCTTGGTCTTCTCCAGAAGAGCAACGACTCCCATGGTGAGAGGGATGCTTGATAAGGGCGAGGAAAGTCAACCACGGACCAGATGCGATCTGGAGACTTCAAAACCTAGACGACAACCAATGGCCCCGGGATTCTTATAATCATCCAGATAGTCCCATCTTAAAACTTGGCTCTCCGTTATCATCTTCGCCAAGGCATTGTGGATCTGCCATGGTGCTGGAAGCGTGCTCGCCATCTCACCCAGCATGACGAGCTCCTCCATCTCGAGCTCGCTCTACAAGCGGAAACAACTCCTACGTGACATTGGCCTCGACCAGCCGCTCAATCCCTCATTCAGGCAATGACAAAAGTGGAATGCAGATGCCGGAAGCTCCAACGGCACTAGACGGTGCGTTGCCCCGGCAGGATTTTGCGATTGCACCACCGTTGCGCCATCGACTATCAGATGACGGAATCGGCAAAGGGCACTATTCGGGAATATGAGCCAACGGCAGAGCGACGCAACCTGACAGCTGCATATCTAGGTCGCATGCCATTGCCTTGGCAAGCGCATCATCTCATTAATAATACAGGTCTCTGCGAGCTCGGCTGCTTTAACCGTATTCATGATGGAGCTCGTTCAACTCGTTGGAGCCGCTGGTGGGATGTTGCGAACCTGATAAATAAAGACGCCATCTTCCCTCTCTAAACAAGCTTCTAATTATCTCTTGACTCAAGCTTGTTCCTCTACAATCTAGATCGCCAAGATGCCTTCCGCCGTACCCCAGCTCTATCAGTATTCCCACGTTGCCGAGACGACTGAGGATCTCGAGTGGGCAGAACGTACGTTGGCAGACACAACAACACTAGGACTACTTGGCCATGACTAACCTTTGCCAGTTCCCACGATTGATCTGTCCACCTATGGCACTCCAGAAGGCAATGCCAAACTTGCCGAGACACTGATTGACGCAATCCGTACCAAGGGATTCTTCTACGTGACCAACTATGGCATCTCACAGGATGAAGTAGACGAGCAGTTTGCCTTGGGACAAAAGTTCTACGAGCTTCCGCTCGAGGAGAAGCTCAAGTACGAGCCAGACCTGGACTCGGGTGACTACAATGGCTACCGCCCCGGTGGTCGACGCCTGCTAAGCGGAGGTGTCAAGGACAAGACCGAAGTCTGGAACATGGCCAGTAAGTCGATGCGTGAATTGACCAACTTTCACATAACCCTAACCCCTGGCTCTCAGCAACCAACGGTCGCATCACTCAGCCTCTGCCCCAGCTTCTCGATGAGCGTCGAGAGGAGATTGGTGCCTTTGCCAAAGACCTCCACGACAAGGTCCTCGATCCTCTCAACCATCTCATCGCCCTCGCATTGGAGCTCCCCGAGGACTTCTTCACCAAGCTCCACAAGTGGGAGACGCACGATGAGTCGCACCTACGATATATGAAGTACTCCAAGTTCTCCCAGGAAGAGATTGACAAGCTTTCCGACGGCCTCTGGTCACGGGGCCACACCGATCTCGGAACCATCACGCTCCTCTTCCGCCAGCCCGTTGCGGCGCTGCAGATTCGCGACCACAAGACGGGAGAGTGGAAGTGGGCGAAGCCGCTCGACGGAAGCCTCACGGTCAACACGTGCGATGCACTGAGTTTCCTGACGGGCAACTACATCAAGTCAACCATCCACCGAGTACGTATCTGCCATCGTATTCACATACGCGACGCGCTTCGCTAACCAATAACAGGTGTCGCTCCCGCCCAAGGACCAGCGCCACGTGGATCGTCTTGGCCTCCTCTACTTTGCGCGGCCTCAGAATGATCTCAAGCTCGAGACGATTGACTCGCCAGTGCTCAAGCGGGAAGGATACTTCAAGAATGAGTTTGAGCAGGGCGGTCACCCCGTCCCGACCATGGGCGAGTTCACCAAGCTGAAGCAGACTTGGCAGCAGCGCAAGGGCAAGTCGTACCAAGAAACCGAGGGCGAGCAGATTTTGCCGGGTTTCTATGGGCAGACGTTTGCCTAGGGGCTTTTTGTGTAGAATAAGTGACAATAGATATGAATGAAATGACCTTATCCTGGAACTCGGCTACTCGGGGCTGGCGATGCCTGCACAAGCCTGCAATACGGGCTTGCAGCGCCAATGGCAATCAACTTTGTATCGGCAAATATTACGAGCAATGACTCCTCGCCGGATCAGATGCTGGACGGTAATAAGCCATGCTCGTAAGTCTCACGGACGCGTGTGGACAAGGAGTGTTTCCTTGCCTGCAGCGACCGCCTCTTTGCGCCATCTCGTCGATGCAACCTCACCCCTGGTGGAACAACTGCCGACTCCTCATGACATCTTCCAGAGCGGATAAGGTCCGGTTAGGCAAAGATGACTGCAGTAGTTCCGACCGGTGTGTGGATCCCATCATGAAGCTGGAGGGGGCACATCCAAAAGCTAGCCCGCCAAGTGCTCCATGAGAACCCATCAACTGGTGACGGTCGATTGGCTAGAGACAGAGACACAGAATCAAAGCCCATGATGCTCCGTCCTTACTCCGCATCTCGGACAGGGTACGTAGCGGCTCGAGGGCCGGCGACCCGCCATTTGGTGTTGCCGCATGTTGGTCAAGAATACAACGCCAAGATTTGACTATCGCCGATCCTCACACAATTCCCCGCGGCGGGTAAGCTTCGGTTTTGCCTCTGTTGCCGCAAGAGGACATTCCGCTCTCGTATCCACAGTAGATGGGTTGGGGGATCGCCATCCGATATATTCAACCTTTGGCTCCCTCGACATCAACTCGACGAGTGTCTGATCCGTTGGTCCAAGTCACCTTCAACACTCGATCACAATGTCGAAAACCGTCACAGTAACCCAGCAAGAGCCGCCGCATCGCGCTGTTGAGCCTATTGAGCTGAGCTCTCTTGGAGCCGGGGGCGAAGAGCGAGGTATTGCAGACGACGACTTTCCACCACCCGGCGCTCAAGACATTGTCGAAAGATGGAATCAACCCAAGGGCAACATTGGCAGGCTCGCATTTGCCTTTCTTTCATTCGTCATTGCCGGTATGAACGATGCTGCTGTCGGCGTAAGAATCAAGCAATGATCCAGTGCATTTGGCGAGACGCTGGCTAACCCACGTCTCTTAGGCTTTAATTCCATACGTACGTGAACTCGCCGGTCAAGACAGAAATGGAGATTTTACTGACGGGGGTGTAGCTTGAAAAATACTACGATCTGAGCTACACGGTAGTTTCTCTCATCTTCCTGACTCCATTCGTGGGCTACTCTCTCGCCGCCTTTACCAATGCCATGCTTCACATCAAGTTTGGCCAGAAGGGCATCGTCATCGTAGCGGTATGACCACCCTTTCCAGAAACTCATAAACGAACCATGCTAATAAACCAAAGTCGATTTGTCACATCATCACTTTCATCGTCCTTGCCCTCCATCCCCCTTACGCTCTCCTCGTTGTTATCAACATGATCAGCGGCTTTGGCAACGGGCTGCTCGACGCCTGCTTATGTGCTTGGGTTGGATCCATGGACAAGGCCAACACGATCCAGGGCTTCATGCACTCCTGTTACTCTCTCGGAGCCTTATTCGCTCCACTCATTGCCACCTCCCTTGTTGTCAAGGCTGAGCGCCCGTGGTATACGTACTACTACATCATGGTAAACGCCAGCGCCTTGCCGTTAAACGAATAGAATCTTTGCTGACCGTTGAACAGATTGGCATTTCGGTTCTTGAGCTCGTCGGCCTCAGCATCACCTTCTGGCGCAAGACTGGCGCCGTCTACCAGGCAGAACACGTACGGGACTCGCCTGGCGCTGGTACCAGGCAGGCGCTCAAGTCCAAGGTGACTTGGCTGGCCTCGCTCTTCTTCTTTGCCTACATGGGCGTTGAAGGTTCGTCTCCATTACGTGTTGGATCTTGATCCAAAACCTGTGCAATTTCTACTGTTCTAACTCGTGTCTGTAGTGGGACTGGGCGGTTGGATCGTCACATTCATGCTCCGGGTGCGTAAAGCCTCTGCCTACGCATCAGGCGCATCTGGCACCGGCTTTTGGGCCGGCATGGCCTTGGGTCGAGCTTCGCTTGGATTCGTCACTGAGAGATATGGCGAGAGACTATGCATCACCGTCTATCTTGCTCTTTGCATTGGCCTCCAGCTCCTGTTCTGGCTCGTGCCTCAGTTCGTCGTCTCGGCCATTGCCGTGGCTTTCCTCGGCTTCTTCCTTGGCCCCATGTTTCCCGGTGCTGTCATGGTGACGGCCAAGCTTCTCCCCAAGGACATTCATGTGAGTGCCATTGGATTTGCCATGGCCATTGGCGGAACTGGTGGCACTGTGTTTCCTTTCATCGTCGGCGCCATAGCCTCCAAGAAGGGCGTCGAGGTCCTGCAGCCGATTGTCCTTGCGCTCATTGTTGTTGTTGCCATAGTCTGGCTTTGTATCCCACGCACGCCAAAGAAGGACTAGACGGCTAGAGACTTGGAAAACTAGACAGCAGGTTCTTTTCCTCGTGGGCTGTCAGATTCTTTTGGTTGGTTGATGAATGATGCATGGCGATGCCGCGGGCACGGTAGGAAATTGATCCAACCTGGAGTCACTCAGCTGTCAAAATAGCTCGCCCTCGGGTAAGAAGTATAGGAAGTATCACTATAGGTATACATCGGCAGTATGATTCTCATGCGATAAGTATCCTCAAGGCAACGAGGTCCAACGAACGTGTTCGTGAGATATTACACTACGCACTCTCTGTTGGGACGGAGCTAGTCAAACGTTTCAGTGAAGCTCGTGAGCATTCCGTAATGTTGCTTGTCGTTTTCGAAACCAAACACGGCGAGGCAGATTTGCCAATGCGCCACAGTCTCTACGCTTCTCGGCCGCTTAAATACAATATAATCATCGTACATAGCTGTGTTGTCTCCTTCATCCGTCGTAGACCAAGGCGACCCTCGCTCCATTGCACCGTCACCCATCACAAGTTATCAGGGCATCTGGCACGTATTCTGGCCCCATAGTATCGAAAGACGACAGGAACAGGTACCAGGACAAGCGAGAGAAATGCCCAAATACTGTTTCCCCATCCCAGCCCAAGGTCATTGTACATTGACAACCCACACAGAGGAAGCAGAGCTCCAGCAAGAGACCGAAGAACTGTGGCCGCGGCAATCACAGAGGCCGCATATTTGATGTACGCGTCTACAAGGTACGTCTGGAGACACATCTGCGCAGGGTTAACTGAATTCCACAAACTGGGTGAGGGGGTACTGACCATGATACCCATCAGTGCAAAGCAAAAGAATGCAACCCCAATCATGGGCACGATCCAATGGGCGTTTCTTTCGGCGGACCATCCGTACCAAAATAGAGACGCCACGATTAGTGTTCCGCTGGGCAATGTCAACCAGATGGGCATGCGGTCCTCGGGCACGGTCGATCCATTCTTTGCTATCTTCTTCTTGACGAGGATATCTGTAATGGCTCCGAACGTGACGGCGCCAAAGAGCATGCCTATTCCGGTTGGGAGGTACGACAAGCCTATGGTTCCAGTGCCAAAGCCATACTGTTTAGCAAAGACAAAGGTAAATGTGCTAAACATGAGGTAAAGAGTTCCGTATACCACTGCCGCATAGAGTGACAGGATGAACACAGGCAAGTGTGTAAAGAGCAGTTTCATCGGACGCACAATTGCACGCTCAAAGCGCGTCTTTGCAGAGAGGGCGTCCTTGTCGAGAATGGAGTAGAGGTTGGGGTTGCCCGTTTCCTTCTTCATTCGCTCAACCTTGGCTCGAAGTAATGTCGGGTGATATGTCTCGGTGACGGCGAAGAAACACACAACCGTTACGACGCCAGCCTGGTCTTCGAGTAAGCCTGAGACAATTTTGCAGTCTGTATAGAAACTCACAGCGATCGCGACGACCCAAAATACCCATCTCCAACCTAGATCCTGCACCATGTAACCTCCAGCAAGCGGTCCTATGCAGGGCCCCAGCAGAGGCCCCATGGCCCAGATCGCCATGGCCTTTCCTCGATCCTGCACAGGGAACATGTCGGATATCGTACCACTTCCGTTGGTAATGGGCGTTGAGCCTGCAAAGCCCATCAAGAAGCGGAACGCAATCAACATTCCCATGTTCTTGCTGAGCGCGGTCCCAACGGCAAAGATGATGAAGAGAATGTTGGAAATGTTGAAGCACGACGCGCGTCCGTAGATTTCGCTTAGGGGGGCTGCCAGCAAGGGCCCAAATGCGAAACCGAGCACGTAGACAGACACTACAAAGGTGGCGACATTTTCATTTGTTGACTTGAACTCTTGCATGATGGCTGGGACGCCGGGCGCGAACATTGAAGAGCCCTGTGGTGGTTAGACATGGTGAGATTGGCCACGATAGAAGGGAATCATACAAGTGGCCTGAAGCTGGTTTAGCATGGAATCACCAGCATAGTCTGATAACTTACGTCAAAAGAGTCATGAAAGAGAGGGCAGCAATGTTGGACCACTTCTTCTTGCTGGGCCAGTTCATGGGGTTCTGGTCGTCGTCGGGCCCATCCCATCCCACAGCATTTACGTCATCCTGCGTGGCAGATACCTTTGCCTCGTTGTCCAATCCCAGACCTATTTCTTCGTCTGACTTTATTGCCTTTTCGGGGCCAATGTTGCCGTCCATTTTCGTCTCACGGCTTTGTTGGCCTCGAGATGTCAGGCCCTTGGATTGCACGTTGATCCTGGCTTTCTCTGGCGTAAAGTCGATGAGAACAAAGCAGAACTGAGGACTCTAGTGGTGACACGCCTCTGACGGCCGGTAAATGACATATATACATGCTTCTTCTAGTATCAATGTAACAATGCCAACGCCTCGTGGACGGCGTTCCAAGTAACCGTACATTTTATGCATAGATTCACCCCGTATCGGGGTGGAGAATGGCCCGGAAACCCGAGATTCTAGGTCGTTTAGGGTTGATTTATGCACATGCTGACGGAAGTGGCCTCACCCGGACTGATTTATGCAAATGGCTCGATGGGCCGAGCCAGCTCCCTGCTTTGTAGTATCTGGAACGATCAATGACCTTTTGTTTTGCTAAGCAGACCATATTCACAAGTACAGTAGTATTCAGTCATCCATCGCGCTTGATGTGAGATGAGATCTATGCTCCAATACCAATGAATGCAACATGTATGTGAGCCTTGGCTTCCCCTAGCAAGCAATCCTTGGACAGTCCGAACTGTAGTCTAGTACTGAGCTGGCAGATAATGTAACATACTTGAGAATGTTGCATAGCTCATGAGGATAATCCTTTTTCGGTCGCATTTCCGCCGTGATGGAGATCCACCCCGTCTTCAAGCCAGAGCGCTCTTACAGCAAAGATCACGACCAGATACCAAGGGCAGAAATGCAATAGCAAGGAAACACGTAGATTCAGACTTTACTACACCGAACCCATATACGCAGAAAGGGGAAAGGCCATTTACTTTGTAGTTTACTTGGAGTGAGAATTGTAAGAACAAGGAGATTGAAAATAAAAGAGGCCATACTCAGCATAGCTACCCTACACGACGTATACCATTACGCAGTACAAGCACTGTTGCGCAGATGGACATTCAATGCAATTTACTGGATGATCTGCGTGGTCCATATTCTAGAATTACGGGTTAAGGTTATTGTGAATGGAGTTGTTGATTAAGTACCCGCCTTCTCGATTTAAGCAAATGGCGGACCTGTTGTGATAATTTGAGTTAAGTTACACCTTGTCCAAAATAGCACGTTGAGTACCTAACCAACAACGAAGCCGTCGCTGCCACCACAGCAACAAGGCCAATAACAGAGGAATATAATGACGTATGTATTCATTAGGATCTGGAAGCGCCGTTGCAAATCGAGCGCTCCATGAAAACCCGCTCTGTTGCGGAGATTGCCCCGGGTGACGCGAGACCCCAGCCAAATGGTTCAACAGGCGCAGTACTGTGGCAAATCCGGAGATGCTGGCGCTGGGCAGACCAGGGCCTATCAATTAACCAATAGAGATGTCTCTCCTATTCACTGGGCAACCCGGGGCCTAGTCTTGGATCGCTTCCTCAAGGGACGCATCTTGGCTGTTGGGATTGAGTGGGGTGGCTTCCGCTCCTCCACGGATCTCGCCTCCCGGAGCTTCGCAATCGACGGAGGAGACCAGGAAAGGCTTCCCGCATGTAGATCTCCGAATTGAAAGAGACGGAAGCCAAGCACTTTTTGCCTTGCCAGAGGTGAGCACGTTGGGATAGAGTTGTCGTCGTTGGTGGCATTGCATCTCTTAAAGATCGAGCCATCTGTCATCTGGCGACTCTGTGGGTGTGCAATTGCGCTATATCCATCAGTAACGTGTAGGTAGATCAAACACATTGGTCCCTTTATTTCATCCAGACATGCTATAAGAAGAAAATCCGACATCGACACGGTCGCGTAAAGACCAATAATTGCGATCTGCCACTCGCAGTCAGCACTAGGGGTTTGATGCAAAGTCGTGCACATCTACACAAAACAGACTTGGCGGGCGATCGCCGGTCATTCTCGGATTGAGTCAACCTTATTTTGTCACATGGCTGAACGTTGGCTATGGCAGAAGCGCAGGTGTAAGCGACTTTGGCGCGCACCAGCCGTGCCTATAGTTGAAGTAGTAGTAGTAGAAGAAGAAGAAGCATACAATTGACAGGGAAGCTGAACCAACGTCTTGGCAGTTGCAATTAGCAACATGTTCAACATTGCCCAGGGCTAGCTGCTCTGCATCGGATCTTGGCACCTGCATATGCCGATGACCGGGTCCTTGGAGGTCTTGCAGCAGCTTTGAGGCTGAGGCGGAGGCATCCCACCTTTGCCAAGTTGACCAAAAGACCAAGCCAAAGGACGAAGCAAGGATGCAACATGATATAGGAATAGACTCGGATCGCCATGTTTTCGTTTGCGAGGCTTGGGCACTCTACTCCAGGCATTTTACCCAGGCAACGGAGGCTTCTGCGACCCGAGTCGGACGTTGCAAGCATCAAGTGGATATTAAACGTTTCTTTGCGGACCGTACCCCTGGATCCCCAAGGAGCCCCTGCTCGTGCTAAATTCCATGGTAAACTAGCCAGTTGGAGACGGGAACTCAATGTCAGCCCGCCCGTTGGAAATCGACCAATGCCAACATCGACATTCTAGTGCCCCCGGATCAAGTAGCTGAATACCCGTCTGAAGCAGTAGCTTAAACATGTTGGGCAATGCTCCATCCGGCTGCGGAAGTCTAGACTGGGCGGCTCACCACGTTTCGAAACTCCGATTCATGCCATCTAGCCTGTGCCACTTTTAAGGATCGTGGGTGTGGACGACGGAGGCGATTCGGGAGGAGGATTCCTTGCCTTGCATGGGTAAACCCCCGACGGGCACTTTGACCCGGGAGGAATGCGGCGATGAGTTTCTTCTCTCTTACCCCGTGGGTTGAGGGCGTATAAAGACGGCTACGCATCGCCGTCAGTCGTAGCGGTAGTTCTTTTGGTGGCCATAGGTGTAGTTCTTCTTCGTTGGCACTTCGTTGGTATTTCATTTCTCTTTCGTTTTTCAATTCTCTTTTCTGGCATTGACTTGCCATTCATTCCTTCATTAACCCCCCATTGTTCCTTTCTCTTACAAGATGCGCTCCTTTCTTCCCATCGCTGCTTTGCTGGGCACAGCGGTGGCCGCTCCTTTTATCAACACCCCGCGAGACGGGTTTACAAAGGCTACCCCTGGTGGGACCAAAGACCTCAAAATCACAAATGTAAACACATTAAACGGCACATATCACGATGGCGACAGCAAGATCTTCCTCGCCGATCGATCAGACAACGGCTTTCACGCAACGACATCCGAGGGCTTCAGCAAGGCGAATCCCGGCAACACGGTCGAAGTGACGGCGAGAAACACACTCAACGGGACCTACTACAACGGTAAGGGCGGCCTCAAGGCCCGAGCAGACCCAATCAAGGCCGACCTCCCATTCAAATTCGTCAACAACTTTGGCGGCGGCAAGATCAACGCTTACATCTCCGGCCTGGACTCCAACGGTGCCGTCGTCTTCATGGCGGCCGATGGCAATCTGATATACCCACACGCCGAGGGATCCAAAACTCCAAAGAAGGTTGAGGAGAACATTGCCATTCCTTTGACCGACAAGGGCGACACTCTCAACTTTACTCTTCCCATCGAGATCAGCTCCGGCCGTGTCTACTTTGTCGAGGGCGAGCTTTCGTTTTACATGGTCGACACTGGCAATGGAGATGGTCTCGTCCAGCCCTCGGCTACTAACCCTGCCGACCCCAGCGCCGGCCTCAACTGGGGCTTCATTGAGCTTACCTATACCAAAAAGAGCATCTGGGCCAACATTAGCTATGTCGACTTTGTTGGTCTGGTCATGGGTATGCGACTCCACGTGGCTAGTGGAGAGACTCAGACCACTGCCGGTCTGGTCATGGACGCCGTCACCAAGGTTTGCACCGACCTGGCTTCCCAGGGTGAAAAGGATGGCTTCCCCTGGGGCTCTCTCTGCATTGCCAACGCCGAAGGGAAGCCAGTCCGAGCCATCTCTCCCGGCAACTACAACGATCTCAACCCTGAAGGCTTCGCCAAGTACTGGACCGAATATGTCGACGAGGTCTGGAAGCACTACTCGACCAACCCCTTGACCATCAACACGCAGCACGCATCTGGTGAGATTGAGTGCAAGGTCGAGGGAGACATGATCAACTGCGCCGGCGACAACCGCGGCTACGCCAAGCCCTCGGCCAACGACATTTGGGGATGCAACACGGGACCCTTTGCCATCCAGGAGGGCGACAACGAAGTCCACGTCGCCGTCATCCCCCGTCTCTGCGCTGCTTTTACCCGGTCCACCCTTCTCCTCGACGGAGGCAACATTCAGCCGGCCGTCAACTCTTCCAACTACTACACCGTCGACCCTACCAGCCACTACAGCCGCATCGTGCACGTTTACGAGGTCGACGAGCGTGGTTACGCTTTCCCTTACGATGATGTCAACCCCAACGGCCACAAGGATGCCTCTGGCACTGTGTCGTCTGGCACAGCTGAGACCCTGACTGTTTGGATTGGTGGACCTCCTGATGAGATTACCAAGATCATGAAGCCAGGAATGGGGGCACCAAGAATGGGGCAGCCAGCTGGCGGGTCTGAGGGCGAGAAGCCGGAGGACAAGCCTGAGGACAAGCCAGAAGAGCCTGCAAAGGAAATGCCTGGAGAGAAGCCAGAAGA
>QUZG01000062.1:243-103386 GCA_003693545.1 Pseudonectria buxi | reverse complement strand
AAAGCCAGAAGAGCCTGCAAAAGAAATGCCTGGAGAAAAGCCGGTGGAGAACCCAGAAGAAAAGCCGGAAGAGCCTGCAAAGGAGATGCCAGGAGAGACGCCAATGGAGAATCCTGGATCGGCACAAGATAAGGGTGGCCCAGAGACCGGAGAGCCTGGAGAGAAGCCAGAAGAGCCTGCAAAGGAGATGCCTGGAGAAAAGCCGGTGGAGAACCCGGAAGAAAAGCCGGAAGAGCCTGCAAAGGAGATGCCAGGAGAGACGCCAATGGAGAATCCTGGATCGGCACAAGACAAGGGAGGCCCGGAGACAGAAGAGCCAGGAGAGAAGCCAGTGGAGAATCCTGGATCGGCACAAGACAAGGGAGGCCCGGAGACAGAAGAGCCTGGAGAGAAGCCAGAAGAGCCTGCAAAGGAGATGCCCGGGGAGAAGCCAGTTGAGAACCCAGAGATGGGACAGGAGGGCCCCGAGACTGAAGCGCCAGAAGGGCCTGCACAGGAGATGCCTGGAGAGAAGAAGCCCGAGGAGACGGAGATGCCAAACACACCAGCCGGTCCAGAGGGCGCGGGCGGCGCCGGACAGGTACAGCAGTAAGCTGCATTTCTCGTTGGTGTAGATGGTTGCAGGATGGAAATCCACAAGGTCATATGCTTTTCTTTTTGTTTTGTTTTTGGTTATGAGAGGACTTCCAAACCGGCGTCTCTAAGTGTAACATTACTAGATATGAGGCGTTTACATGAGCGAGGCAGGCATATATAGATTTGAATATCGTTTCAGATTCCACAAAGATCAGCCCTTCATCCCTCCATCACTGTACGATTCGACATGTGAATAAAGCTCTTGTTTGACATTAACAGATAAAACACGCAAGCTTTTGTCATTTCATGCTCAAGGTCTGCTTCTAAATACAAAGTTCGTTGAGATAGCCAATAACATACTCACATCTTCACTTCTAGACCTCTGCGTAAGCCCCGGATGGCCACCATCGCACCCCAAGCTCCCGGATCCGGAGGCAAGTCCTTGCTCTCATTATATCCGATATACGTCGCTCTCCCAAGCCGTGGCTTCATCGTCTTTGTAGCTTCAGCACCCTGGATAGCCGCCTGGACACCGCCATCAAAGCCTGCTTCATCAATAATCTCGGCAAAGGGAATCAGAGTGTCCATGACTGTCCGGTCGCCAACCTTGGCTGGCGTGTACTGGCGCAGATTGCCAAGGGCTGTAATCAATGCTTCGCCCCAAAGCGCCATTGGGCCCTTGCTCTCGGCAATGGCAATGTTCTTCTCCACGGCGGATCGCAACGACACAAAGAATATGCCGAGAATACCACCCAGCGTGCCGCCCATTTTGCCCTCGACAATGTCTTCCAGTTCGTGAAGTACTCTAACGACAGAGCCTGTATGTGCCAATCCATCGTCGAGTGCGGCCAAAAGAGCCATGGCTCCAGTCTTCAACGTCTCGCCACAGTCGCCATCGCCCATGACTGTATCCCATTGGGTCAGATTCGGCTCTGCTTGTACAACAGCGTCGCAAGCGCTTCGTAGCATAGTCTCCAGGACTGCAGGATCAACCTTGAGATCTCTGTCGTCGTGGATGGTTTTGGGCTGCTGGATTGGCGCCTCAACTAGTTGCTCCTGGCGTCTTATTCGATTTGCTTGAGACCCCATCATGGACTCCCAACACGTATTGGTTTTGGCGTCGAAGAACTCCTTGATCTGATTGACGGAATAGCTGCAGTTGTCTGCAGCGGCAGACACGTTGATGACTGAAACGGAAAAGGCTGGTGCGTTAAGTGACGTCTCAATGAAGCCGGCGCAGGTCCGCACAGGGCGGATATTCCAATCCCGTTCCAGTTGCTCCAGCACCTCATCCACAAGGGCACTCATCTCCAGGTACGAGATGCCGCCAAAGTTGCTAATCAGCAGAATCGTGTCGTCCTCGGGCTTGAACTGCACATAGCCACGCTTGGGGTCGCTCCCGTCCAAGCAGTGCTTGAGAATCTTCTCCACCAACTCTGGTGCAGTGGGTGAGGGCGACAGCTTCATGAGGCCAGGCTCGTTATGGGGTCCGGTGCCGAGCTCGACCTCGTCGGCCTGAAGCGTTGCGTGAGAAGCTCTCCCTGGGACATGGCAATGGTCCAGAGTTGCCGCGATGGACACAATCTGTTGCGAAAAGGCGACACCAAGACTATAAACGTCATCCAGAGTGTGGCCTGCTCCAGCTGCTCCGCCCATGGCTTTGAGAACACCTAGCTGGCCCGCAAGTCCTCGACGACCGACCATGCTCCCCTCCTTGCCCACAGAAACATCATCACCACAGATGATGATGCGGCAGTTGTGGCCGTGGGCGTTGGCCTTTTCGTTGGCAAGGCCAAAGTGTAGGCAGTCGCCTGTATAGTTCGTCACGACCAAAATGGAGCCTTTGTCGCTAGGTGCGGCATCAATGGCAGCCAGGATTTGTTTGGTGCTGGGGCTGGCAAAGATATCGCCCTGGACAGACGCAGCAAGCAGGTTCTGTCCCACATAGCCAGTCCACGCAGGCTCGTGGCCTGAGCCACCGCCACTGATGAGACTGACATTCGATTGGGGATGAGTTGAGTCAAAGACAACTCGATTGGTTTCATCAAGCCTCAAAGAGGTATTGTAGGATATTATTCCGCGAAGGGCTTTGTTGACGAGACCTTCCGAGGAATCAAATAGGTGACGTTTGGACATGGCGTATTGGTGACTTGGGGATGAAGAGAGGTTCGGTTGTAAGAGGAATGGTCAACAAGGGCAATGACGAAGATTTCCCACCAGGATCGGCCTTCTTATGTTAGAATCCGGCTATACCAGTGTCCCATACAAGTCACGGATCGTATCCATGGCGGACATGGACAGCTTGGCAAGCAAGCTCCCTTGCGGAACTACGGAACCGCCACGAAGTCGACCGCTATCGCCGAGGCTGAACCATTTGGCCGGCTTTCCAGGTCATTTCGGCAGCGCAGAGATACTAAGATACATAATCCTGCCCTCAACTCTCGTCATAACCCCAGATTTGACATCCGATCCGGAATCATGATGTTGGTTCAGGTCTAAGAGCTCATCCGACCCGGGCCGGATTGCCTAATCGGGAATCCCGCACTCCACGAACTCATCAACTCCGCCCGGTTCTAGGTTCGGCATCATCAACTTGGCTTTTAAACCCGGCCAGTGAGTGACAGAGGGCTAAATTGATTGTACCGGGATACCGTTTTCGATGACAATGGCGGTTATTGGAAAGCCGTGGCGCAGCGAGGAGACTGGGTCACATGGACTTTGCCAGTTATGACCTAACCGATACGTGACCTTACTGCCTCCGGGCGTGAGGTTCTTGGAAGCTATTATAACTACATTGGAAATCTCCTCTTGACTCGTTCCACTCTTCCTTCTTACTTTGTATTAGATACCCTACCTTGATCCCAACAAGATGGCACACAAATGGAGAATTGCCATGGGCTGCGACGTAAGCGACTAGACTCCCTCAGATTATCCTATACTAATACCTCTTTGAGGCAGGAGGCGGGAATCTCGTACAAGAACACCATCAAGCACGACTTTGAGACTGACGATCGCGTGGCTGAGATATTCGACGTTGGCTCCAACGAGTCTAGCGACAAGACACCCTACCCTCACCGAGCAGCCGAAGCAGCTCGCCTCGTCGCCGAGGGCAAAGCAGACCGAGCTCTCTTAATATGCGGTACCGGTCTAGGCGTGGCTATTTCGGCCAACAAAGTCAAGGGCATACGCGCTGTGACGGCTCACGATAGCTTCAGCATTGAGCGGAGCGTCAAGAGTAACAACGCCCAGGTCTTGTGCATGGGTGAGCGTGTCATTGGGCTGGAGCTGGCCCGACGTCTCGCTGTTGAGTGGCTGAGCTATGAGTTTGATCCCGCGAGCAATAGTGCAAAGAAGGTGGAGGAGATTGGACAGCTAGAGTTGTAAGATCCGGGACGATGTGGTTAGTGGCTTGGGCTCAGTTTAGCAACCCGGGAGTTTGGCGGCAATCCATACTCGATGGAGAGTATAATGCTTTAATGGCATTTCAAAACCTAGCATCAGTTCGTGTGGTATGTCATCTTTTGCTGTCGTCGTCGTCGTCTTCAATTGGGAGATGAATGTGTAGCTAGCAAAGAGGCTGAGAGACCGGATTGCCTAATGGGGAAAGCCTCCATCAAGAATTCGACATCGTGGGGGTTAGCACCACGCCAAAGCCACTCCCAGCCAAAGAATTGCCACCTCGAAAGGTGGTTCAATGCTATCAATCATTAAGCTACGTGCTGTTAAATGAATACTCAAAGAAATTCACGTTGCCTTCCATGAACTTGATGCAGATCTCCGTATACCTGAGCATGTCCCACCGACCTTTATATACCCCTCGCCAACTTTGTTCATATAACACCTCGAACCAAACTATATAGAGTAACAATTCAACGTCGCATTGAATGCCGGATGACGGCATGTCTGGTCTACATCGTTGCAACCATTAGCCTTATATGTCCTGCTAACCTTAGAGCTCAGATTTTATTTTGGGTACAGTTTCTTTCAACTCATGGTTTTCTCGTAACTCGACGAATAAACATCTCTGATCATCGTTATAGCAACGACAGCCCTAGGTTGTGATATCAATCATCTCTGGTGCGTAAGACTGGAGATCCACGTAATTTTCGGATTACTCAACCCACCAAGATGATCGTAATTTCGTCGGGCGCTGCCGAGTTCCAAATCTTCCCTCTCTGATGCCTTAACAGAACACAGAACACGGAACCATGATGGATTCAGTGCCCGACGAAATATTGCAGCAAATGTTTACACACTTTGAGTGCACGCTGCCGGCTGACAAGTGGCACCTTTACCACTCTAAACACGGCGTTTCTGAAGTTGAGGACCTCATTTCACTCACACTCGTCTGCCGCAGGTTCCGCCGCTTGATCGCCGAGTTTATGCACCGGACCCTATTGCTGGACTGCTATGGAAACGGCGAATCGAATTTTCGTCTCTTTTCTAAGCTCCTAGCCGTAAATCCCCAACTCGGCAGCTGCGTGAGGGCCATATCACATCCTCGTGTTTCCGAAGGCTTTCGAGCCGACATCTATGCGGACCTTGAAGCTCTCCTCGGCGTATCCGGCCTCCCTGAGAGATCGAAAAGATGGTTGAGGCGCTTTGGCTGGCCAGAAAACTCCCAGAGCCCCGTTGACCGCGGTACACTTTTGCTCACGCTGATGCCTCGCCTGGAGCTGGTTGAATGCAACATATCCGACCAGCCGATGTGGCAAGCTGCGTTGTTAAGCGGAAGATTGGACATGGACAAGATGCTCTACCAAACAGACGGAGCAAACAGACAGGAATCAACCCAAGATGCATCACACGGCCCTGCGGCGAGTCTAGCTGCGGAACCGCTGTCAAGCAATGCTTTTTCCAGTCTCAGAGAAATTCGACTTAGACATCCGCACCATTTCGATGGCAATACACCAATTTCGGCCATTGAGCCCGTTCTATTCCATCCAGGACTTAAAAGGCTTCGTCTATTGGGGGTTGACTGGACTAAACATGGCATGGAGAACATGAAGTGGGGTGCCATGCCACACGACCTGGAGTTGCTGGAGATCAAGGAGTGTCTTATAGACACAGAAGGCTTCTTGGATGTGCTGAGCCGCTACAAAAGCCTCCGCAGCCTCTCAATTGAGCTTGGGCATAGTTTCCGGATAGGAGTAGGAGAGTCTATTAGCATAGACTGGGAATTCAACCTAACCTCGATTGGTGAGATTCTGAGGGAAAAGGGAAGAGCGTTTACATACCTCGACTTGGACACGACTATCTGGAGGGGTCATTTCGTGGACAATCTGGCAGATTGTACGTTGGGCAGCCTCAAGAGTCTGGATTCGTTACGACATCTCAGAATCCTCAAGGAAGACCTCGTTGGTTGGCAGAGTCGGATCTACGAGGAGGAAACAAATGCATTGCGCCTGGAGGATACTCTGCCACAGTCGCTGGAAACGCTGCATCTATACCGTGACGATTCTTCAGATTCGGTCGGGCCTGCGGACGTGGTTTTATTCGACGAGCTATGCCATCTCATCTCTCACGGCCATTTCTACAGCCTCTGCGACATCAAGGTTGAGATGGATGTCGATGATACAACGCGTTCGCTGAAGAGGGACTTGGAGGGCTGGAAGATACAGATAATCGAGGAGTGCTGTGAGGATCGAGAAGAGTGGTCTAGACTCGTACAGGCCATCATGAACTTTTCGAAGCAGACATGACGGTAAGTGTAGTAGACACATGGATTGGGTAGCATTATGTAGGCTGATACATTCAAAGCATAGAACTCTTACGATGATGGTTCTGAATTCGAGTTGTGAGGCAATCTCATCACCTAGGACTGGAATCTGTTTCCCCAACTTGGGAGCGAATGATGGACACAGCTTCAACAATCAGAAACTTGCACGCAATGTCAAAAACAAAAGAAGAAAAGGCAAAAAGAAACAACTTTCGATGTAGGCCTGATTTGAACAGACGCCTCCGAAGAGACAAGATTTCTAGTCTTGCGCATTAGACCACTCTGCCACTACACCTTGATGTTGCTGACCTAATCACCGCCAGTTGAATTTTAAGAATGCTGATCACGATGTCGGTAGCCTCTACGTAGCATTTTACCAAACTCGAGGAGCATTCTACAGCATTCCCAACGCCCAGCACAACTCTTTGGACAAGAAGGTGAATCAGCATGGACGAGCCATTCATTATGGGGAGTATCTGAGTTGGCCAAGGCTGGCCAAGAGTCATGCGCACATGCTGGAAGACCAAAAGCGCGGGGTTATTACCCACGATGAGTTTCGGTTTCCTCCTCCTACTTTACGCCAACATCTTGGCGGGCTTCATTCCTCATTACGCCACTCGATGCTTCCATTCCAAGGCGCCATCAGACTTTGAGAGGCTCAAGTAGAAGCTTCGGCCCGCTTCTGGGCCAAGCCCCCCAGCTTCTCCGCAGCGGCACCCAACGCGCGGGGGTCGGCTCCCTGAATCATGGCCTGTCCATTGACGGCAACCTGCTTGCCCTCCTTGAAGAAGAGGAACGTGGGCATGGCGGTCACGCGGTAGGTCCGGGCGAGGTCCTGGACGTGGTCGACGTTGACCTTGGCAAAGGCCAGGAAGTTGGGGACGCTGTGCTTGGTGGCCAGCGTCTCAAAGATGGGCCCAATCGTCTTGCAGGGCGGGCACCAGTCGGCGAAGAAGTCGACGGCGACGTACGTGTTTGAAGCGAACAGTTGCTGTAGCTCGGCCGAAGAGTTGAGATGCTGAGCCATGATGATGTTGTGTGGTGTTGTTATGTTTTGTGTGCGGTGGGATTTATTCACGAGGTAACGCGGGGACGCAGGGATTGTTTGCTGAAGCCACTCGATGCGGAGAGTGAGTATGAGTTGAAAGATGTTGTAGAACGTAATTGATGACTCTGCCGGGGACCTCACGTTGTCTTTCAGCTGCTGAGGAAGAGTATCTTCTCGTCGGATTTCGAATCATCCATCGCAAACTGGTTTGTCAGCATTCGAAACGGCTATAGGGTAAGAGGTCGGTCTGCAGTCACGGGACAGGTCACATGAGAATTTTGTATTCATCGATAGTGGAGTTCCCCAGATTGAAGAGCCAACTTCGTCTTGGTCCAACCTCAGATCGTGTGGACAGTTTGACAGTCCAGCCGCTGGGGTAAAAGCCACCAAGCCATAGACAGCTTGCTAGGCTCTTCCTCGGCTGTACCACGACATCATTCAAGACGAGATTGCGGGCACGTTGCCGGCTTCACACGACATCAGTCGCCGTCGTATTCCAGCCCTGTGGGGTTGTTACGTACAACTTTGAGATGGGACAATCGCTTTAACTAGATGATGAGACCAAGGCTTGTCTCTATCGAGCACCACTACGGAGTACAGCATAGACACCACGATAGCTTCCCCCACTGGCGCCGGCTCCCCAGAATCTGGAGTATTCCCCACGAAAAGTCATGTGGGGGAGGCTTCATCTAAGTGAGGCAAACCGGACGCTTCCTGAAATGGGACGACTTGATCAAAAGGTCAATGCAGGAAAAGGGCCATCGGATGATGAGAGGCTGTTTGACGTTTGACCCCAGAGATGCCAGGAGCCCAGGATGCGACCTGCATGAAGATGTTTGGCTAGCAGGCCAAGGCACAGGGACATGCTCTAATGAGCTTTTACGCCACATCTCTCCGTCTCTTGGATCCATCTCTTGGAAGACGACACTACGGTATCACGGCAGCGACTGCAAAGCTGAAATTGCCTTGTTGACACCAGGTTCGGCCGCACGTGTTGCTGCATAGCACCCAACTCCCAAGCCTCCAAGTCCCTACTTACTTGAGCTGCCAAGCCACGCCGCACGTATTGTAGCTCCCCGCGGCGATCAGGAACAGAAGCCGGATTGTACCAGTCATCTCTCGGATTGACTCGCTCGACAACGCCTCATTCGCCCCTGATAGTGATAGTGGCCGCTAGTGACTAGACAGGCTTCGTCGCAGAATAGACTTTGGCTAGCATTGCAACCCTGCTCCCGGTCCGTATCGAGAGCTCGTTGGATTCGAGTCCCATGCTTGACCTCATTCCGCTAAGCGAGGCCGGCCTGTTGCTGGGCCTTTCCAAGTCAACGCCACATTATGTTCGTCAGCGCTGGAAGAACCTCGCTCAACGTCCTTTCGGAGAAGAACCTGCTGGCTTGGCATACCACGACTCAAGCAGAGCCCAACATACACTAAACGAGAGACCAAGAGACCCGACAATCTGTTATTGCCAGATCGGGGCTGCTTTGGCGCGGATGCGGCCGCAACCTTGGCTAGGCTCCCCGGCACCCCGTCGAGCCCATCAACCAAGGCCCTCGGCTGTCACGACATCGGAATAGGACATCGTGCTTCCCAACGATCTGTGTCGGTCAGTTAGCGCCTGTGTCTGATCTTGCGTCTGTGGGGCATCGAAGAGGCCTCATCCCAAGTTCAGATCGGCCAAAGAAGCAAAAAAGGTATGCAACGCGAGGCTCCGAGAGGGCGCATGCTGCAACCTTTGCTTTTGGGCGTTTCATGTTTCCGCCTTCATCAAGGCCTATGCTCTCCATCCCACGCATCCCCGAAAGCTCCAAACAACCGTCTCATCACTTGGGAGCATTGCCCATTCTTCACTAGAGCATGGGCACCATCAGCACTGACTCGAACTATGTGGGCCAGCCATAGTCTAGCCACCTGGGCGTGAACCGTCGTCAATGGGCCGCGACCGGGCCTGACACTGAGACCTTTTGGGCCAACGAGACATGAACCGCACTGGTTGGCTGTCGGAATGCAAGGAATATCCAGCAAGACATGTCATAGGGCGATGCAGACGTGTAGCAGCGACCCCTGAGACCCGTTGGCTCGGGCATTTTTTTTCGAGAATAAAGATAACGCCGCCCATCCCCCCCTCCCTCCAAGACTGAACCTTGCTCTGTTCTGGTGGCTTGTTCTTCGTCCTTCTGCCGCTCGCTTCCTGTGTGTCAACGTGTGCTTCCGTGCATTAGGTTCCATACCATAATGTCCATGTCTCACATTTGATCATCGACGCGACATACTCCCCGTTTCCACCATGTCAGGCTTTATTGCTGAAATATGGACATGGTACGCCATTGGGTGGCTGGTGGTGATAGCCAGAATGTATGGGTTTCCGACATTTTCCTCCCCACTGGTCTCTTGCTGACGAGGCACTGCAGGATATCCCGATGGCTTCTTCTAGGTTCGATCAGAAAGTACCAGACGGATGACTGGCTCATGTTGTGTTCCATGGTACGTCAACCAAGAAAAGGCATCACTCTTGTCGGCTAACTCGTAACCAGGTATGCATGACCGTGCTCATGTCGGGCATGAGCATCATTTCGCACACCTCGAGTAACCTCATCGATCCCAAGCAAAAAGGCGAACTCTCGCCCGAGGAAATACTGGAGAGAATCAAGGGTTCGAAATGGGTTCTGGTTGTGGAGGAGATGCAGATGCTCATCGTGTGGACAATGAAGATTTGTCTGCTGATCATGTATCACCGATTGACGTTGGTT
Organism: Pseudonectria buxi; assembly: GCA_003693545.1. Taxonomy (NCBI): domain Eukaryota; kingdom Fungi; phylum Ascomycota; class Sordariomycetes; order Hypocreales; family Nectriaceae; genus Pseudonectria; species Pseudonectria buxi. The sequence goes on along the minus strand of QUZG01000062.1, from coordinate 93,293 downwards.
ACCGCCTCCCTGCACATTATAACAGTTTGCAATCACTAACGCCTTTCTGCAGGATGAGTCTGAAGCAGAACCTGGCCGTCAAGATTGTGCTGGGCTACGTTGCTGTGGGCTTTGTTGTCATGCAGATTCTCTACCTTGGAGTCTGGTGTAGACCATTCAACCAATACTGGGCGGTCCCTCCCACGAACAGTAGGTCATGACATGGTAGCCATGATGAGGCGATGATTGCTGACTCTATCCACAGCCCAGTGCTCGGCCGCCACGAACCACCTAATCACCAATGCTGTTCTCAACATTTCCTCGGACGTGATGATTATCCTCATTCCCATGCCCATCTTCTTGGCGTCCCAATTGCCTCTAAAGAGGAAGTTGATCCTTTGCAGTGTCTTTGCTCTTGGTTCATTCACAGTGAGTCTTGATCCACGCCCTTTGCTCCGACGGCCTCTCAGCTGCACAGCAACTAATTCTCTTTGCTCCAATCAGATCCTTTCCGCAATTCTCAACAAGTATTACAGCTTCAAGGAGCCATTTGGCTCCGACTGGACTTACTGGTACATCCGTGAGTCGTCCACGGCTCTCATCACAGCCAACCTTCCCTACATCTGGACACTACTCCGACGCATCTTCAACCTCAAATCCTTCAACGGCTCCTCCCACAAGCAGTCGCACCCTTCGACAAACTTCCGATCCGACTTTAGTCGTGGCGTTCGCTCCACCGTCCATGCTGGCGACCCAACTTCGCTGCAAAGACTGGATAGCGAAGAGCAAATCAACACGGCATACGGCATGCCGCTTAGAATATACCGTCGCGACGATGTTGAAATCAGCTCCGAAGACGCGACAGAGGCGGACAAGCATGGTCCGGCGGGACACCTGCCGCTACCTGATGAAACGTCGTACGGAGGTAAAGCGGACGTGATTGTACACAACATATCCCGAGATGAGGAGACGAGCTCCGAGAGGTCTGCAAAGGGTATTGTCAAGGTGTTTCACGGAGTGTAACTAGTGCTACAGATATTCAGCGATTCGCAAATTGTACATTAATACAAACAGACCAAGGCCATCTGCCATCGTTGCGGAATCTGTAGAGTCATCTCAATTTAGCCCCGAAATCACGACTTCACCCGCCACTCTATTCCATTGTTTCTCTTCTCAACATCAACACCTCTATAACCCCCGTTAACTCCACTCATCCCGAAAGTTTCCCCTTGCCCAGCTTCCAGTACACATTGTAGTTGATGTCATGCGCATCATAGAATGGCTCAAGGTCAACCGCCTTCCCATCCGCAGTAGCTGTGAACCGCAGCCCATTCCCCTTGGACTTGACAGAGCCAAGATCAATCACAGGCAGAGCGGTCAAGTTGCTACTCCCATAGTCTCCCGACAGCACAACAGGCCCGTACGCAATGGCAGCAATGCCCCTGTCGTCGTTGGCATGCACGAGCCGGAGCTTCATGGGCAGCTGCACCACGACCTTGTCGCCAGCGTTCCACTTGCGCTTGATGGTGGCATACGACCCGGCAATGGCTGAGACGGTCTCGGTCTTGCCGTTGACTTGGATCTTGGCTTTGGACGCCCACGCAGGAATGCGGATGTGCAACGCAAGGGTTCGCGTCTTGCCGGAGAATTCCAGCGTGGTGGTGTCCTTTTGGGGGTACTCCGTCTTTTGCGTGACGACGACTCCCTTCTTGGACCAGTCGAGCTTGGATGGTGTAAAGAGATTGACGTAAAGCTCGTCTTTGCCCTGAAAGTATATCGAGTCCATCAGCTTCGTGTTGGTCTCGAGCGCAGTTCCCTGGCAGCACCAAAACGAGTCGTAGTCTGTGGACCAATTGCCACCTCCCCAAGCAGGCCCAATGCCACGTCGACCGCCTGGGTTAAGAGGTGTAAAGTAGGTAATGTGCCCATGACTGCTCTCGGGATGCTGCTGTCCGATGAGATGGTTGATGAGCGTCGTCTCGTAAAAGTCAAAGTACCGCGTGTCGTGCGGCGACAGGGCCCAGAGCTCCCGCGTCAGCTTGAGCATGTTGTACGAGTTGCACGCCTCTGCCGTGTCGTACTTGAGCCAGCTGGCGATTTCGTTGGGATCCCTAAAGTGCTCTGCGACGCTGTTTGCCCCGATGGCGTAGGTGTGAGCGTAGACGGTCAAGTTCCATGCGTTCTTTGCAATGTCTAGATACTGCTCGTCGCCAGTTCCCCTGTACTCGAGCAGAGCACCGATCCACTTGGGGATCTGGGTATTGGCATGGAGACCGCTGAGCTTGTCTTGCTTGGCTGCCAGCGGATTGAAGACCAACTTGTGGTCGAAACGCTGGGCGGCCTTGAGCCAGCGCTTGTTCCCCGTGTAGCGATACATGTCTGCTAGAACCTCGTTCATGCCGCCAAACTCGGTCGACATCATGGCCTGCATCTCGTCGTAACTGAGTCTTCCCGTACGCCAGTCGACCCAAGACGCAAGGCGTTCCAGCACTGTGAGTGCCTGCTTGGTGCCAATGATTCTCCAGACGTCGAGCAGACCCGCCATGGTCTTGTGGATGGCATAGTACGGGACATTGCCGTTGGTGAGCGTGCGGTTCTCCACGGCATCAATCTCGGATTCAGGAAAGCCGCTAAGATAGCCCTCGTGGAAACCAGCGGCATCATTGTTGGCCTGGCACTTTGTAAGCTCTGCGACAAAGTACTCTGCTCGCTTGCGGCACTCTGCATCACCAAGGACGGCGTAGCAATTCGCCCAGGCCGTGAGGAAATGGCCCTGCATGTGGCTGCGGAAGGGAAACGTGGGCGAGTCCCATCCGCCGTTGGCCTTTGCTCCCTTGGTGGAGAGACGGTGGTTGTCTCGAAAGACGTAGAGGATTCTGTCGAGATCAATCCACTTGGCATAGGTCAGAGTGCGCTGCTGGTTCTCAAGCCATCGTCCTTCGGTCAACGAGAGGTCTTTGAGATCGAATGGCGATGCTTCCGCCGCGGTGTTGGCCCGAGGCACGATGTGAGCTGCGCCTAGTAGGACATTGCTACAGAGGAGGATCAGCGCAAGAATATTGCCTAGCTGACTCGAAGGGAAGCGAGCCATGGTGTTGAATCGAGGCCCAAGTATATCAGACTAGGGCACGTAGTGACGAAGACACTGCGAGAGCCACAACCAAACGATTCCACGTCTCTTTTATACCTGCCAACAAACCAAGGTCATCATGTACGTCAGAGATGTATAATGCAGAATATCCCAGACGACATCTCCACCGTGAACAGGGGGCTCGGAAGGGGAAGTTGGGGTCAGAAACAGGAGAAACGATTGGTGCGGTAGACAATCTCCCCGCCCTATCCGGCCTCCCGTTGAGCTCGGTAGTTATATCAGCCGGGTCGATCCAGGATGCTAATCAATCCACCAACAGGACAAGTGACCGAACTCGGAAGAGTGGCTGGTGGAACGCGTCGTAGAGTACGGATCCAGCCCATTCTCCGCACTGCAGAGAACAAGGAAGTCTATGCCTCGCGAGTTCAAAGCCCGAGAGGCGAGGCAGCCAAGACCATCGTGACTATAACGTGACAATATGCATATATTTCGACCAGGTTCGTAAACCGGCTCTTGAAGAGTAGGCAAAGAGAAGTAACAAGATCTATCCAACCATCATACACCGTTTTGGACCAAGCCAATGGAATCAAGAAACACAGCACTCTAGAAACATGTATGCCAAGTTTACCAAGCCGTTGCTCTACTCCTTCTTAATCTTTGTCCCCTTGGGCACGCGAACAAGCCAATACATGACCAGTGCTCCCACCACGTTGAAGACAATATACACCCACATGATTCCAAAGTCTCTCCATCTTTGGCTAAAGTCGCTCTTGACCTTCGTCAAGAAGGCATCAGTGCGCCCAACAGTGCAAAACGTGCAGACACTTTGGTTCTCGGGGTCGAGCAGATAGCCGCCAGCTTGCTTCATAAAGGACTCCATATACTTGAGACAGGTCTGGTTTGAAGGGGGCTTGAACCGCACGTACTCGTTGTCGGCGCATTCCACCGTCGTTTCTCCCAGAGCCGTCGCCAGCACGGCCGAGACCCAGTAAGTGAATGGGCTAAGTCGGTACATGAAGATCCAGAAGCCAGGCATAATGTCGGGCGAAGCGAGGACGCCGCAGAAGATGATGCACATCATGAAGAGGACGTTGGCAATGTTCCCGGCCGTCTCGGCCGAGTGGAAGCCGGCAATGATGAGATCAGTAAAGGTGCAGGTAAAGAGCAAAAAGACCCAGACGAGGAGAAACATGAGGGCGCCCCTTGTTGCAACGCTATCCGTCTCGTACGCGTTGCGATAGAGACCAATGGGATAGTACCAGCAAAAGAACATGACAACGGCCATGAGAGTATTCCAAGGAATCTCAACAATGATTTGGCTTAGCATAAAGACCTTCCAGCTGTACGTCTTTGACGGACGCTCCCGCACTTCGTAGAGATCTCTCTGGATGACAAAATGCGGCATCGTCTGCTGCGTCATCTGGCCAAAGACCGTGATGATCTGGAAGACGGCAAACATCTGGTTCTGCAGGCCTTGTACCGTATTGGGCGCATTGTAAAAGACAAATCCAATAAACAGAGAAACAAGGACACACAGGGCCGCTTTCGAGTAGATGTAGGACGGCGTGCGCCAGTATTGCTCAAAGACTCGGCGGGTGACAAAGAGCAGTTGTGTAACGAAGGAGGCCGCAAACTCATTATGCAGTTTTGAGTCTTGCTGCTCAGTCTCTTCCACCTTGTGGGAATCGAGCCGTTGAAGCTCCTCTCGGACAGTGTTGAACTCGGATGATTCTCGCCAGGCCTGATGCCAGTCAAGCTCGGTCGAGGAGCCTGGGGCCGCCCCAATGACTTCGAGCATCCATTCAGCGGGATTGTGACTTGACGGACAAGCTTGTGCGCCGAGTTTCTCAAAGTACGACGTCATAATCTTTGAATTCTCGCCAATGTCACCAAAGTAGACCGTCTTGCCGCCGCTTGCGAGGAACAGCAGGCGATCGAATCGCTGGAACAACATGGCGGACGGCTGATGGATCGTACACAAGATGGCCTGGCCGTTGCGGGCCAGTTTCTCGAGCAGATCCAAGATGGACCAGGACGTTTGCGAATCGAGGCCTGATGTAGGCTCGTCGACAAAGAGGAGAACAGGAGGCTTCGCAGCCAGCTCCACGCCAATCGTCAACCGCTTGCGTTGCTCAACGTTGAGTCCCTCGCCCAAGACGCCGACGACGGCTTCCGAGTACTCCTGCATATCGAGCATCTTGATGACTTGGTCGACATACGCAAGCTTTTCCTTTCGAGGCACGTGGGCAGGCTGTCGCATCAGGGCGGAAAAGTTGAGGGCCTCGCGAACCGTCGTTGTAGATAAGTGCAGATCCTGCTGCTGGACGTAGCCAGTCTTCCGCTGGAACGAGGCATCGCGCAGTTGGTCGTCGACGAGAATCTCTCCCGTGATGACGCCCATGCTCGTCCGGTCGGCGAGACAGTCTAGCAAAGTAGTCTTGCCTGCTCCCGAGACGCCCTGGATCTAGTGTTAGCCTTTTGATATGATATCAGGATTCATTGGCAACTTACCATAAGTGCCGTCATAGTCCCTGGTTTAACCCAGCCATCGACGTGATCCAGAATCCTTCGTGTCTCGCTCTTAATCTTGACATCGTAGCACACATTTCTCCAGTGAAAGATGCTGCTCGACTTGTGAATATCCGTAGCAATCTTCTCTCCCGAAGAACTCGGCTTCTCGACCACGGCACCTGGCGATGGGGACGACTCTTCATCGCGAAAACCGCGCTGAGCAACGGGGCCAACCTTGTGTCCTCGTCGAAAGACCAAAACCTCACCCTTGGACTTTCTAGCGCTCACCGTCTCTGCGAAGCCCATATACGTGGCCAAAAAGAACAGCATAAAGGCAATGACGATGCCGACGTTGCGCCACTTGTGCGCATTGTAGTACTCGTACGCCGACCCAATGTACGTGGTGCCGCTGACAACGTCGGAGCCTTCGACGGAACCTACACTGGAACAGACGCGGTTCTCGGACGAATATTGGGCGTAGTCGGGCATCCTAGGGTCGGGGATGTACTGAGTGCACTTGAACTGCCGACCGTGGAACTCGTTGACCATGAGAGATTCAAAGGCGTACGCCAGCGGATTGATGTAGTTTATCCAGCGACACCATCCCAGCATGTACCGGATAGGAATGACAAAGCCGGTAAAGGTGACGAGGGCGAGGATGAGCAACGCAGCGGGCACCATTGCCTGGGAAAGGGTTCGAGAGGCCGAGGCGATGGTTCGGAAGATCATTGACATGCAGAGAGTGACAATGTAAGTCATGAAGAGGAAGTAGAAGAAGGCTCCCGGCTCCCGGCGAAGGTTTGTCATAAAGTACAGCGTAACGTTGTAGGTAACCGCATTCAGTGTCTTGTACGGCAGATCGCAGATCATTGAGGCGACGGCTTCAGCAGAGGGATGATACAATGCGTAGCGATCATGCTTTTCCACGATGGGTCGCTGAGCATATAGCGTGAGAATCTGTCGAAACCGTTAGCCAACTGCCAGACAAAGTATCATCCAGATCCAGACTCACCTCGAGCGCACTGGAAAAGGCATTGGCAAGACACGCCAAAAATAAGAGGGCACCACGCGAGTAGAAGCTATCTGTTGTCTGGGGAAGGTTGAAGAAGACGCTCCCAATGATCAAGGCCGTGGCAAAGTTACCAATGAGCGCCGATAGCGTCAAGCTCGGATCGAGTATAAGCCGCTGCACGGCTCGTCGAAGACAGAGCATCACTTGCTGCGTATAGCTCAGCGTATAGGGACTCTTGAGCCGCTGGGCCTTGGCCTGTGCCGCCCTCTTGTTGGTTCTAAACTCTTCGGCTTCGGGTCCGTCAATGGGATTCGACTGCTTGTACTCGTCGATTTCGCGACGGAGCTTCTGATACTCGGCCGAGCTCTTCCACGCAGCCGCAAAGTCGTCCGAGGTTCGCGGGACTCGGTCTTGGAAGCCGGGGCGGATGACTCTCTCTGCCGGACTAGTCATGGAAGTGAGGAAGTCGGGCGTGGTTTGACGAGCCGGGCATTCGAAGCCGAGGTTGACAAAGTATTGCTTGGCTTGGTCGGCGCGACCAAAGAAGATCTGGTGTCCTTCGTAGATGAGGAGTGCCTTGTCAAAGACATCGTACGCCGCCTGGGGAGCTTGATATATCGAGACGCAGGCGCAGGTATCAAACACCTCTGATTGAAGACGTAGGGTTTTGCAAAACTCGATTGCATTGGCAGAGTCAAGGCCGCGGGTACTATTGTCCCAGCACTGCAACGGAGCCAGACTCAACGAGGCTTCGGCAATGGTGACTCGTTTTCTCTCGCCGCCAGAGACGCCGCGAACGTATTCGTTGCCTACTTTGGTGTTGATGGTATGCCCAATGCCAAACATGGCCATGACCACATCGCGATAGTGGTTGACAAAGGTCGCTTGGTCGACGCCTCCCGGAAGACTTCGCGGTGCTCGGGCGCTGGCTGCAAAGTCGAGAGTTTGTCCTACGGTGAGCTGGGGAAAGTGAACATCGACCTCGGCCGTGTAGATGGCCTCGCCCCTATGCTGTGAATGCATCTCCTTTGCCGTTATTCCTGCAGCGGCGTTAGAGAATGTGACTTGGGGGGTCTTGCGCAGATCCTACCTCGATAGTTGAAGTAAGCATCTTCATTGATGTAAATGCCATTCGTCTCTCCCGAAATAGTCTTGAGAAACGTGGAACATCCAGAACCTGGAGGCCCAAGGACAACAAGCATCTCGCCATTACGAACCACGCCGTCAAACTCGCGCAGGATATCGATTCTCGTCTTTCCATGCCCCAGCCACCGTCGGGGAAGATGGGCGATTTCGAGCCATATATTGGCAACATTCTTCTGGAAGTCGGTAGCCTGGCCGTAGCCAAAGACGTTGAGGTTCTCGTAGCATACGCCCGCCTTGCGAAAGGATGAGCCAGAGTCGCCCATCAAGCGGACGAGAGACTTGGCCCAAGCCGTGGCCCTAAAGTTTTTGCTTTGCGGGTTCAAGGGGCTGCTCTCGTCGGCAGTGAATGGGTTGCCGTCGACATTGGAGTACTCGCTCTGGCGAGTGTACTGTCGCGCGAGACTTTGTACGATACTCGACCGTCTGACTCCATCACTGTCGTCTGAATCATGCTTTGGACTGTCGATGGCTTCGTTACTAGTCGGGGTGCTTGGGGCATCGGAGCTGGCTTGGAGGTTTTCGAAAGATGGACGTTTGTTGACACCAGTCTGGATGGGCTCCGTGGAGGCTTCAAAAGCCTTGTCCATGGCTACCCTTGTCTAGAGAGGCTTAATCCTCTAGGATCGTGGGATGGTTGTATGCGTAGGCAACGGCCCTTGAACTCTTTGTTGGCCGGTCCCACACCAGCATATGCTAGAATCAGAAGTGACAACCGATAATATCCTTGTTTTCTCAACAGACAGAATACCCGTGGCTCGAGGCTGCATGTAACAGAGTTGGTCACCTGATGGCTGGGTTAGCTGATTCTCGAGATGCATATGGAGAGAGATCTACTTGTAGGGGGCCAGATGCAGGCTGGCCAAGTGCTTGAGAAGATGAAAGCGACCTTGGACGTATCACGAGGCGTATACTAGATGGAAATGGTGGCCTGGGTTTTGCTGAAGAAGGGTTTTCTGTGCTTTAAGATGGGGAGAGAAACAGCGAGACGAGGAATCAAGCTTGATCCGCGGATCGACGGCCTCTGCGAAGAGCCCGGCGGGAGGCAACATGATGCTTTTTCGGAGAAATGGGAATGTCAGTTTGCAACATGGGGGAATTCAAAGAAGACTCGGGGACGTGGTCGAACCCGACTGGCCGATGGACCTTGAAGGCAAGGATAGTCGATGCAACAACCCTGGCCATGTCGACTCGCCATCACGAGATTGTGCATCAGTACGAGCAGCGACGGCATTGGAGCTGGACGCTCAATTCAAGAAGAGCATTCACAAACATCAAGTCGACTGGGCCATTGCTTGCCAAGCTCCGACCAGATCGATCCAAGCCATCCCATCCGCCAAATGGACATGTCCAGCCCCGACTACTCGCCCGCGACATCTCCTGATGTTGCAAGAAGCGGCCTCGGGACTAAGCGAAAACTAGCCTGCGTCTGCTGCCAGCAGCGAAAGAAGAAATGCGACCGAAAAAGCCCATGCTCCAGCTGTACCAAGGTAGAGTTCCGCCCTCCTGTCCAGCCCTACGCAGGAATGGCGCCCACTTACACTCTTCGTTTTGTTCAACAGCTTCAAGTCGCGTGCATCCCGAGTACTCCAGCGCCTCCACGGAAGCGGCGTCGTCCAAACCAGGAATTGCTGGAGCGATTGGCACGATGCGAGGAGATGCTACGGCAGTGCAATTGCGCAAGACACCCAGAAGCGACGCAAGACTCTACAAGTACAGGCGAAGCGAGGTCGAGTCCCGAGAGTGAAAAGGCCCAAGGGAAGAGGAAACAGGAATGCGGAAACGAAACGTGTGGACAAAAAGAGAAAGTTGCCGGATGAATTACCACGAGGCTTGTTTGGAGAGATGAAGTCTTGAAGACTTGAAGCTGATAAATACCCCCAGGTTGAGCCCAGAGCTCGGAACAGACAGTCACGATGATGAGAAACGCTTGTGAACCTAGTCGACAATAATCTTTGCAATTGTCAATTCAACGGCTACAATGCCATGATCCCATTCCTCGCGATGCCTCCGGACTCGGGCAGCTTTCGGAGGGCCGGGCCTAGTTGGGGCATGCTACGCCGTTACCGCCACATCCTTGCAGATCTCGCCGGGGGGGGGGGGGGGGGCAGTGACCAATCATGGGCAGATGTTGGAGGCGTCATTGACGGCTTCTAGTCGGATGACCTCTCTTGACTCGAGAGTGGCACCACCAGCGTTGCCTTGTGATGCTGGATGATGCCACCCCCGGGAAGTGGACGGTGACATTGGCTGTGCTCTGGGGGAGCACGGGCAATCGGGCCATGGAAGAGTCCGAGTTCATACATGAGTTGAGCCGCGACCTGCGAGATGTTGATTGAGTTGAAGACCCTGTAGATTGCCTGCAAGATGTTATCGAGTAAAGAACCTCAATTCACACGATGGCATCACATCACATCACATCACTAATAGGAAGATAATGTCTAATAAGTAAAAATGGTTTCATTGCTCTTTAACTCTTTGCAATAAAGCGATGGATATATATACAGCCCGCAGCGACACGTCCGCTCATTACCGTGACTTTGCAGAATTCATTCACACACACTCTCTCTCTTCCTCCGCCTTACAACTTGTGGTTGGTGCGGTCGCTGCAGCAGCTCTTGCTCTCAAACGCCAGCTTGCTCTCCTTGTCGGCCGCGTCAACAGCTCCCTTGCCCTTGGCAGCCACCTGGCTGGGCGTGATGGAGTAGCTGGGGGGCACGTCGAGGACGGGGTTGTTGGCGAAGAAGTGACGGGGGCGGAGCAGCAGCGTCATGGGCTCGGCGGGCATGATGGGGAAGTCCTCGGGCGCAGGGAAGTGAGTGAGGCCAAACGTGTGCCACAGGACAACGTCGGTGTTGTCGACGGACTCGGTGCCATCGCCAACCCACTCGGGGAGACCGACCGAGGGCTCTCCAGACGTCTGGGGGACGTGGCGGCCGGCGGGCCAGAGCTGGTCATCCTGGTCTGTACATGGTCAGCAACTGTTTATAGTCTATCAGATGGGTATTTCAACTTACACTTTGTGACGTGGATGGCGTGGCGGGCAAAGCCAGCACGCTTCCACACCAGACTGCCCTCCTTGGGGAGCAGGCCGGGCACCTCTCTGCTAACAAGCTTGTACGACGACGGCTTGCCGCTGTAGGGGTGAATCTTGGAAGGGTTGACCATCTCCCACGCACGGCTGGTGGCGCCGTTGTAGTCGGTCTGGGCCTTGCCCGTCGTGTCGAGCTTGGTCTTCTTGGCGTAAAAGGCGTTGCCGTAAAAGTTCTCGGCACTTCCAACAGGAGCCTCGCCAGGCACAGCATCGACCATGTTGACCGAGTTGTTGACACCGTCAATCATGGGGTTGACGCGCAGGCAGAAGAGGTGCTGGTGGTTGTGGGCGTTGACGTTGGGGTAGACCTGGGTTCCCCAGGGGCCGGCGTCCTCGCCCTTGGCCATGGCGTACGTGTTGAGGATACCCGTGAGCTTGATCTCGGGCTGGATGGTGCCGTCCTGGTGGAAGACCCACTGGCACGCATACTCGTAGTTGGCCGCGGTGAAGATTTGCTGGACGATGAGCTTGCGGGCACGGGTGACAATGACGGAGTCGTCACGGAAGTCGGTGTGCTTGAAGAGGATACCAGCGTCCTCCTCGTGGATGCAGACGGCGTTCTTGATCGTCTTGATGGAGCCGTCTCGCAGGGCAAAGTCGGCGTCGAGGTAGTGGATAGCACCCTTGCAGTCGCAGCCAAGGGCCAGCGAGTTGGTCAGGTAGCCAGCACCGTACTCTCCAAGATCAAAGGCGTGCTTGCGCTGGTGAGGGTGCTCGGGAGCACCGTAGGGAACCACCATCTCGGTAATGGAGAGACGGTAGAAGATGGGACGCTCAACGCCGCCGTCAAGGAAGGTGATGTGGTTGAGGACGATACCCTCCTTGTGGTTGAAGCCAATGTGGAACTTCCAGTTCTGCCACTCGAGAACACGGCCGGTCATCTTGAACGAGACACCCTCGGGCTGCGTAATGTTGATGGGCTTAATGTCCTTGCGGTAGCCGCCATTCTTCTCAATGTACTCGGGCGTGTAGTCGATGGGCTTGACGTCGCTGAGGGGGCGGCGCAGCTTGGGGATGTCGATGTGGACAATGGCCTGCTTGTCGGCATCGTAGATGGGGCAGAAGTCGAGAGGGTACTGGTACTGGCAGGTATCGGGATCCGGGCGGTAGTACATGAGAGCCTGCTGAAGGCGGACCGTGTTGCCAAAGCGCTCATCGTAGCCAATGGTCCAGGGATCGCAGTGAACCTTGTACATGTCCTCCTTGGGGATGCCCGAGATGACACACTGCTCAATGACCTTGGGGTCCTTGCGCATAACCTCCTCGACGAGGCAGAGCTCCTCGGGAGTGATCTTGGAAGTGTTAGTATGGAACGAAGCAACTCTGCGATTATCAATGGCAACTTACAATAGGCTGGGCGCCCTCGAGGAGCTCCCACTTGCTGACGCGCTCCGTCTTGAGGTCGACGAGGCCCTCGTAGATCTTGCCGCCCTTGACAATGATGACAACGTCGGCGACTCGGGCAGGCTTGGTCTTCTCAGAGGGGTTGGCGAACCACTTGATCATGTCGGCCTTGCGAGGCTCCTGGAGCGACACGACGTTGAAGAAACAGTCGGAGCCATAGTGCTTGCGGGTAATGGCAACGGCATGCTTGATCTCGTCCGAGGTCAGGGGGTCGAAGGGGTGGAGGAGAACCGCCGACGATGTTGAGCCCATCTTTGCGGTTATACTGTGATGCTTGCTTGCTTGCTAGAAGGAGGGATACTGTGGTGGCTTGCTTGCTTGCTTGAGGAATGAGGCAAGACAAGACAGGGCAAGGCAAGGTAGAAACTCTGTTGTTGGAGAGTGGTTGACTGAGTTGGTGTAGAAGCAATTGGCCATTCGTCTGGACGTCTTCTGTTATATACCTACTTTGCACGTCCAGCCATCAGCCTTCCGGCCAGCCTCCGGCCAGCCTCTGCCTTCGCCTCCGAGCTACCGACATCTCACACCCTCGTCGGCCTGCATCCTTCTCAAGGTGCCGCTTATCTCCCGATCCATGGCCTGCTGTGGGGACCCCGGGCTGGCTATCTCGCGCGGCTTAGCCCCTTGGGGGCATAGACCAACAACGCAGCCCGTGATAAGAGGCTCCGACATCGTCGAGAAGGGCGTGGCGTTCAATCCCTGCCCCCCGGCCGGCCTACTTCCCAATCAGGGCAAATGTGGAGAGAGTTGCTGATAACGGGCGCTGCCTGCGGAGTTGCGGGCTCATGTTTCTCGTCTCAGGCATGCCACGAGTTGCCACGACGGCCATTGTCCAATCGAAGACGGGCGCGGAGAGGCCCAGTGACTAATTTTGTCGTTTCAATTCACCGCGCTCGAGTCAATTCATCTGGGCCTTGTAGGCGTCGAGGCATGTATCATGTTGGTTTGCGGATGGACATGCAGGGCCAGCCAACTCGAGGTGATACCGTACTCTGTACCTTATCTCACGTCTTCCCGCCCCGTCCTGAGGGATACCGTCACTGACAGATGCATCTCGTAGTCTTGATTCGAATCAGTTGCATCTGCCAGCGGCTCTGACAATGTGCCAACTTTGCTCAAAGCAGCCAGCCCACCAACCCCAACTCATCCATCCCGTCCCTACAGTCCTCCATCAATACCATACACATACAGTGCAGTAATTACCGTCCAGTCTCTCCATGTCAAAAGTTACTTTACCCCGCAAGCGGGGGCCTTGGCCGCGTTGGAGATCTTGTTCCGATTCGCCTCCTGGAGCGTGCGCGCGCACAGAGTTTCTTGATGACCTCGTTTTAGCCGCTTATCTGCTCTAGCCTGTCCCGTAGTCTCCTCCCCGACCGATCGTGCTATGGTTCTATGGAGCAACATGGGGCAATAGATAGAGTCCCCTCGAGTCCCTAGCTATCGGGAGCCGTGAGGCTGAAGAAGAAGAAGAAGAAGAAGAAGAAGAAAGCAACTACATAATACTCGCCAGTCATCAATGCGTCGACGTGATAGGGACCCCGAGCCGCCGCGCCGCGCAGGCGGTTAGATATCCTGCATGCTGTCCATTGCCCTATTCTGTCTCGATCTCGCTATCTTTTGTCCATGTCATTGTGGAGATGGGATTGATACCGGGGGATGTTGCGCAAGGTCTTGATCCGTCACAACCCGTACAGATGCTCCAGCTCAGATCCACGGCCGTCAAGGACGAATGGATGAGCAATGGCAACGACGGGCCGCGGCAATTGAATCCTTGAACCTCATTGACGTTGCAGCTGCAACTCGTCTCGAAACGCCCATCAGAGCCAATTGCGCCCAGGTTGTCGAGAGCGTGGACCATTACCTATTCCCGCTTACAGCAAGGTATGGGGTTAACTTTACTATGATACTAGACTAGCCACTCCCATCACTTGACATGATCGTTCACGCCCACGCGACTTGCAACCTCGCACGTGTATGGTCCCTGAAGCTGTTGACAATTAAAGACAACGGCCCGTTGCTTCAGCTGGATGCGGGGAAAGCTCGAGGGCTCGGCCCAAAGGCGATGATGGAAGCCCTATGTAGATCCAGACCTTGCCATGTACCATCCATCAAACGTCGATTGCAATCTTTCAACCTATTCGAGCACGGCGTGTGCTTACAACGACACAACACGCCCCTCTCAACACCAAGCCTACCTTGCTGCTCCTGGATCCAACAATGGACATCTGCACCTCGTAGCGTTACCCGCGAGACAACGCTGCCGGCAACGGTGCTGCTGGGACATTCACAACTGCGTCACGCCCAAGTCATCTGCCGAGATGCGGCGGGGCCAGTCGTCACATCTGGCGGGTTGGGATAAGCACGTTGCATCGCTGACAAGCTGCGGAGCAGTTCGGCATTGCCCACTGCCGGCCACTGCGTATCTCGCAGCCTGACTTGGCAGCCCATTATCCCTGAAGGTATTCCCCGATGCTAACATGGCACTGCAAGCGGCGTCCCCAAGAAAACGGTTGGTAGGCCTCTTGATTGGCCCGGCATCCTACCAGGCGGCGGCGGCACACCCCTTGGAGGCGTCGGTCCCTTGTTTCTGCATTGGCAGAGACAGACGAGTCTAGACCCTTGCCGGGATTAGACTCGTCCCTTGATTCCTTCGGCCGTGGTATTCCACTCCTGGGTCAAAAGAGGATCGAGCAGGTAAGTTACACCGTGGAGATGCATGGGCCGAGTTGCTCATAGTCCTGGACACACTCGAGCTGGAGTTTCGGGGCCGAAACACCGAATGCTACGGCTGCCGCTTGACGTTCGTCTTCTCCACTCCATCTCCATGTCCGACGTCGTGCTGTGGTGTCGATCAGATGGCGGCCGAGGGTCGAATCAAGGTCTGGTCATTGGTGACTTGGTCCGCATCAACGATGGCGTATCTGGACATGGTGAATGGGATTGTCGGGACAACGGTGAAACTGTGTGAGGCTAATTATGGAGTAAGATCTGATGAAGTAAGATCTGAAGAAGCAAGCCCTCATAAAGCAAGCGTACGGTTGTTAATCGTATGTATCGTCGTCTGGTCTCGTCTGGAACCTCGTCATCTCGCGATTACCTACCAGAAGTAGCCACGACAAGCCGGCAACGCCATAGTCCAAGAGACACAATACCCTTTGAAGAGACGTAATCCCGGCTTAGTTCCATCCGCAAAGGGGAGCGTTGCGGTCTGCTCGCAAACCTTGACCTCCTAGAACCTGTCGATGCCACATCGAAGTCGTCGCCAACACCACAAGCTATGTAGACGGCAAGGCTTAGGGCAAGGCTTAACTACCAGCCACTAAAGCCACCCAGGGCTAAAGTGGCTCGGACCTGCAGGGGGGGCCTGGGATCGGGGGCCTTGGCGGAGCCGTGATCTCGTGCCCTCGGCGCTACGACGGGCGGATAGTCAAGCCTAATCGGGGCAGCCTACTCGTGGCCACTCACTCGGCATAGTCACGGGCCTATCGTGAGCAGACGCCTCTATTTGGACCCTCATCGAACAGTTTGGCCGGTTGGCATGGCCAGGTTTGGCAAGATGGTCTGGACACGCGGATACGGCTGCTGATGATGAAGGATATGGATACACGGACAATCCGCAGTCAGAGAACTAGCAATCATGTCGATGACTCGTGACTTTGGAGCAAATATCGCATCTTTCACCGCGTCATTATTCAACCAGCTCGATCCCCAGGCCTTTCCCAACATTTGGGCATCGTGATTACATTGCAAAGCTGGCTGTCACTATTGTCTACATTGGGCACAACTGAGAGTTTGAAGCATCCGTCTTTAGTTTCGGCCGACTCTGTTCCCTTGATGCTCTTCATTATCAAAGTACTTAGGGTAGGTGGTCAGTTAACATTTCCACATCCTTGCAATCCAGAACCAGGCGGGGCAAAGAACGGAGATTGTCACGATTGACGGAAACAGCTTTATTTGTATCCTCGAGTTTGGCACTCTCTAGCCAGCCAGCATGTTCTATGATCAATTCGACCTGGAGTATATGCCCAGAACTCTTGCTAGAGATACGATATCATAATCATGCGCCCTCCAAGAGCACAGACCCCGGAGGCGGCCCTCGGACCAGCCAGCGAACGATGCCAGCGACGGGATCGAGAATACACGCAAAGTGCGTAAACCCGTTGGAGATGCGCTCGTGCCCCATCCACAGCCGCAGCGTACCCTCGTCCACCTCGCCCTGCTGTCCGTCGACAAGCCATCCATCTTGGAGAATGTCCATGCGCTCGTTTGAATCCCGAATCCACAGCTCATGCGGCGCCACCAGCGGGACCAATCCAGCCCCTTGGCAGTCGTGGTTCGTCTGCACGATGAAGTCGTCTGCCCTGCGGATCCGCCCGCAGCTCAGGTCCTTTTCAATCACGACGCCCTTGGCGCCGTCGCAGAGCGTCAGGTAGCACGGCGAGCTGGGCACGTCGGCGAGCAGCCTGGCCTGCGCGGCGAGAGACGTGTCGCTCGGGAGACGCAAGAGGCTGGAGCGGAGAATGGACGAGATGGACGGTCTAAAACCCAGTATGACGAGCATCTGGTGCTTCTTGAGCGCATACTCGCTGCAGTCATGCATCGGCCGGTAGTTGAGCGACAGGGATAGATTCTGCCTGCATCACGCTGTCAGTCCTTACCCCAGGACCCATGTATGCATCGCAGAGACGTACCTGACGCCCGTCAAGACGCCGACAAAGCCAGCATACGTGACGGAGCTCGCAATGACATGATCCGCATCCCTGCGCGAATCGACATGGTCAATCACCACCAACAGCTCCCGCAGAGGATCCGCGCCCCAGTCAAGCGTGCGAAAGTGCATCAGCCGACTCTCCCTCCCAACCCCGGCAACCTTGACGCACCCAGCGCTACAGCCCATGAGCACGTCGAGCAGCACGTTGAGCGCGACGACGAGATGCCGCTGCACGCCCGCGACCCGCGCAAAGCCCGCAATCTCGCGCGTCTGCTCGTCGTCGTAGACGCGCCTCAGGAGCAGCCGGGCCGCGAGCCGGGCGGCGTAGACGAGCGGCGCGTACCGCAGCAGGGCCTCGAGCAGCTCGTCAAAGACGCGGCTGAGCGACTGGATGCGCGGCGCAAACGAGGCGGCGACGTGGGTGTAGCGGTCCTCGGGGGCGCGGGCGAGGTCGACGCGAAACGTCGGGATGTCGCCCATCTCAACTGGCGAGCCCGCGGCCATTGCTGCGCTGGGCATCTTGTTCGATAATCAGCTGATACCTGGACTTGTAGTAGACGGCAGTGGGAGACGAGCATATTTATCTGCTCTCGCTTGCATCTCGTACCGGCAAGGCAACCAATTTCGGCCCAAATCGGACATGTCGGAGTTAGACATGGTATGATGCTGGGAAACAATGCAGACAGCTTGACAGACCAAGCATCGTGACTGCATCCTCAGAAAGGCGTCAAAGTACTGCAGCCCAAGGATCGACACTGCCGAGATGTGCATTTGGCCAGATCAGCGTTGTCACATTCCCAGTACCAGGTCCTCGGATTCCTGCATTGACAAGGTACCAACATGGCTACCAGGTCTCTTGTGCAGCCAAGGTATGTACCCAAGTAAACCCCAGGTCCGCGTGAGTAGGAGCTTCATCACGTAACGCGGCACCACGTCTACTTGATTCATTCATTCTTCTGTCCTGGCTATGTAAGAATATGTGCAACTTGCAGGCCCCATCGAGAGCTCACTGGCAACTGCATTGTCTGGCCTGTCAAACTTTTGCAAGCTGGCGGTGCCGCCGGTGAGCCTCTCGATGAGATGTCTGCGATTTTGAAGGCGAAACAGACGGGAAAAGAACTGCCATGGTATTTGTGAAATGTGCGAGTCATCAGATACGTTGCGGCCGCCCCACGAGCCTTTTGTCATCTCCTCCGTGGGCTACCCGCTTCCTCTCAGCCTACTCGGGCTTCTGACCATACACGACGTATCTGTATCAGTTGGTTAGAACACTGAATGGGTCAAGCCGAGCTGCGGTTTGGGGTCGAGACTTACATCGGCCACCAGGCATGGATGTGCTTGTTCCTCATATCTGCGCGCACCTTGGCCAAGAAGACCTCGGTAGCCTCGGGTGACCATCCGAGCGAGCGCGTAAACAGCGCCAAGCTCAGGCCAGAGAGGCCTGTGGCGACGTTGTTGTAGCACCAGTAACCTGCGTCAGGGTCAGTATGAGCGAGTGGCCAACGAAAGTGTGAGACGGCGGCGTACCCAGCTCCTTGTAGTGAGCGTCGGCAGGCCAGCTGTTGGTCGGCCACCTGTAGATGATTTCGGTGACATTGACAAAGCCGGCGTCGATCATCTGCTGCTTGTAATGCCTGGCACTATCGGCGTGGCGGTTGATGGCACCGGTCGCGTCGAGCATTAGGCTCGACCACTGCTCCAGTGGGGAACCTTTGGTCATGGTGCCGTCGTCGGATTGGGGAGGAAAGGCAATGTCTTGGCACTCGAGCCAGCCGCCCGGGCTGAGGGCGTCAAAGGCCTGCCCCATGAACTTGGGGAAGTCACTGATGGAGCCCGTCATCATGCGGGAGAAGATGAAGTCGAACTTGTAGCCAAAGGTCCACTCATCTTCAATGTCGTCAACCTGGAACTGCAGGTTGGGGGGAACGCTGGCACAGGGTCAGGGTTACGTTGGTCAAGGGTCGTCGTCACAGGCGGGATACGTACAACGAAGGCTGGATGGGGCTGATGTCGATTCCAATAACCTATTCGCCAAGGTCAGCTTGCTACATCTATTCATGGTTCCATGGGAGGTAGCCGCACCTCTGTGTCGGGATACTCGTCGGCTGTGATGGAGGCCAAGGCGTTAGCATATCATCTCGACTCGACGGCAGACAGGTAGGGTATACCGTAATCAATGGCCCATGCACCGGTGCCTGTTCCCACATCGAGACAGCGAGCGACAGGCTTGTCCTGGCCGGAAGGGCTCAGAAACAGCTTACCGCCATGCGTGAGGGCAAAGAGATGGTGCTGAAGGTCTGGCGACGAGGTTAGCATCTGTACATGCTAGGTACCATGACAGGCAGGACAGGACAGGGGCCCAAGAGTGGGACGGCCACTTGCCTAGGCGCTCTTGTTCGTCCTAGCAGAAGCAACAGGTCAGCATGGCAACATGGGTACGACAAGGCAGGGGTGCAGGGCAGGGTAGGGCAGGGTCCACGGTGTAACACTTACGGCATCATTTGGGAGGACATAGTTGACTGCAAGTGGCGTGGAATTAGCGGGGGAGACGAGAGAGAGTGAGGGGGAGGGCTTTGCGGGCAATTGGACGGACTCGACTCTTTGAAAGAATGGTACGTGCGGCCATTCTCGGTGCGATACTGGAGGATGCTGGAGCGCATCGAGGCTGTTGAGCTGGCGGCATCGTCCTGTAGAGGGGCGGATGGTTAGCTTGTGAGCCGGTACTCGGTAGTTACGTGTATAGGCCACGGCCGACAGGCACAAGCAGGCAAAGGCAGATCTCTATGGAAGGGATGGACATGGCCTACCCCAAGCGCCGAGTCATTGTCGTCAAAGGCATCGTCGTCGGTAGTCTTGCGGCTAGTTAGCGCGGCGTTGGACAATAGCGATGCAGCTGAAGAAGCACTTGATCTAGCAGCAGCGAGTGGGAACAAACCTCGGCGGCCAGCAACTGGGAATCCTCTGGGGGGGTATCGGCTGGGGCAGCGTTGGCGATGGGGGCGGGCAGCGGTGAGTTGGGAGCCGGAGCGGCCAGAGACTTGGGGGCCACGACGGGCTCGGCCGTGGGCTTGGGAGCCGACGATGCTTCGGCCATGGCTCGTTGAGTGCAGTGCGCGGAACAAATTGCAGGGAGAAAAGGGGGATATTGCTGGGATGAGAATGAAGTTGTCGCCAGATCAGACAAGACAGACAGACAGATAGACAGACTCAGATGGCACTCACTTGTCAGCTGAACCCAGTGATTCATCCATGGCTGGGCGGGTGGCCATGACAGTAAAGGGGCGGTGGGCTGTCGTTGCAGCCGAGCCTCGGTACTGGAATAGCTGGAATAGCCAGTTGTAACGGGCTGCCAGAGAGTTGTACTGGAGCGCTAGAGGCGCTGAGACAGGGCGCTGGAAGACGCTGGAAGACGGGGAATCACATGCCCCCGCCCGCTTGATGCTTCTATACTGGACCTACGGAGTGTCCGTACATCCACGATCCATTGCTCTCCATTCTCCATTCATCCACGATCCATGATCCATCCATGCTCCTGCAAGCAATTCAGTACCAGACACCATCTTCAAGCCTAATGGTATGCTTGTATCCGTCTCTCCTCCCGTCCCGCTGCCATGCGGCCCATTCCCCGTCCTCTTCCGTGGCGTTAGAGCGTCCATGGCGTTGATGGCGCCCATTTACACCCGGCCGGCTCCCCCAGCCCCTTGCCACCATGCCGATCCGATACCCAGCTGCGAATGCAAATCAATACAGCCTCTGCCCATTGGCCTGCCATGAGCTAGCCCGCGAGCTAGAACCAGCGCAGCGGCACGCGCCGGCCAGCTAAAAATCTAAAATGCTGCCATGGCTGGTCTGCCCGTTGGCTAGCTACAAGCGGCCACCTGCCACCAGCTGGCTGCCAGGCCCAGACAGACACCCCCGCCAGCTGCATTCCCATTCCAGCAGCTGTCGGCAGCTGGTCGGTTCCGTCTCGGCGGCATTCCCATTCACTCGGGACCAGGGAGCCAGCCAGTTCCCGGCTCCCTGGTCCTGGAACTCGAGAGACATCTGTTCTCCTCTACTCGTACTCCGTATTCCATACTCCATTCTTTTGCAGTCAGTCAGATGGACCATTGTGCTACACAGCTGCAGCCGCTCCCTCTCTGCTCCTAAAGCACAAGCACAAGCAACATCATGTCTCGGCTCGACGCACTGCCACTCCTCGCCAATCTCGACGGCATCCGACCTTCACTCGCCATCCTGGTGCTGCTGGCCATTGCCGCCGCCCTCTGGCTCGTTGCCTCGACTTTGACTCAGTACCTGCGTCTGCGAAGCTTCAAGGGTCCCTTTCTCGCCTCCTTGTCCAATTGGTGGCTCATCCGCACCGTCGGCGGCGGTACGGGATACCTCGACTTGTGGGAAGTGACCAAGAAATATGGTGAGCCCTGCCTTTTGCCCTGCGTCCTGCGTCCTGCGAGTGATTGATGCGGCCAGCCTCGTGGCCCATCACAGGCCCCCTGTTCATGCAGACGACGTGCTGATCGGAAACACCAAAAGGCTCCATCGCTCGCGTCGGCCCCAACGACCTCGTCACCGACGACCCCGACCTCATGAAACACATTCTCGGTGTGCGAAGCGAATATCGACGCTCCAGCTGGTATGACGGCATGCGATTCGACCCGGCCAAGAACAACATCTTGTCCTGGCGCAATGAGGATGAACACTTTAAGCTACGCTCCAAGATGTCGGCAGGTGTAAGCAGACCCCCATCTTTCTACCCCTGGTAGATGCCGGTACTGGCACTGGCATGTGGATTGCGGCTGGCTGTTTGCTTCCCTTCATGCAAACCACCAACCAACAACATATGCCAAGCCCTTGCAGATGCTGGCTGACAACCCCTGCTTCCTTTATAGTACGGCGGCCGTGAAGTTGAGAATCTAGAGCCCAAGATTGATCAAAACATCTTGGCTTTCATGCGCCTCCTCGACGACTATGCGCAAAAGGGACAACCCCTCGACTTTGGCCGAAAGGCCCAGTTCTTCACCCTCGACGTCATCTCCGACTTGGCCTTTGGCGAGCCCTTTGGCTTCATCAAGACCGACTCTGATGTCTACGAGTACATCAAGACGACCGAGGAGAACCTGCCCCTGCTCATGGTCACTACCGTGGTGCCATTCATCGTCAAGATCTTGAGCAACCCCTTGTTCAAGTTTTTCCTGCCGTCTGAAAAGGATCGACTGGGCTTTGGCAAGGTCATGGGGTGAGTCTTGGCGAGTTTAAATGTCCCGGAGACTGCTGGATGCTAACAAGCGACGCAAAAGTATTGCCAAGCAGGTTGCCGCTGAGCGTTTTGGCCCCGACAAAAAGGTTCAGAAGGATATGCTGGGCTCATTTGTGGCACACGGCCTCACCCAACCGGAAGCGGAATCTGAGATTTTGCTGCAGATGTGAGTCGGCCCACGACGATGACTCTTGTGCTTTGGCTAACGACTGGTCCCTCAAGTGTCGCTGGCTCGGACACGACGGCCACGGTGATTCGGTCTACTGTTCTCTACCTCATGACGAACCCCCGTGTCCTTGGCAAGCTCCGGGACGAGATCAAGGAAGCGAACACGTCGACCCCCGTCATTACCGACGCCGAGGCCCGGCAGATGCCGTACCTGCAAGCCGTCATCAAGGAGGGACTGCGCATCTTCCCCCCCGTAGCCGGTCTCATGGCCAAGGAGGTGCCCCCCCAGGGCGACACGTGGAAAGGAGCCTTTATCCCTGGCGGCACTCGTCTTGGCTACTGCGCCTGGGGCGTCTTCCGCCGCGAGGAGATCTGGGGCAGCGACGCCACAGAGTTCCGGCCGGAGCGCTGGCTCGGCGTGGAGCCCGACAAGCTGAGGGAGATGGAGGGCACTCTGGAGCTCATCTTTAGCTACGGCAAGTGGCAGTGCCTGGGCCGACCGGTTGCGCTCATGGAGCTGAACAAGGTGTTTGTACAGGTGAGTCAATCTGCAGTCTTGGATCTGCCAACCAACGGCTGTGACTAACGCTTTGCGGTAGCTTTTCCGACAGTTTGATCTCTCCATTTGTGATCCAACGGCACCGTGGAAGGTGATGAATTGCGGCATCTTTTCTCAGTCTGAGATGTGGGTGCGATCATCTCCCAGGGAAGCCATGTAGGGCAATTGTGTATACTTTTCTTTCGCGACGGCATGAAGCCAATGAATGCAATGTGTAAAAATGGAGCAACGGGGCAAATGGCGACTTGATATTCGAGCGATGCTATCGACGGACATGCAGACACAGACATGAACATGATTGAACATGTTGCAAAAGAGAGAATGAAAAAAATTAAAAATAAGCACTTCTCAATCATGATAATTTGTATAGGAACAGCCCGATGCGGGGGTCGAACCCGCAGCCTTGAGATTGTGTACTCGTAAGAGTCTCACGCTCTACCGATTGAGCTAACCAGGCGTGCTTCTCTTGTGAGATTGTTGAGGACCCAGGCGAGAAAATGGGTATTATCAAGGACGGGAGTAAGCAAAGCATGCTGTACTCTCATGTCTTTGACTTCTTGACCTTCGTCTATGAGGCCTGTGCCATTTCCAGTTTGAGTTTATCATCATTTGACACGAGATCAGTTGCAGAGCTGTATTTGCATCACAGTGATTTACTCACCATTGACCATATCTGCCTGAGGCACCAAGGCTGTAAAACTCACCTCGAACAAGAACTGAATCCATCACGACTCGACACTCACCCCTTCGGATCGCTCCAGTAAAATAAAGAAAAAAACAATGACGGGCTCAGAAACCAACGAGCGTCCAGACGCCCTCATCAGCCCCGACGATGGGCGCAAGTACTGGGCGGGCGTCAACGCCGACGTGAGCGGCATGCTGGGCGGCCTACCATCCGTCTCGAGAGTCGATCTCCAGGGCTCGCGGACGTTTCTGGCTCGCCTGGGCGTCGGGACCAAGACGGAAAAGGACCGCAAGACGCTCGAGAGAGTGTTGGAAGGCGGCGCAGGGTGCGTGTAGTAGTCTGCGGGTTGGAATCCACGCACGAAGACGACATTCAATTACTTGTCCCAACTCGGCTCAGCGAGGGCTGACCAAAATGGCCCCCCCAGGATCGGACGAGTCACCGAGGGACTGCTGCTGCCGCTCGCCGAGCGCGTCGACGTCGTCGAGCCCATGGCCAAGTTCACGGCGGCGCTGCAGGGCCGACCAGGCGTGGGCGACATGTTCAACGTCGGCCTCGAGGACTGGCGGCCGGCGCCGGGCGTCGTCTACGACCTCATCTGGACGCAGTGGTGCGTCGGCCACCTGACGGACCAGCAGCTCGTCGAGTACCTGCAGCGGTGCGTCTCGGCCCTCAGCCCCGACGGCGGCTTCATCGTGCTCAAGGAGAATATGAGCACGAGCAGCGCCGACGTGTTTGACGCCGAGGACAGCAGCGTGACGAGGTGAGTGCGGCGGAAAAGCAGCAAATATGCTCTGGATGCTGATGAAATGAATGTGCAGGCAGGAGGAGACGTTTCGGAGTGTCTTTAAGCAGGCCGGGCTGCGTGTCATCAAGACGGAGCTGCAGCGCGGGTTCCCGGGAGGACTGGACCAGACATTGTTCCCCGTGAGGATGTTTGCGCTGAGGCCCGAGACGGCGAGTGGTTAGATGGGGGACGTTGCAGATGGGCCAGAAGCTATCAGGCTTGTCGACAGTATAGGCCGAGATGCTCATACACAGTAGCCATGATACATCAGCCATGGCCAATGCCACAAAGAAGAAAGAAAGACAAAACTCCAACATCAACAGAACCAGCCGCATCGTCAACCTCGTGAATATCCCGCAAGCAATCCATGGCCGGCAGCACGGCAACGCCAGGCCCCACCGTTGAAGCTGCCAAGCCGCGCACGTCATCCGAAGCTTGCGAGATGACTTTGTCTAGACTTTGTTCTAGACTCTAGGAGCGTTAGGCGTGCTGACTTGTTATCGTCGCCATATCATCTCGGCGCATTCTTCTTTTCCTTGTTTATATCATGCCCTCTCCCGCCATTGCTTGTGCTGCTGCGGTGGAGGCATTTCCAAGGCGTCTAGCAACTGGTCAAGACAGCCTCATCTATCCATTCATCAGCAATCATGGCCACCGACAGTGAGACGGCTACCGGAAAGGAAGCGACTCCAGCACAGAACAGATGGCGTATCGACGTCGACCCTAGATGGGGCGACTTGCCGTTGCTGGCCTGCTTCCTCATTGCAGGTCTCGTCGACAGCGCCGCGTTCAACATGTACGGCTGCTTTGTGAGTATGCAGACAGGTACGTTCCAACCCCTACACTCATCATCCATGAGCTCGCCTGCTTACACCCTTGCACCAGGAAACACCATCTTCGTCGGCCTCGGAGTCAGCGGCCAGCCTGACAACCTCCCGGGCAAGAACTGGGTACGCTGCCTTCTCGCCATCGTCTGCTTCGCCATCGGCGCCTGGTTCTTCTCCAGCTTCCACCGCCTCCTGGGCGCCCAGCATCGCTGGGTACTCGCCATGTCGTTCCTCATCCAGGCCGCCCTCACGGCGCTCGTCGCCATCCTCGCCACGACGGGCGTCATGCACAACCACCCGCACGGCCGCCAGGCGACGCACCGCGACGGCCAGATCCTCGAAGTCGCCGACGACCACTTCCCCTGGGTCGACCTGGCCGCCATCACCCTGCTGGCCTTTCAGAGCGCGGGCCAGATCGTCGCCAGCCGCGTCCTGCGCTACAACAGCATGCCCACCGTCGTCCTCACGAGCCTGTACTGCGACCTCATGAGCGACGCGCGCCTGTTTACGGCGCCGCTGGCGGACAATGCCGATCGCAATCGCCGGGCTGGCGGCGCCGGGCTGCTGTTCCTGGGCGCCATGGCCGGCGGATTCATGTCCAAGTCGTGGGTCGGCTTCGCGGGGTCGCTGTGGATTGCCGCGTTTCTCAAGCTGGTGATTGCTGCTGGGTGGTGTTTCTGGCGGCCCAAGGCCATGGTCGAGACTGCTTGAGGTTTTTGCGCGAGGGATACCGTCACTAGAAGAAGCTAAACAGAATGAGCTGGATTGGAAAGGACATTATTCCCATTGTCACATGGTTAATCTAATAGTCCATGAATCGAACACACATCATCGAGCTACTACATCTGTGCCACTGGCGATGATATCGTCAGCCCAACTTGCTACATCAAAGCAACACCGCTTATCCCATCCACATCTAAATGGCATTCTCCAGCGTCTGCCCAGCCAACACCCTCCTCAGATTCCTCGCAATCAACTCCTCAGCCCCCTGCGGCCTGCCCCCAGCAGCATGCGGCGACACAACAACATTGGGCGCCTTCCACAGCCGACTCCCCGACGGCAACGGCTCCGTCTCAAAGACGTCAAGCGCCGCACCGCCAACCTCGTGCTTCTCAAGCGCATCCGCCAACGCCTCCTCGTCGACGGCCGTGCCGCGCCCGACGTTGACGATCCACGCGTGCTTGGGCAGCAGCGCCAGCCGCTCCGCATTCAGCACGTGTCGCGTAGCCTCGGAGCCAGGGAGGATCATGACGAGAGCGTCCGTCTCGGGCAGCAGCTCGGGAAGCGAGTCCTCAGCATACACCTGAATACCGTCCCGAACACCCGGGTGCCGAGCCACGCCACGGACCTGGGCGCCGAGACCACGGAGATGCGGCGTCAGCTTCTTGGCGATGTTGCCAAACCCCCAGATGAGCACGCGGGCATCCCGCAGCGTAGTAAATGCGCCAGCTGGCCGATCAGGCTGAGGCCCGCCGAGATGCGCCGGCCACTCGCCGCGCAGCTGGTAGTCGCGCATCTCGTAGAAGCGGCGTGCGGCGTTGAGCAGCAGGCCCAGCGTGTGCTCGGCGACGGTGGCATCGTGCAGGCCGGAGCCCGTGGAGACGGCGATGCGGCGCGTGTCGAAGCCGGCGTTGAGCACGTCGTTGGGGCCCGCGGCGAGCGACTGGATCCAGCGCAGCTTGGTCAGCTTCCCCGCAGCGTCCTTGAGGTTGTCGGGCGAGTTGGACCAGGTGACGAGGAAGTCGGCGTCGGCGTGCTCGTCGGGGATGCGCTCCTTGACGTTGTACGGGTGCAGCGCCACGGAGAAGCCGTCGAGACGGGCCGGGTCCAGCTTGAGCGAGGTTGGGTAGAGGAGCTTCATGGCGGTGCAGGGTTTGGCGAGCATTGGCTGGTGAGAATGGACGGCTACTCTGTGGGATATAGAATATAGAGGAGAGATGATGGAAGAGAAAAGAGAGAAGAGAGTTGACAAGTCTGGATCCCACAGCCCGGGCGCCGGGAAAAAGACCGCCTAACAACTTCCGACGTCACTCCGCCCCCAATGCGCCTGCGCCGGCGCCGGAGCCGGAGCTAGCCGCCGCGTGGGGGACACACATGATAGTGGGGGGATGATGCCATCGCCAGTGTGCGGGGGATGAGGAAATGATGGATGACGGACAGAAGGCATTCAGACATGGGCTTGATGGATGGATCAACGACTTCGGATTCATCCAATAGTTAGTCACAGAAGAACTGCCAACGTCACAAATAGTAGTGCACCGCTGATGAAAGAAAGTAGTATTTGCAGTGCTTAGACAGGTGATATATAAGCGATTGATTCTATTAACAGGCTACATCCAAACCAACGTGGCCGTCCCAAGCTTTTATCCTCTACAACGGACACGACACGTCCCGCTGTCCATGTCCAGATTAGGTATCCCAGTTCAAAATCCTTGTACAGCCACAGGCAACACGTCTAGTTCATGCCCCAGCGGGGAGCGTTGAGGATGATTCCGCAGATGCAGCCAGACAGGATACCAGCAACGGGAAGGGTAATGATCCATCCACCGTAGATCCAGGCAACCATGCGCCAGTTGATGCTGCGCCACGTGCCGGAGCAGAGACCAACACCGACAGTAGCACCCGTGATGCATTGTGTGGTGGAGACGGGGAGCTCTGGACAACTTTGTTAGTCTACATCACAGACAACAAGAACGGGAACAGACATACTCAGACGGGTGGCAACGATAATGGTAATGGCGGAGCCAAGCTCCATGGAGAAACCTCGCGAGGGAGAGTGCAGCGTGATGCGGTTACCCAGGTTGCGCATAATGTTGTATCCGTAGGTCCAGATACCCAGAGCAATACCGGCACCACCGAAGCAACTGTAAGGAAGGACATGGTTAGCATGCCATCTCAAAGCATCGACCCGAAAATAGGCTACTCACAGAATCCAGATGGGCACTTCAGACTTGTCCTTGTCCGCAATCGCGTTGGTTCTCCAGATCTGGTAAATGGTGGCGTAGGGACCGATGGCGTTGGCCACATCGTTGGCTCCGTGGGTGAATGAGGCAGTACAGGCAGTCATGACTTGGAGGAAGGTGTAGAGGTACTCAGTCTTGTTGTCGTAGTGAGGGACGTGAGCGTGGATCTCGTCGAGATCACCGCTCAGCACACCCTCCTTCTTCTGCATGTTGATAATGTCCTGGTCGACACCGTTGAGGAAAGCAAACTTGAGGTACCAGAACAGCATGGCGCCGCTGTACCAGGGGCGGCCTTCGGGCTTGGGGCCGACAACACTCTTAAAGGCAACCTTGTTGGCGGGGACTCCACCATTCTCGCCGCCTGAGGGGTCCTGAGAGTCGCGCGGCGACACCTGCTTCTCGCCAGGAGTCTCCTGAGAGTGCACAAACTCATCGCTGCCACCGTGGCCGGCAAGTCGCAGCTGGTCAAGCTCGTCGCGGGTCAGGTGACCCTCGTAGAAGTTGCGAATACCACCCTTGGCTCCCTCAGGCTGGGCCGTGGGCTCGGGGCGCTTGAGCAGGAGGGGGCCCATGGGAATGTGCCACCAGCGCAGCTCCCAATCATCCTTGATGACGACGCGGTAGATCCAGGGAACGAGGAAGATGGTCATGAGCAGGGCCCAGGCAGCACCGACACCGATGATGATGCCGACCGTCTCACCAGTGCTGAAATCAATCTTGATACGACCACCCTTCCAGACGATGAGCATGGTCAGGAGCGAGGCGGTGATGCCAAAGTAGACGGGCACGAGGAAGAGACCCTTCATGACGGGGTTGCTGCGGAGCATGACACCAAACTTTGTAATGAGGAAGATGATGGCACCAAAAGCACCCGCCATACAAGGCGCAATGATCCAGGCGAGGAAGACGGAGACGACACCGGAGCTGATATCGCCGGCCTTGAAGTCGGCCCACTTGACACCCTTGGCGCCGACAGTAGCAACACCCATACCGATGACACCGCCCATGATGGAGTGGGTGGTGGAGACGGGCAGACCAATCTTGGTGCAGAAGGTCAGGTAGAGGGAAGATGCAATGACGGCGCAGAGCATGCCGAGCATGAGCACGGCCGGATCTCCTCGATAGAGATCGAGGTCAACGACCTTGGTTCGGATGGTATCGGCCACACGGGCACCAACACCGACGGAGCCGGCAAACTCAAGGACGGATCCGAGGAACATGGCCTGGAGGTAGGTGATGGATCGGGATGAGACCGACGTGGCCCAAGAGTTGGCGACATCGTTGGCACCTGATGGACAGGAGAGCGGTTAGCTTTCGGGTTTGAACACTAGAAGACGAACATTGTTCACGTACCAATGTTCCAAGCGTCAAGGAACGAGAAGATGGTGCCGAGGGCAAAGATGTAATCGTACTGGTGAAGCACGACCATGGCTGCGGCTGGGGAGCGGGCCTGTCGAGGCCTGCTGTTGCTTCTGAAGTGTGCTTTTGCTGGTTGGGTATGACTTGTAGTCAAAACAAGGTAGAAGAGAGCAAGCTAGAAGCTTGACTTAAAGTAATGAGAAGCAGACTCGAGTGAGGAGAAGGAGAGGCCTGGGTCGAAACAGAAGCAGAAACAGCATCAGCAGCGCCGACGCGGCGTACTTATTATAATCGACATTACGGAATGGAGCATCGCCGGGCGGCGAGTAACCTGGCGCGCCGAGAAATGCCCAGAGTTCTTCTCACGCTTGGCATTTAACCTTAGATGTATGCTTGAGAGCCACGCCGTGCCCCGTCGTGCCCGTGAAGATCACTCGCAGCAGTCACTCGCTTCTAGAAGGCTTGCCATTGGCACCCGCGCGGCTCTTGGCGGCGACGCGCCAAGCACTTGGCAGAGCTTGGTGCAGCTCAGGGCTCGGTGAATCCTTTGGGATGCTGTCCTTTGGAGAGTCGGCGCGGCATGTGCTCGCGAGCGGCCATCTTGTTGGCTGAGCGCCTGGGGCTGCCAAGCGCAGCCGAACCGCGGCCTTGGGACTAGGAAGATGGAGGAAGCAGTGGCGGGATGGCGAGGACGGGGATGCGGAAGAACATCGTGTCTAAATTTGAATCTTGGTTGCTGGTGTTGTTGCTGGCGTTGCTGGTGAATTCATGATTGAAAGTTGTAGATGGAGAGACGTGGTTGAAGTTGAGTTGTCGCCGCTGGCACTTGGACCGACTTGAGCGTGACAGCTGCTCCCAGCCGGCCGCCCACACCTTGGCAGCTGTCAACGGCCGCCAGAGCAATAATTTTCAACCTCCATTTCCATTTCCATCATCAACACCACTTCACTTCACTTCCCATCTACATACACATCCCATCAAGCCACCTGCAGCCAACCCAAACAGGCCATCAGCTTCTCCAATTCCATTTCTCTCGACCAGTCTGCCTGTTGGAAGCTGCAATCAACGACCTCCACTCGAATACCCTTGTCCTCACAAGACCAGACATGCCGGCCAAGCCAGGCCAATCATCCGCTAAAATCGCTTTTATATCCTTGTCGTCTTCCCCAGGGGGCTTGCAACGTTATGCCACTCTCTATCCAATCAGGTACTCGACTAACACACGTGCTCCCGCTGGTTCGCTCTCCGTCTATCAAAATCCATCAAACCTCAGCAAGCCATCAACAACTCCCTGCGCCAACCGTCCAAGTCACTTGCGCGTACTCTCGCCCACACACTCTCACAGCCCGGGCCGGAGCGCCATCGAAACGTTTGCGCAGTGACCAGCTCCGGTACTTGAAGATACCCGGCGTCGCCCTGACCCTGTCTCGCCAGCTCATCCGCAACACTTCCCCGGCGCACGTTGTTGCAACTCGTGTCTCGCCTAGATGGCCACCCTCCGTCGTCCTCGGTCGCCAGAATGGGAAAGGCATCATGTCTGACATCGGCTCGTTTGCCTGCTGATCGTGTGCCCTGCGCCCTCGAGAATTACTACAAGACGCAGACGCGCCAAGCTCGACCTTCGTTTCCGGCTGCTGCTTCCCTACTCCTCCCGTCCCAACGCAGCATCGCCAACCTCTTGGCTCTTGGCTCTTGGCTCTTGACTCTGCCTCTCGGCGACTGGCCCAGCTCGCTGCTGCTTACAAGGATTCGACCATGACAAAAGGGCCCTGAGCTGAGATGTCGTACTGGATCGGGGCGTCCGACAACGGCTACGGCGCTGTCTTTCCGCGCCCACCCACCTCTGCACACTCATCTCTCGGCATCGTTGGCGTCCTACCACCAACAGCGCCCAGACAATGTCACAGCCGGAAAGACTGGATCCACCCAACGAGCGACGGCGATACACAATGTGGCAACTCATCACTGCCTCCGTCAAACTTGAATTTCCTTGCCTGGACAACGGACCCTGGGACCGGAACCACCGCAACAAGCCCGAATCTAGAGCAACTTGAGCAACTACCTAGTAGGCCAAGATCGATAGACGATTCCCTCTGCCCTTCTCTGGCTTTCATTGGTCTCGATGAGAAATACTCCATCTCTGAGTGGCGCCCTGAACACACCATAAACTCGCGCCATCTTGTTGGGACGTTGATCTACGTGTGTTGATGTCAATCACCATTGCCAGAGCGGGTGGATTCTCTTATTGTGAAGTCACTCATGATTATGCTCAAGGAAGAGGCAAAAGGCTCGGCAGATCTACGCTACCCACGAGCGAAAATCAAGCATCGACACTCTGTATTCGGCGTTTCTCATCCATCTAAACGAGCACCCGCCAACTGTGCCGCCTCGCCTGCAACGTAAGTGGCAAGGCACTCTTCACTCAGCTCTCGCCTCTGCTCGGGCATGTGAATGCAGGGGACTTACACCATCAGTGGCAAGGCCGCCCTCGCCTTCGCCGGCATACTGCCCATGTATATGACCAACGGTTCAAGAACCATGCACAGGCCCAGAGCATGGGTGTCGTGTGGCCACTGACCATCTCTCCATGTGCACGTTCCTTCTTCCTTGTGGCACTCTGATCCTCTGACCCCCATGATCCGAACCTGTCCTGCAGATGCTCGCCGGTTGGCTTTTCCAGAAGACTACTAATGTTTGCTCATTGCTCCATCTTGGCATATGTTGCCCCAATTGCTCAAAGTTGTTAGCTCAAACGACTCGCTCCTTGGTGTTTTGCCAAGTACAACTGGGCCTCAGCTATTGATACCAAGTGCAGGGGAATATGCTGTAGGGTATCATCGTTCGATTTGCCGAAGCTTGTCTGACAGGTTTGTCGGTCGACGGTTGGCATGCTTCAGACACCGAGAACACTCGCCAAGTCCCCGAAGAAGGGATCTCACATGCCAGTCAAGAAACCGCATTAGTACCGCTCTTTTTTCGGAACTGCATGGGGCAGGGTAAGCGGTTGCCTCTCCACTGGGGAATCAGCCAGCGCCAAGGGACTTGGTTGCTCGGGACCAAATGGTGATTTTCCGTCTTGTTAGTTTCGAAAGTTTAAAATCAGCAAGGTCCATGTGGACCAGCATGGCAACGGTACGGTAAGGGTATGAGCGAAAGAGGTGGCTAACCAGCACAGCACAGGCATGTTTTGTCCCAAAGAGAGACCGCAGTCTTAGTAGCAACTGGGACCCTTGTCTTAGTGCGGCTGAGCAACGACTACTGCTGCAGTCGTCCACCGAGTTGAGCGCACGTGTGTTCACTTTTTGACAGTCGTGAAGTGGAGGTGCTCCATAATCTAAGATTGCCCACGATGTTGGACGTCTTACGAGTCTACGACTGAACGGACCATGCCCGTGCTTAGGCCCAAGCTGGAGGGAGTCTGGT
The DNA here is from genome assembly GCA_003693545.1 of Pseudonectria buxi. NCBI lineage: Eukaryota > Fungi > Ascomycota > Sordariomycetes > Hypocreales > Nectriaceae > Pseudonectria > Pseudonectria buxi. The sequence goes on along the minus strand of QUZG01000062.1, from coordinate 60,320 downwards.
CATCTGCCCTTCTCGATATCTGCCGACCTCGCGAATCATCCGTCAAGTGTCTCGAGAAAATACCGTTGAGGAACTTGTGAGACACAACACACAGCCGCTTCAAGTTGCTTGGTCGTTTGTTGTGGCCACCGCCCTGATGCACAACACTCACTTGCCACCACCAAACGTCAAGTGACAGGCTCTGAATATGATTCAAGGACAGTTCCCTACTCCAGAAAGATGCCTACACATGCACGTACTCGAGCGCGTTCTTTCATGGACACGACAAGTCTCGATGCCTACCTTTCCAGGTCCCGAGGGGCTCGCCCAGGTGATGTGGTACAAAGAAGTACCTCGAACGATGCCTTGACCGAGACAAAAGTCTTTGCATATGGTAGCACGACTATCAAAGAGACTCATGGCGCTGCTTCTTCTGCAGTCTGGCGCTGTGAAAGGAAGTCGAACCAACTCCTCTACGTTCGTGTGTGCAATCTTTGTCCACGAATAAATGCAAAACATGGACCGAGTGCTTCCCTCGCTGCCTAAAAACAGATGCAAAGGGTGATTGAACTACTTGGCCTTTGTCAGTTTTGTTCTCGAATCTGTAGACTATGCTTCCACAAAGAAATCATTCTAGTTGGTCCTTGTCTAAGAAGATGGCGCATTGTTACAAAGGTCGAAGCTTGTGGGTGAGCCCAAGTGAACAAGTAAACATTGGAAAACGTTCACAGATGAATGCTTCGTGGCCATGGGGGACGATGGCCGTGACTGAGAATAAAAGGTCTTCGTCCCTCCATACTCAACCATCTACACACCATCACTTCAACACACCACGACCTACCTCAAGGCTTCTGGTAAGTCTTCCCCCCTCTTTCACCAAGACTTCAGATAAATCTACCGCTTCCCCCGCAAGGCTTCTGGCAAGTCTGCCTCTTTCACTCTAGCAGCGAACATGTTCGCTTCCCACCTCCTCTTCACCCTGGCCCTGGTGGCTCTGGGCATCTGGAACGTTGCCGGCCACGTCGTCATGATCGAGCCTCACCCCTACAACCTTGACAGCGAGCCCCTCCTCCAGACCTGGCCCATGGATGCGCAGCTTCCTTTCCCCTGCCAGGGCCGCACGCAGCACGCCGAGGAGGTGACCAAGGTCACGGCCGGCAGCACTCAAACAGTCAAGTTCTGGGGGAGCGCCATCCACGGCGGCGGCTCGTGCCAGTTCAGCATCGCGTATGGAGACGAAGCACCCGAAGATCCTGCCAAGTGGCACGTCATCTACAGCATCATCGGCGGATGCCCTGGAGAGGCTCAGGGCAACATCCCTTCGGAGCAGTTTGACCCTCACGGCCGGGAGAACGGGCCGCAGTGCGGCAACGATGCTGACAAGGAGTGCGCGCGTCAGTTCACCATTCCCGTCCCCAAGCAGATGAAGAATGGCAAGGCCATCTTTGCGTGGACCTGGTTCAACAAGATTGGCAACCGCGAGATGTACATGAACTGCGCGCCCATTGAAGTCGTTGATGGCGATGAGGACGACGCCTTTGTCAGCAGTCTCCCGCTGGTCTTCCGGGCCAACATTCCCGGCGAGTGCACGACTGGAACCAGCGGCTCCATCATTGCATTCCCCGAGCCTGGAAAGTACGGCAAGGTCTACGAGGAGCCTACCCCCAACGGCCACGGACAGTGTCCACCTGGCGAGGCCCCGGACTTTGAGGAACCTTCAAGTGGTGGACCCAAGAACCCGCCGACTTTGGGAACCAGTGCGGCCCCGTCGGCTCCGACTTCAAGCTCCACGGCATCTCTATCGGTTCCTGGCAGCAGCAGCACGGTGACGACTCCACCCTACGCAATTGTCCCTGCTCCGAGCACGCCGATTTTGCCCGCTCCGAGCACGACGACCTCGGTCTCTTCCACCTTTACGGTCATCACCAAAAGCCCTGGGGCTAGCACGTCGGCCTCCCAGCCCACTTCTGGTGCCCCAGTCCCCAGCAGTGTGTCGGCTTCCAACGCCATGCCCACCGCCAGTGGCCGCCCAGGCTGGGCTATTGGCATGGAGCCCTGCGAAGGCGCAAGCGGCATGCTGGTCTGCCTGGGCGAGAACCACTTTGGCATTTGCAACCAGGGCTGGACTGTTCGCCAGATGGTGGCCCCGGGGACCAAGTGCAAGGATGGCCAAGTTGGCTTCCTCTAAGTGGAGGACTTTTCCCGTTGGGAAACGGGACTGTGGTGGTGCTAGTAGAAAAGTTGAGAGAAGATGATTTCGAGAATCTTATTTGACCTGATATCTGCATAGTGATGACAATTATCTCCTAGTATACAATGGCCGAATGTTCAAACACAAAACGATTCTACCCTGCGAGGAGATCAAGTAACAGCAGCCTCAACAACATGTGCGACGGCATCGTCGATGTTCTTTGAGATGGCCTTGCCCACAAAAGCCGACAGCATGATGAGTTGGAGCAGAACCGGATCGCAATTGACAAACACCTGAAGCTTCTTCTGCCCCTTGTTTCGATGGCTCGCGGACGAGTACTTGGCCAGCCTGGTGCCAGCCCCATCCTTGAGCTCCATGCTGCTGCTGCCGAGCCCCAGCGGATCGACCTTCCACTTTAGCTTTCCATATGCTGGCGTCTCGAGGCTATAGTTTCCCGACATCCAGCTCATCTTCATGCGGAACGTCTGGCCGTGGAGGACCAGGTCGCAGGGCCTTGACGAGTGCTCGGTTGCAGTGCCAAAGGTGGTGTCTGGCGTGGCGAGGCCGCCCCTGCTCAAGGTGTAGTCTGGCTCTCTGCACTTTTCAATCGTGTAGAGGGGCTCTGTGTGTGGCGGCGCGTTTTCGGCGACGATGTGGGTAGACCCGATTCGATTTGAGGGTTCAAAGTAGAAGATGTGTAGAGCTTGGGGTGAAGATGAATCCTTGCTACTCATGGTGGCTGCGGGATGTATTGGAGATGTGATGAGAGTCGTTGACTTGGTAGAGAAGGAGTATGATGAGTATTGGAACCAGGCCAATTAATCTTGGATAACATGGGGCAAGTAATCGACGAGGGAATCTGCAAATGATTTATATACCATCTAGATAGACTAGATGAAACTTGAGTTTGTAATCTCTCACAGCGTAATCTCACAGCCATTGTAGCTCGGTCGGTCGGCAACTATCCCGATCCATCCATCTGCCATTTGCCTTTCCGCACGTCAGCCCGATATTGCCGATGGGCAACCATGACGAAGCCTAAGCCAACGACTGGCTTGTTTGTTCAGCCCTACAGGTACAGCGATGCACTCGGTGCCACCAAAATACAGTACACGGCCAGACATGGGATGGATCGTCGGATCGACACGGGGGGCGGCGGCTGAGCTGCTGATGGCAAGGATGGCTCTGCTAAGGCTGTGCAATGCACGTCACGAGACAATTTCGAATCTCGATGGTATGCACATGCACCGCTCGGCTTCTAGATAGAACAAAGACGCTCCTTGATATAAACCGCCAAATCCACGTGGACCGCCAACTAGATATCTGTCCAACCTAAGTTAACCTCACCCATTCCCGTTTGGGCAAAATCCCTCCCCTCGCCAATATGCCTGGAGTCCCCTCTGGCCGTGGCTGTGACGCCTGTCGTAAGCAGAAGAAAAAGGCAAGTATCGCCACGTACGTAGAGCATCGCCAACTTGACCCAGACTAACTCGGACGGGCTCCCCAAGTGCGATCAGGCCCAACCCGCCTGTGGACGATGCACTCGGCTGCAGATACACTGCGTCGGCTGCGGCCAGAAACGCTACAAGTTTGTGCCCGTGCCCGTGGCCAGCTCCAAGCTTCCATCGTCTGGCGATATCGTGAGGCTTGGCCCTCCCCGCGTCTTCCCCAAAGATGCAACGACGCTCCTCGTCGCCAGCTTCGTCTCCCGGCTCGAGATCTCGGAGCCCGGCATGGACATATCGCGCTTCGGCCCGTTCCTGCAGCAGCTGCCCCGACGCCTCGGGAGCCACCCGGGCCTGGATGCGGCTGTGGCGTGTCTGACCAAGACGTCGTATGCGAGAAGCTCTGCGATCCAGTCGCCAAAGGCACTCACGGCATATGGCAATGCCCTCACCGCGATGAGGCGTAGCCTGAGCCATCCGGCATCGGCCATCTCCATAGAGTCTGTGATAGCCCTGTACCTCATCGGCATCTGCGAGGTATGCTTGCCAACCTACGAGCCTGCAACAAGTATCATCCGTGACTGACGTTGTCTCTCTAGTCGATAGTAGGAGACCCAGCTACCGGCAAGGCTGGCCACTTTGTAGTAATGGCGCATATTATCGAGGCACTTGCGGCACGGCGTCCCAAGGATCCCTACGAGATTGAAGTGCTCCAGGTCATGACTCTGCCCCTGGTATGGCCACACATTGCCGAGCAATCTTGATTGGAACTAACAACGTGCTGTAGATGGGCGAGAGTCTTGCTAACCCTCAAGTGAAGCTCGGGCCCTGGTTCAGTGACCTGATTGATACGATTTGCCCTCCAATCCCTACGGGCAAAAGAATCCTGCCTAGCCTGGCGATTCCAAGCATGTACAAGTACGCAACCCATCTACAAAACCCAATGGAACATGGAGCAGAAGTGGCCGCAGCCTACAGGCAGATGAAGACGGACCTTGAGACGCTGTACCCATACGTAAGAGGCAGCGTCGCTGGCAACAACGTGATACGCAAGAGTATCAAGGATGCGACTCATGTCGAGCATACCAGGGAGTCCTTCTTTGCCATATCGTTGGTATTCTGCCTCGTCTACGCCTGCATATTGCGAGCATTCGACCCTCACGACCAGTCCCTGGCCGACGACATCAAATTCTACGTCGACGAAGTCATCCTCGCCGCCGATCGGTGCCAAAAGTTCCGTCCCATTGGCGCCGGCTACATCCTCCCCTGCCTCGTCTTCGCCTGGGCCGCCACCGACGACGACGACGACGACGACGACGACGACGAGCTGCAGGCCATGGAGGCGACGATCCACGACTACGCGAGCGACTATGCGGATTCGAGCTGGATGGCCAATGCCCGCTGGTGGCGCGGCGAGTTTGCAAGGATCCGGCTCGAGGCTTGTCCGCCTGCCGAGAGGCTGTTGGTTCCAGGAGACGCCGACAAGGTCATTGTGCTGGGTGACAAGGTTGTCAATGCGTGGCCCAAGCCAGAGACTGATTCGTGCGCCGTCATGTAATGGGCATGCAACGTTTCAACCGTATACAGAGTATCGTCATGTCGACTCGGAACCTTGACTCGAGCTCGGAAAGACTGCAAAGCTCTACCGCGACCACGAAGATATGAGATGATGATGAAATAAAAACACCTTGAGCGCAGGCCGCTATCCTATATGAAACAATCCTCTTGGACCCCCGTCACTCGTAGTTTTGCGCAAACTTCTGGATGCCTCGCTGCAGCGCACACACGGCCGCACCGCCATGATCCTCGCCGTCAAACTCCCAGAGCCAGATATTCCTCACACTCGCACACCCCCTCAGCCGCTCCACCATACCCTCGGCATTGCCCTTGATCCTCCGCTTGGCGGCCACGAGGCTCCTCTGCGCAAACGCCGCTTCCGGCTCCCCCGGCTTCCGCGGCGGCGTCTCCTCCTCGGATCCGTACATGAGCAGCAGCCGAGGCGCCGGCTGCGGGGGGGGTCCCGGCGGGCCCGGAAGGTTTCTTCCTGCTCGCGGACAATGGAGCAGCGGTTCCACCAGATGGACGGGCTCGCGGCAACGATCGTGTCAAAGGCTTCGGGCTGCGTGAACAAGGCGTTGAGGGCGAAGAGGCCGCCGTACGAGTGGCCGTAGAGGGCTTTGCGCCTCGTCTGGAGCGAGAGGTGCGGGAAGAGATGTTGCTCGATGTACGATATGATGTCTGTCTTGATGAGGTCCAGAAAGTCCGAGGCGCCGCCCCCGTTGACCTGGGGCAGATCTTCTCCGCCTACCGGGGGGGGGGATCGTAGTGGCCATCCGCAGCTGGTGCTGTGAGATGTTGACCTCTCCGAGGGTCGTAGACGCATGTATCGTTGGGATAGCCGATTCCAACCAGGACGGTGCGTAGCTGGTCAGTAAACTCGAGGCGTCGAGTAATGCCCATGGCCGTGGCAAAGTAGGCGTTGCCATCCACCATGTATCCAAGTGCCCACATTGTCAGAAAAGATGCTCACGGCGTACGCCCATCTGCATACGTGGATGTTATGTCAAGATGGCCCTTGTTGCCAGGGGGAGTTGGATCCTCGCCCCATATCAAGGGCCAGGCGACCTGGATGAGATATTCGCCCCGTCTCGTCTTTGCATAGTACTGGCACGTGTTGGGCCCGTGGGCACAGTCGAGCGCAACGGAGTCTTGGGTCATGATTCTTGGAGATGGCTTGGTGATGGATGAGAATGAGGAGGCAAGGAGGATGGCTTGGAAGGACTTGATGACGCTTGGAGGTGGCTTGGTGACGGATGAGAATGGAGGAGGTTGAAAGGACTTGGATGGCCATTGATCAGCTCATTGCAGAAGGCCTTGGTCCACATGCTCGGGCATTTCCATTGGCGGTAACTAGCAGTGATATACAATGTATTGTCCCATCTGATAAGATTAGATGGTCCACGTTTACGTAGCTGTGGTGGATCGACATACGATGTTCTAGTGCCAGTCTAGACTCGCGATATCTTCTCCAGAGTCGTATGAGTCTGCTACGATGAGAGTACCATTCTCCGTCAACTGTTGCTCACGAGATAACACAGCAAGCATATCAGAGAAGTCAACAGCTCAGCTCAACGTGGAGCTCGCCAAGCTTAGCCATATAATATAGCACATAGGATGGTCACCAAATGTTCAAGAATCTCTCACCATGAAGCCCAAGCTTTCCAATTCATCACGCCCCAGCTTCAATTGCTCTTCCCGAATAATTACTCGCATCCGTCTCCAACTGACAAGGTTACCCTGCAATCCCTCATGACGTCCATTCACTATCGCAAGCTATGACCGAGATGGTCTAGCAGCAATACCAACCACAAGGTATCTCATTTATACTTTTGCGCATTGATCAATCACGATAGCCATCATGGCAAGCCCCAAGATACCTTGCAACAAGTACTGTTCCCATCACTCAAGTCGCTTACGATAAGTGGCCGCTCATCGCTGGACAAAGCTTCTCTTCACTTTCGCATTCGCACTCGCACCAGAGGCTGTCAGCCCAGACGCACCCTGTCCAGCTTTACTAATCTATCCGAACTCGCCATCTGGCACTATTGCCGTGCACTGTTTGGTCCTCGGTCAAGCCAACATGAGACTTGAAGTCTTGGCCCGGACAAAGCCCAAAGCCGAGCAATACCGCCGACTCTGCCCAACGGACTCGGGCCGCGAGATGGTATATATAGCTCGACAATCGTAGGAAGAGCATAAAAGCAAAGGGATTCGGCTGGATCAAGACTCTGATAGCCAACAGGCAAAGGTTCAAGCAGCGACTTCCATCAAGTCTTCAAGTCTTACTTCCGCACGCCAGTCAATCACAACCATGAATACGACAACGGGAGTGATCCAGAGTGATCCCATCCCACTCACTTCCGGAGGCATAGGTATGCCAAGCTCCAAGGGACTCAAAAAAATAAAAAAAAGGAATATAAACACAGTAAACTAACCCCCTCCCACTCCAGAACGTCTCGAAAAGACAGTCCAAGTCATGGTCCCCGAGTTTATAGATGACCCCATCTTCGCCTGGATGCTGCACACCGTCCCCGATGCCTCGCGCACCAAGTTGCACCGGCTTCTGCTCAACTGCATCATCAAGGGCGCGTTGATCAACGAAGGCATCGCGCTCGAGGCGGGCGACTATGGATCCTGTGCCGTTCTTATGCCGCCTGGCAAGAAACCCGACAGCACCTTTACGTTGCTGCAGGCCGGATATGGGTCTTTGGCGCTGCAATTGAACCCATCTGCCGTCAAGGTGCGTTTCTTCTCTTGTACCGTCTTCAAATACCACCACTGTAGTAGCAGAATCCTGAGTGTCTGCTTGAATCCGCTTGCAAAGGAAGGACCAAGAGGAATAACCAGACTCAACCAAAGGCTAACCACAACACCAGCGCATCGCCCTCGACTACATGGCCGCCACGGCAAAAGCCAAGACGGCGGCACTCACTCCCCAAGAAAAGAAAGGTTACTGGTACTTGTTCATCATTGCCACGGCCAGCAGCAGGAGGCGACAGGGGCTAGCGGGCGCCCTGATCGAGGATGCAAAGGCCCAGGCACGCCAGGACGGCAAGATCCTGTGGCTCGAGGCAACTTCGGAAGACTCGCGAGCCGTCTACGCCAAGCATGGCTTTGTGGTCGCGGGAGAGGTCGTCATGGGCAAGGGACATGTCGACGCGAGTGGGCTGACCAAGGAGGGCGGCGATGGTGTCAGCTTGTGGCCTATGATCTGGAGACGGTAGGAGGTATCAGTCTCGAAGCCTGACTGATATTTCCATGTCATCTTGAATCGTTTCTAACAAGTTGGTTGGCGTTGGTTCCATTGCCAAACGTCGCCTGATACAGAACTGGGCGTTGCAGGCGACACGGCGTCCTTATGCATGTACTTATCATCTTACGATCTCAAGCAATTGGATAGAATGGTTTTGGAATGAGTTCAAGTACTAGTTTGAATTGCTGACCTCCAGAGGCAGTCCGGTCCATTCATGAAAGCCGACGAGTACTAATGCTGAGTATCGAGTCTCGCCAACGATAATGAATAGTCCTATCTCGTTAGATACAACCTACGAAGCTGAATGAGTTGGTGTGCAGTTGAGATAGACTTGGCCAGCTCAAGTAGGTCCCCATCTCACCCAGCTACTCTCGGACAACCAGTCAATACAAGTCCGAGCAGTCGATCAACCCAAGTCCCAATAGTCAGTCAGTGGCCCCAGGTAGTCGGCCAATTGAGTTCTCAACTCTTTGCAAGTAGCTAGTTACTACGCCAAGCCCAACCGCTAGCCTCCAGCTAGACGTCAATGCCATACACATCATGATACATCACGGCCGAGTTGCAGTTTATCATCTCTGCTTACTCTCGAATCGGCTATGTCGGCATCCATCGGCAACACAGCCGCGCAACCCCACAAGCGCTGCTACTTTTGCATCAACTCTCAAATCAAGACGATTGCTCCTCGTCCCCTTATCGAGGCAGTGCTGCTTCCATCAATTGAGGCCTTTGGTCTGTCATCTCCACATGCAACATCTGGGGCCCCCGTCTTTGTCTCTCCAATCGCCAATGCTCGTGACTTTCATCGAGTTGTAAGACCCGATCCCCCCCCTACCGCCACCTCGGGACATTCTCCGACTAAACAGGCCCAGCTACGTCAACTTGGCTGCCAACAGCATTGAAGTGGTCGGCGCATACACCTTGGCTCGTCTGTACCATAATTGGTTGTGCGACCAGGGCGGATGGACCGTAACGGCCATAAACCTCGGCGCCATGTGTATTGCCTTTAGTGGATTGTTCTCGAGCTTCTTCATCATGTCCCAAACGCCAGAAGACATTGCGTTTTGCCATGAGTACAAATCAGATCCCCATTGTCGCCTTGGCAACTCAGTCATTCAATGGTGTACTGCCTACCGAGCCTGGGGCCAGTAAGTTTTGAACCCCCTAGAGCCCATCGTCTGGTTTCTCCTTTAACTCTGTTCAGACCTATTGTTACATCAATCCTTGTCCACTGCAATTGGGTAAACCAAAAGGCCAAACGCAGGGCCCAAGATGCTGCTTGATCTGGAATCGCAAACTGTACATTTGTATAAATATTGATATATTCTCTAATCCGTACTCATGACGCCTTGAACTACAACTCGGCTACTTCTGCCCAGCCAAGCATGAAATGCAACAAAGGGAACAGGGCCTTGGGTGGCCAGGGTATCTCTGCCTCTCTAATCCCAATTCCTATCCGCGGTAATGAGATAAACGCCAATGAATGAGACATATATGTCCAAAATGATGGGTAAGCAATAAATGAGAAAGCGATGCCTGAATAGCACTATTAGGGTGATTCAATAGACATTGGTGTCAAGAATGGTGGCCAAGAGCACGCAGCTCTTTACTCGTCGAGTCCCTCCGCGAGAGCGCCGTGGTCAATGGATTCGACTGTGACTTTGGCTGGCGCGCCTTTTCGTTTTTGGGCTGCCCAGTATTTTTGGAAGCCGGGAATGGCGCCAGGTTGGTTGATACCTGGTGCACGACTGAAATCAAAGTCCTTGTTGCCGCTGCCGTTGCTATCCTTGTCAGAGGCCTTGGGTGTGCCTGATGCTCCTCCCCATGGTCTCCAGCCGGCTATCTTGCTCAGCGCACCTCCGCCCGAGCTCTCGGGGGATTGTGAATAAGGAGAGAGCGAAGCGGAAATTGGATTAGACACGGCTCGATTGTTGGGCAGTCCAGCAAAGCTGTCTCGAAGAGCCAGAGCGCTTCGTTTTGAAGGGCCACGGGAAAGAGTCGGCTGCGCAACAACGCCAGTGACGACGGCCCCTGCACCACCCAATGGTTGCAGGGTCAGCTGGCTCGGCCTCGTCTTGAGAGTGTGAATGTCGAGCCCGCCGGTGAGCGATAGAATAGACTCGTGGGAGTGGGCTCGATGAATCCGAGGGCGGAACATGTAGTCGTCCCCAGAAATGTCGGACCCTTCCACAGTCGAGTTCTCTTCAACAGACTGCGTGGCACTCAGGAGATCGGGGGTCTCTAGACGGGGTATCCCGAGCCCTGCCCTATAGTTTGTCTCATCCCCTGTTCCTCCTTCCTCCTCTTCATGGATGACGGAATGCCCAAGGCGGCTCATACGCGCGTGGTTGTTTGGTGGTGTGCCAGGATCGATCGTCAGGGAGGGCTGGTAGCTCAAAGAGGATATCTCCGACGGCCCCTTGCGATGTGAAGCACGCCAGGTGGGGGACATGGGATCGAAGCTCGTGGCGGGAGACGTCGGGATGTCACCATCGAAATAGCTCGTGTCAAACATGGAGTTGCGCTTGTTGGACCGTGGGGAGCTGGGCACGGACGAAGCAAAGTCGGTGTGCTGCTCCGACGATGTCGACCAGCTTTGTCTCGCGCGAGCCTTGGCGCCCGACTCCATGGCCGAAGCGAGGGAGACGACTGCGGATGGAGTGGGGGAGTGACCGAGGCGCCACAGGCTCGATGAACCGGGGGTCGAGGTGCCAGAGACGCTGGGAGACGCAAAGGCTCCCTGGGTCAGGCTGTGACGCTTCTTCTTGGGCTTGCGCGTCTCCTGCTTGGAACCAACGTGGTAGTGGTGGTGGATGTGTAGCTCCTGGGACACCCTGGGGGTTGCAGTGGGAGTGGTGGCGCCAGTTTCAATATCGGTCTCGTCGACAGGCTCAAGCTCGGCTTTGAGGGACAGCGTGGGATGGGAGGGTTCGGGAATCGGTTGGTGGCGTTCGAGTTGATCTCTGAGGGACTGAATCTCGTCGTTGGAGTTGAAGAGCATCTCGCGCAGCTCGGCCATGCCCAGCTGGAGATTGGCATTATCCTGGAGCAGGTCCCGCACAAAGTGACCGACGACGGTGCTCCCCGTCTTTGATTCCTGAATTCGCTTGGACGCTGCAGCGCCCTTGAGTCGACCGGCCGCCGTATCAAGTTGCTTCTCGACCTCGCGCTGGCGTTCCATTCGTACCATGACGTCGGCGTGGCGCTGACGTTCTTCCTGTGCCTCGGATTCCATCTTGTCGAGTTGGTCCTGCATGTCAAGTATGCCACGCTGGGCTTCTTTGAAGCGCTGGGATTGAGACCTGGCATCTTCTTTGGTATGCCGCAGTTCCTTGTGCAGTTGCTCCTGTTCAAGCTCGAGAATAGCCAAATGGCGCTCGGCATCGGCGGCTTGGGCAGCGGCGTTTTCGAGGCGGCGGACGGCCTGCTGAGAGGAGAGCAGGTTGGCTTCGAGGGCTCTAATCTTGGTGTCGGAGTCGGAGACGGAGGTGTTGAGGAGCTCGAGCTGGTCCAGTAGGCTTCTGTTTTCCTCGATTTTAAAAGCGTTCTCGGCCTCGAGCTCTTGCTTATCCATCTCGAGGCGCTCTATCCGCGTAGTCAAGTCGAGGCGATCACGTTCGGCGTCGACCATGTATGCTTCATGTCTGGCGAGGAGGGCCTGTAGTGGGTGGACGCAATGAGAGTTAGCCAAATATGTTTTTTCTTTTTCTTTCTTTCTGTTCCCTCGTTATGCTATTTGAGGGCCGCTGGTATGCAAGACAAGGAATGAATGGTATGGAGGGTTGCAAAGACCCAGGATGCCCATGTAAGATTAAAATTTGGAGGAATGCTAAAGCGCCCACGTACCTGTCCAAGCTGGGCTGCGGTGTGTACATCTTTCTCAACTGCCTCGAGGACCGAGTAGTTCTTCTTGAGAAAGGCGCAATCCAGGCGACCGCAGCAGCAGAAGAGGGACGATATGTGCGTGTCCGGGTTGGGCAGTTGCAGTATGGGCCTCTCCATGGCGGACGGACAGGGTGGAGAGGCCTCGGGCGTAGTAGGAGAAGAAGACGAGGCAGAGCGGAATGGTTCTATCGGCGGTCGGAGTCTGCGAAGGGGAGCGGCATGATAAGGAGCTGACGGGTCGATGGATCGATACGGTCGGAACGGAGTAGGAGTTAGGGGAAGAAGAAAAGAAGCCAAGTAGGAGAAGTAATGAGAGAGTGAGACAGAGGGCCAAGGGAGGGGAAAGAGAGCATTCTCGACAAAAGGGCAGTAGGGTAAAGACAAGGCAAGACAAAATAAGGCAAGACAAGGCAAGGCTAATGCAAAGGCTGGACGAAGAAAGGAGGGACGAAGTTTGTTGGAGATGGTGTTTGAGGCTATCTCACTCACCAGGCAAAGCACGAAATGACAAGAATGCGTGGCTTGCGCTTGTGGCGCGAGAGATGACTTGCGGGGTCTAGGTTGATGCCGAGCGGGTAGGTACCTGGGGGGGAGGTATCTTTTGTATACTTTGTACTATGACGGCAGCGCTTGCATTTGCATTGCTGGCTCTGCTCTGAAGCCGGGATGGCGAGTGCGCCCTCTTATGATGACGATAATGTTGCAAGGCTTTTCCCGACCGACCCTCATCATCCCCAGCCCCCTTTTGCGAACACGTATCTATGCGGCCGGACAGTAGTTTCAGCTATCCAGCCATGTGATGGCCGGCTATTGGCGGTGACGGTGGGTGATCTGGGGTTCTCCAGGCACTAACCAGCCTGTAGCAGCCTGTAGCAGCCTGTAGCAGCCTGTAGCAGCCTGTAGCAGCCCCCGCTCCGCCAGGTTGCACTGGAGCCGTAGCCGTAGCAGTAGCGTCAGCGGACCTGGATTAGGCTATGCCAGGCTGAATCAGGAACTGCCCACGTAGGTACATAACTCAGTGCCTGAATGACTTGTCTGGTCTTGGGCATTGCTGCCGTGTCCATTTCTCTCTTCTTCTTCTCTTTGGTATTTGTTATATCCTCGGTTATTGCTTGATTCCTCCCTGTCGATCAGCTCTTGTCATTTCCCAGAAGCAATGCTCATGCGCCAGCAGATACCGAGTACTTGTGCCCCAGGTACCTCAGGTACCTCAGGTACCCCGTGGCTTGCCGTGTCGCCCGAGTCGCGGGCCAATTGGCGGCATGCAGGAACAGACATTTCCCCACCTGCTTGATTGGGCTGAAGCGGTTCGGACGAATCCCAAACATCTTTATCGTCACGACCAGGCTTGAGCTTCACCGGCTCTCCGCTTTAGCATACCTAACTGTTATCATCAATAGGTAGCCATGGCGGCAACATATCTAGACACCACTCGCCAAAATGCCCTCCAGGATGCCAGGGAAATCCAAATATCCGTCGCCCAGGCCTGTGCCGAGGCTGGACAAGAGCCTCCGCCCTATCATCTTCTGGAACTTATCGGCAAAGGAAGCTTCGGTCGCGTCTACAAGGCCCGTGACGCTAAACTTGATCGACTCGTCGCTGTCAAGATCATCGACATTGAAAGTGGGGATCTGCTGGACCCTAGTGCCAATACGTTCGGCGACATTCTCAAAGAAGTCGAGACCCTCAAGCTCCTCGGCAGCAGTGGAGCCAAGAATGTCAACTTTGTCGTCGACGCCATCCTGGTCGGCCACGCCATGTGGATGATTACAGAGTATTGCGCTGGCGGGAGTGTTTCCACCTTGATGAAGCCAACAAGATGCTTGCCAGAACAGTCCATCATTCCCATCCTACGGGAAGTGGCCGAGGCTGTTTTCTGGGTTCACAGGCAGGGCATCATACATCGCGATATCAAATGTGCAAACGTCCTCATCAACCAAGTGGGCGGCGTGCAGCTTTGCGACTTTGGCGTTGCTGGAATCATCCAGACGACCTTGGATAAACGGAGCACTTTTATAGGTTCCTTGCACTGGATGGCACCCGAGCTCTTCGATCCCGCCGTGAGGTATGGCACCGAGGTTGATATCTGGGCCTTTGGGTCAATGGCATACGAGATGGCCTCTGGACTGCCTCCCAATGCCACTTTCAGAGACATCTCTCGTTTCGGTGCCCATCTCAAAGATCACAGCCCTCGTCTTGAGGGTGACCACTACTCACCCGGGTTGAAGGATTTTGTCGCTTGCTGTATGGTCCAAGATCCTTCTCAGCGGCCTACCATTGAGCGCCTCCAGCAACATCCTTACCTCTACAACACCGAGGCCAACTATCCAACCAAGTCGTTGTCAAATCTCGTGCATGCTTACAAGCTCTGGGAGGCTCAGGGTGGAAGCCGCATGTCGCTCTTTTCCCCAGGTGGCGCGCAAAGAAACCCAGACTCGCACATGCTTTCCCTCGAGTCTGACGAGTGGAACTTCAGTACCTTGGATGACTTGGGCCAGCTTCCCGCCTCAACCCAAATTGAGTCTGTAACTGAGGCCTTTGGGGCAGGCAACGGTCGACCTTCCCGTCGCCGAAAACCGCCGCCGTCAAACATCAAGACGCCAGCAGCCCCTATAGAGAAGCTGTTTGACCCAAACACCATTTCCAATTACCAAGACAATGCTCGGGCCTTCTATGCCCTCAATTCGACTGGGCCGATCACGGCCGAGCTCCCGCCCCCAGTGTGTTCAGATGCTCGAAGCGTTCGAGAGTCCCTTATTGATCTGGACGCCGCCCTGGGCGACATTGCACCTCAGTCTCCAGATTTATCAACTGTCAAGCCGAGCAATGTGATAGACCTAGATCGACGCCGTACCTTGGACTGGACATTTCCCACAGAAGTATCGACGTCAATCTATGACCTTGACCAGCAAAATCCCCATCAGGCCAGCAACGACGAGGAGCCTACCCTAACTCAAGTTTCCAGATGCACTCCCGAAAAGACAGTAACAAAAAACCGTACATCTGATTTAAGCCTCATCGATCTTGACGCCAGTTTACCCTACAATCTGCAAGACACCTCCCGGCCGTCCACAGCGAGTTCGGATGCCTCATCTAACAGCTCGCGCACGCCCTTTCACCTCGAGCCACATGCAGCTTTTTCAATGCCGTATACTACAAGGGAATCGTCCAACTATATTGACGAAGGTGATTTCAATAAGGACATAGCCATGCGTAAGCCAGCGGAGCAGACTACGCTTCATCACACCGATCAATCCAGTCCACAACAACTGCTTTCTACGCAAGATGAACAACCTGGCGTATGGACGCAGGCCAGCAGTGCTCAAGGAAACGCGGTACACTTACCGCCCCTACCTGAACCTCCAAAGGAAGAAGTAGTGCAAGGAATCGAGTCAGATGAAGATACCGAGAGGGAGCTCTTGCGACTCATCTCAAGTTTCGGTCATCACTTGGAATCCACTAACCTATTCCTGGCAAACCTCCCGGTCCGTAATGGGCATATCACTCGAAGAACCTCGCGCAGCCCAGAATGATGGCACAGTGTTTGTGATGAGCTCATGGATTGTTTGATAAGTAGGCTAAAGAGCGGATAGCTTGACTTGAAGCTTGGGCAAAGAAATGAAGTTTTGTCTGTAAAGACAGGAGTTCATATGTAGACAAAAGAAATGAGGGCCCTCAGAAAGGAAACACGTCTCGTCCCCACAACTAGCTCAAAGACATCGTGTCTCTGACCCCACGCTCTCGGCTCTACAAAGATCAAAGAAGAGAAAACGTCAGCTATGCATCGATGATGATCGATCAATGGCTAGACTTACTATTTTCCAGCAGCCCGCTGGCATCTGGTACTGCAGTAGGACGAGATCACCCTCCAGAGGTGAGGAGGATACTCCACGACGAAGTTTCCACACGAGTTGGGACAGGTCCAGCTGCTGTATACGGCCTCGGTGGAATGACCGCACAGAGTGTACGTAGTCCTCATCTTCTGGATAGTACACATGGCTAACACATCCCGTCAGCAAATAAGGGCAGACTTCAGTTAGAAGACGGGAAATTACTGAAGAATAGATGATAGCTTGAAGAGACGATGGTGAGTTGAACAGAAAGCCTGAGAAGGAGCTGCGGTATCCCATCTCACCAAGTGGGCAAGTGCTTCTCTTATATAACACACAAGGAGAAGGACTTCAGACCGTATGTCCAAGGAATTCATGCTACCAACACCTCAATTGTGAGGCGTGTACTGCACGACTGACGCGTTGCTGTTTCTCACTCTTCATAATGTTACATTGACTCGCCTACCAACAGTTCTTCAAAAGCTAAGACCAGATCAATGAGTGCCCCTGTTCACGACACGCGAGACTGATGTTGTGGTTGCTATATCCCGGACAAGTCCTTGTGCCAACAGACCAACCAAGAAGGAAGTTGGTATTCGGCTGACCGTTTAGAGAGACCAACTTACACCTCACCCCCACGGCCGCACTTATCGCATAACCTTCATACACCTTCAAAACTGATTGCCCAGCTGGATGGAGATGCTCTTTATCGATGGTGTTGTAGAAGTACTGGCAGAGTCATAAGAATGACCAGGCATTTTCAAGCTAAGAACTACTGTTACCAAAACGAAAATACTATGAATGGTAATGCCAACGTCTAAAGAGCCCGATAGTAGTATATATGCCTTTGTTCACTCGTAACAAGCTTATTGTAATTGTCTACATCGGCGGCTGTTACTGGGACTCTACGCTAGCATGAAGGAACGTGTACTTGGGATTGACAGAACCAGCTAATTGACTTGAGAGTATAACCTCTTTACCGCGTCAACGTCTTTAGCCTCGCCATCTCATTATAGAGTGCAACTAGAGCTTGTGGTGCAACTCTGGCTTGTGGTGCAACTTTAGCTCCCGGTGCAACTTTTGCTCGTGGTGCCATTTCAGCTCGTGGTGCAACTTTAGCTCGTGGTGCAATCAAGCTACACCTCGCCGAGGCTGGTCATCTACATAACTAGAACCTCGACATCTAGGCTTGGATAGATGTACATCTCGTATCTGCTGGAAGTACATAAGTAGGATAAATAGTAGCTGTAGTAAAAGCATCAGATATCTTGCTATAGATGCCGATGCAACTAAGGCATTTACTGCCTACGATAGTAAGCTTTGCCTGTTAAAGTGAGCGTACAGCACCTCCAGTACCTACAGGCGTTGGTCGTCCACGGCTGTATCTGGAAGCCTTGTGAGACGGTATCCGAAAGTGCGGGGTAGTCAGACCATTCAAACTTGGAATGTGCAATCATCATTAAAGATGCCTTTGGAGGCTAGAGAATCTACAATGTCTTGCGATGTGTGCTCACAGAGTATATCGTCCTTTCAGTTACAGGATCATATCGACCTACATCAGGTATGTGGTAACGGTAGCATAGGTAATGTTTTACTCTAACGCACATCACTATCAGTCGCAGTTGGACTCATTACGTCGTAAACGTAAGATCAAGAAGCAAGCGGCCGGGAAATTCCAATGCTTTGTATGCGCTAAGTCGTTTAAAAACATTAATCATTGCAAGCGACACGAGGATATACGTAAGCATCAAGCTCATCAGGTTGTCTAGCAAAGGTAGCGATTATAGACTTTCTAATCGATTATACGTGCAACCACTGCCATACGCCCTTTAAGCAAGCAAAGCTCCATAGCATGTTATCTCATAGCTGTGTAGTACCGAAGAAGGCGCGAAAACCGGACCAAGATCGACTCAGGGAAAGGTTACGACGCGAAAGGACTACCCAAGGCCAGAACTCCGGTGCTGTTCAGGTAATCCCTTCACGCAACACTGAACCATCAGCCACTAGGAAAACGACAGATCGAGTCGGCACGGACCGGACAACTTCCCTTCAAGATACCGAGCGCGAGACTGAGATCCTCGAGCAGCGACAGGCAGACGAGCCCGGAGTCTTTTCGCACATTGATATCAATCCCCTCGACACATCCACAGAGGGCCTTGTATCGTGCGATCTATTACCGCCTTGGAATCTCCCTCAGGCTTACTTGTGGCCTCTGGCGGATACGTCGGCAAGCAGTTGGGAAGCATTGTCACGAGGGCGGTTGAGGGTCGACTTGTGGAATCTTGAAGACGTATCCTGTTGCCAGCCCTTTGGAAACCATGAATGCGAGCCGTGGATGTACAATGAGCCTTGGAATTATTAGAAGCGTATCGTTGGGGTTCTCAATAGACTTTTAGACTTACACGCCACCGCTTTCCATCTCGATCGGAAGTTCTTGGAGCTTCTTTACATTCTTCAAATAAGAGTAAGGAATATGGACCAAGCCGTTGGATGACCCAGCTCCTTTGTTAACCCCGATATGTGATTTAGGAGAGAACTCTAGACGTGTTCCAGTATGCCATATGTAAATGACCATCATATCATCTTGGCCTGGGTCTATCGTAGATGCGTGGAACTTTCCATAGTCGGCACCGAGGGTAAACCAGAAGCGAAGACTACCAGCGAGGAAATGCTTGACTACATTATGAGCGCGCTGGAGAAATTAATTCCGAACTCTTGTAGACAATCACATACGTACTGTATCTTGTATGACCAGCTTCATAAGTTCAGACATGCCATCGCGGCTGAGAGTCTTGCTACCCAGACTCTCGGCCAACCTCCCGATAGCGGGGTTTTCTTGGTAATAGATACCATGTTCCTGGTAGAACGAGAGCGCGTCGTCTGGGGTGACGTTGGGAGAGATGCCCGTCGGTTCAAACAAAGCCATGGCGGCTTATAGAGCAAGCGAAAACACGGGGAGCAATATCGCGGAGGTCCAGAACAATACAAGGACGGAGAAGGTGGGCGCCAGCGTAGATCTTTGATACGGAGTCCTGAGGCACAATGATGATAGAGCACTGAGAATAGGCAAGGACGACAGTTAGCATCGAGGCTGGCAAGGCGAGTCGGTAGTATGTTTTGTGTATGGAGCTATACCCTAGGGTCTATTGATAGCAAGCTGTTGTTTCTTGTATATCCTAGTGGCGGACAATCCTTTGATACCTCTCTCTCTACGACTCAAAGCCGTATGAGACGCCAAGGGCAGGGCCGCGAAAGACTTGTTCTGTCGGAGACTTGAACGTAACTAGAACACGAGATTGTACAGGCTGACGGGAGAGACCTTGTTAGTAACGGTTGTTCCCTTGCGGAGTACATGTCGCGCCGTCCTTGACCATGTAAATGTTACCTGGAACGCAAAAAGCAAGCCGCTTCGTCCTCTGATGAGGCAGAGTCTAGCGACGGCTGTGTGGCAGTCGGGCCATCTTGGCCACACTTGTCATATACATACTTGAGGTCTGCTGCATGCCAGTCATTGTAAACTCCGTCGTGTACTTTGCACCATGGCTAGCTTTCCGGCGTAGGATTTGGAGCATACTCTGGAATAACGCATGTCTTGGGGTTTGTCTACTGTAGTTAAGCTGTCGACTATCTGGACGGTTGGTGAATCCTAGTCACAGCTCTGGGTGTGCTGTTTCTATTGATGCCCAAACTTGTTATCCTCGTCTGGAAGCTTAGGCCAATCACATCCTGGTGCAATGAACCTAATCCTCCCAGAAGCTTGCCTGGCCTATGGAGATGGCTGAGCATCAGTTCATCATGTCAGGTCTGTGATATGGCCCGCAACAGGTAAGCAAGAATGAAGAGTGGCCAAGCCGTCAAAAGCATAAAAGGTGAATAATGAGAAGAGTTATGCTTGTGAGTTGTGCGTCACCGTGGTATCAGCACTTGTGAAACCCAGCTTCTCCATGTCGTCATCGGCAGCGAGGGAGGAGAGCTTCGGCCAGTCAGCGCACGCATATTGTCATCCCCCACAGAATGATGCCGTCGACATGGTGACTTTTTGGTTCACCAGCAACCCCCAAGTCCCAAATGGTGACTTGGTGAATCAGTGACTGTCCATTGTTGATACGTAGGTACCTACCTACATATCCCCTCTCGCTCTCTGCTTTTTCCCATAGACATTCTCCATCTCCATCTACATTTACATGGCCTCTGTGACTCTGTTCCGCCGTCTGCAACCTCACAATCTACGTACAGCTCTCACTCTCACTTCCACTCTCACTCGTGCTCCATTCAACAAGTACTTGTCGTCAACCGTCCTGATGGCTCAGGAATACAAGCTCAAGGGCGTCACCCAGCTCGACCTCGCTCTCGGCGCCAAGCAAGAGGCCGAGGTCGAGGGCATCGACGGCGGCAAAGTCTTGCTCGTAAACGCTGGCGGCAAGGTCCAGGCCATTGGCGCAAAGTGCACTCATTACGGTGCTCCCCTGGCCAAGGGCGTCCTCACAACGTCTGGCCGCTTGACATGCCCCTGGCACGGAGGTGAGGCCCACGATCTACGATGCCATGCAACCCAGAGCAACTCACTGACAAACCCTGTAAAGCGTGCTTCAACGCCAAAACCGGAGACATCGAAGATGCCCCGGCTCTCGACAGCCTGCCCGTCTTCCGCCTTGTCGAGCGCGACGGCGGCGTATACGTCTCGGGCAGCGAGGAGGACATCAAGAGCTCTCGCCGCAAGCCCAACTTCAAGTGTGCGGCTTCCGGCGACGGCCAGCAGGAGAAAGTCGTCGTCGTTGGCGGCGGCTCAGGCGCTGTTGGCGTCATTGAAGGCCTGCGCGAAAAGGGATTCACGGGGCCCTTGACCGTCATCTCCAACGAGGGCTACCTCCCCATTGACCGCACCAAGCTGAGCAAGGCCCTCATCACCGACCACGCCAAGATTGCCCTGCGCGACAAGGCCTGGTACGACAGCGGCTCCATCGACTGGGTCGAGGATGAGGTGACGGACGTGGACTTTTCCGGCCGCTCCGTCGCGACAAAGGGCGGCTCCAAGTACGCTTACACCAAGCTGGTGCTCTCGACGGGTGGCACGGCCAAGCTGCTGCCCCTCCAGGGATTCAAGGTCCTCGACAACATCTTTACGCTGCGAAACATGCACGACACCAAGAAGATTGTCGGGGCGATTGGCGAAAAGGGCAAGAAGATTGTCATTGTGGGCTCGTCATTCATTGGCATGGAGGTGGCCAACGCCACGAGCAGCGACAACACAGTCACCGTCATTGGCATGGAGTCGGTGCCTCTGGAGCGCGTTCTCGGCAAAGAGGTCGGCGCAGGGCTCCAAAAGTCGCTCGAGGGCAAGGGGATCAACTTTTTGATGAATGCGAGCGTGGACAAGGCGGAGCCGTCCTCGGCGGACCCGTCCAAGGTGGGCGCCGTGTACCTCAAGGACGGCACCAAGCTCGAGGCCGACCTCGTCATCCTGGGCATCGGCGTGTCGCCGGCGACGGAGTTTCTGCGGGACAACAAGATTGTGCGGCTCGAGGAGGACGGCTCGCTCAAGACGGACAAGGACTACGCCGTCGTGGGCCTCAAGGACGTCTACGCCATTGGCGACATTGCGACGTTTCCCTACCACGGCCCCGGGGGCGACGGCAAGTTTACGCGCATCGAGCACTGGAACGTGGCCCAGCAGTCGGGCCGCACCGTCGCCGGGCACATCCTCAACCCGGCCGTGGGCACCGAGCACTTTATCCCCATCTTCTGGTCGGCCCTGGGCGCGCAGCTGCGCTACTGCGGCAACACGGTCGGCGGCTGGGACGACGTGGTGGTGCAGGGCGACCCGTCGTCGGGCAAGTTTGTCGCCTACTACACCAACGGGGAGACGGTGACGGCCATGACGAGCATGGGGACGGATCCCGCCATGAGCCAGAGCGCGGAGCTCATGAGGCGCGGCAAGATGCCGACCAAGAGCCAGCTCCAGGACGGGCTGGATGTGAGAAGCATTGGGCCGCTGGAGTGATTGTTAACTTTGTGTGCTTGAGATGTTTGTATGTATGCCCGCTTTGAGGCTTTGTCTAGCTTAGTATTACGATGATCATGACCCTGCCTGGTTCAATGTCCCTCCCCCCCCCTCTTCCATGATGGCATTCTGATGCCCCAGCCTCGGCAATGGTTCTCGCAGAGAATATCCACAAGCCATGCCCATCGAGATGCAATACCTTGATTCCACTGCCGAAAGCAGAACCGCCCAGAGTCTGTTTCCCGCCTTGATTCGCCACTTTTCTCCAAGGCCCGTTGCTGTAATCCGTGGGTCGAGGATGTGCAGAGTCGATGACGTCGGCTCGCGAGGCCGTCATAGACGCATCAAATGCGACGCTGCGACAAATGATTTACACGCGCATGACGACGATTACCAATGACTACGAACCATTTGCTCTCGAGGATAAAATGGCTTTGTGCCCGTTACTAGATACCGTCTTACTATCCATCTAGCGAACCTCCCCCGCAACAATAAACAACACATTTACAAGTAATCATGGCAGCAAAGGCAGCAAACTTGGTCGAAAAGGCCCTTGGCCACGATGACAGCGCCGTCACGGCACAGGACATTTCTGGAAACAAGCCTGGACCCGATGGAGGAGAGACGATGCTGGCATTGGCGTGGCAGGGCAAGAACTCGGTGAAAATGGGTATGTCTGCATCAATCAATCCTCACCACTCTCAGATGAATATCTGCCATCCACCCTCTTGAGATAATCTCACTAACACAAAAAGTCACCGTGCCCAAGCCAACCGTGCTCGAGGACAAGGACGTCATCCTCAAAGTCACCGGCAGCACCGTCTGCGGCTCGGACCTGCACCTCCTCCACGGCTCCATCATCCAGCTGGAAAAGGGCGACATCCTGGGCCACGAGTTCTGCGGCGTCGTCGAGTCGGTGGGCGCGGGCGTGAACAAGGTAAAGGTCGGCAAGCGGTACGTGGCCTCGTTCCAGATCGCCTGCGGCAACTGCTTCTTCTGCGACAAGAAGCTGTCGTCGCAGTGCGAGCGCACAAACGCAAACAGCACCGAAAAGGCAATGTATGGCGGCCAGACGGCCGGCATGTTTGGATACGCACACTTTACCGGTGGCTTTGCCGGAGGACAGGCCGAGTATGTCCGTGTGCCGCTGGGCGATGTGAATCTGCTCGAGATTCCGGATGAGGTTCCTGACGAGAAGGGTACGTTTTGGCTTGGAGTTGATGATCTCTTCAGACTATGCTAACTAGACAGCCCTCTTCCTCTCCGACGTCCTCTGCACCTCGTACCACGCCGTCAAGGACACCGTCGTCTACGAAGGCGACGAGGTGGCCATCTTTGGCGCGGGCCCCATCGGCCAGATGGCAGGCCTCTTCGCCGTCAACGAGGGCGCCAAGAAGATCATCTTTGTCGACTCGCAGCCGCGCCTGGCGTGGATCCAGAACCGCTGGCCGGTAAAGCACCAGGACAAGCTGGAAATCATCGACTACAAGAAGCTCTCCCACGGCGTCACGGGCAAGGACACGGTCGTCAGCCGCCTCAAGGAGCTGTGCGGCGGCCGCGGGCCCGACGTCGCCATTGAGTGCGCCGCCGGCGAGTACGCCAAGGGCTGGATGCACTGGATCGAGATGGCCGTCGGCGCCGAGACGGACACGAGCGAGATTCTCAACGAAATGGTCGAGGGCGTCCGCAGCTTTGGCCGCTGCGGCGTGACGGGCATCTACGTTGGCTACGTATGTTTTCTCTTCTTCTTCCACCCTTTTGAATGATGGAAACCTTTGAAAAAGTGAACTAACAATCCAGACCAACCACTTCAACGTCGGCTCCCTCATGCAGCGCGGCGTCCGCCTCATCGGCAACGGCCAGGCGCCGGTGCACAAGTACTGGAACGAGCTGCTCGACCAGATCCGCTCGGGCGACCTCAACCCGCTCGAGATGGTCTCGCACCGCGTGCGCCTCGAGGACCTCGACACCGTCTACAAAAAGTTTGAGGCGCACGCCGACGGCATGCAAAAGGTCTTTGTCGAGACGAAGTTTTCCGCGCCCGCCGCCGAGGGCAGCCCCGAGCTGACAAAGTACGAATGAGCATAACAAGCCAAAGCAAAAACAAGAAAGAAAGAAAACGAACAAGAATGTAAACGAATGTTAAAATAGCACATGTTTCGGAAGATGGGTAAGGCTTCGGGGCCGTTGGTGTTGAGAGGAGTTGAGGGCCATAGTAGTACGCGGGAAGCGGAAGCGGAGTTGAGTTGTATTCCAAGTCTCACGGGACGTAATGACGAGAATGACCAATTGCAATTTCTTATACATTATACAATGTTTCTGAATGTCAAAAGTATCATGATGTTGCAACATACCTTGAGTTGTCTTGATGGCTGTCCAACTTGGTAGTGATGGAATCAGGCAAGGATATTCCCTACCGCAAGATACAACCCCCAGCAATGCCACTCTAGCATGAGTAAACTGCATCGTCTGGCTGATACAGTACAATAGGCTCACAAGGATCAGAGTGGCTCCAGAGCGGCTACGCTAACCATCTGCCGATGCCGTGGGGGCCTCAAAGCAACTATTGCAGGTTGATTCGCAGATGAGATCCGACGTCTCATCATGGATGGCTTCGTAGCCGTCCGTTGTCGGACCAGCCGCAGTCGACACTCTTATTTATACCAGCTCCATTCCCAAGAGTCAGCTTCAAGTGACATACCTCAGCCACCATGGATACATCTCCCATCGCCATTGTCGGCGCCGGCGCCTTTGGCCTCTCGACGGCCCTGCATCTGCTTCAAGCAGGCCACTCCAACATCACCGTCTTGGACAGCGCCGACGAGGTCCCCTCCAGATACTCGGCTGCCTACGACCTCAACAAGATCATCCGGGCAGAGTACGAAGACCCGTTTTACACCAAGCTGGTGGTTGAAGGCCTCAAGGAATGGAAGACGCCCTTGTTCGGCCCCTACTTTCATCAGACCGGATACATCAACTGCACCTCGGCCAAGGCTCCCTCGAAGGCCGTCGAGACGGTGCACAAGAACCTCAAGTCCGTGTCGTCGCTGCCGGCATTTGCCAACGAGACGCAACTGCTCGAGTCCAGGGACGACTTCCAAAAGTACGCTTGGCAGCTCAGCGGCCCCATGGGCGGCTTCCGCGGCTACTATAACCGGCTGGCTGGCTACGGCCACTCGGCGAATGCCCTCAGGGCGGTCCACGAGCACTGCGCCGCCAGGGGCGTCCGCTTCCTCCTCGGCGAGCAGATGGGCAAGGTCGATGCCCTCATCTACGATGCCTCGGGGCGTTGCACAGGCATCCGAACCGCCAACGGCACATGCCATTCGACAAGCCTCGCCATCTTGGCCCTGGGCGCCTATGCCGCCTCACTCATCCCCCAACTAGGCCATAATGCCGTAGCCCGGTGCTGGTCCGTGACGCACATCCAGCTCACAGAAAAGGAGGCCGATCTGCTGCGCGGCATCCCCGTCATCAACGTCCGAGACCTCGGCTTCTTCTTTGAGCCGGACCCGGCAACGCGCCTCTTCAAGCTATGCCCGCTCGGCGCCGGCTTCACCAACACGGACGCAGCTTCGGGCATCTCGCTGCCGCCCACCGGCGACGACGCTGCGAGGGCATCGGGCTTCATCCCGCCCGAGGACGAGGGCAAACTGCGACGGCTGCTGCGCGAGACTCTACCCTGGCTGGCGGACCGGCCCTTTGTGGACACCAAGTTCTGCTGGTTCTCCGACACCAAGGACTCGGACTACTGCATCGATTACGTGCCGGGCACGTCCAAGTCGGTCGTGGTGCTGTCGGGCGACTCTGGCCACGGCTTCAAGATGATGCCAATTGTTGGGAAATGGGTCATGGAGCTTCTCGCAAGGGGAAGCCAGGAGCTGAGCCGGTGGCAGTGGCGAGAGGGTGAGCAGAGCAGTCGAGGTTGGGGGAATCAAGTCAGTTGGCGGATTGGAGAGGCGAGGGAGATGAAGGACCTGGTTGAGGAGAATGAGAAGACGCCGAGGGCCAGGCTGTGAGTTGTTGATGATTCATGACCTAGATCTAGGGTTAGTTTATGAGAAGTCGAATATGAATCTTCCAATCTTCATCTCTTCAAAGCACTGCTCGTCATGGTTGAGGCGTTTGTTGTGAGAGGAAAGGAAATGGATGGATGGATGGTGGACTGGACGGACGGAAGCCCATGCAACCGCTATACTTAGCACACTGTAGCCCTGGAACTATTTCCCACAGGGCACTCCAGCCCCCCCACAGCGAGTCTGGCCCGCTATAGACTTCAACACGTGGCTCAGCCTCAACTTGGCCTCAACACCATCAACATCAACATCAACATCAACATCAACATCTCGACGTCGGCATTCACAATGGCGCGCTCAAAAGGCGCTGCCACGGGCAAGCCCACAGAAGAAGCCCTGGATAACAAAAAGCAACCCCCTATAAAAAACACCAGCACCAGCACCACCATGCCAGTCTCATCGCCCTCCATGCTCAAGGGCGCCTCCCTCCTCATCATCCTCCAGCTCCTCTCCCGCCTCGTCACCTTTGTCGCCAACCAACTGCTCCTCCGCTTCCTCACCGCTCCGCTGCTCGGCCTCTCTACTCAGCTCGAGGTCTATTACCTGTCCGTTCTCTTCTTCGCCCGCGAGAGCCTCCGCGTCGCCATCCAACGCCAGGGGTCTCGTGGCCGCAGCTCTGGCGCCAATCTCCAGCTGGCCGCTCGCTCTCAAGGCCAGGCCGTTGTCAATCTGGGCTACCTCGCCGTCTCCCTCGGCGCCCTCGTCAGTCTGGGGCTGGGCTGGATGTACCTGAGCTATGCCACCCAGGCTACCCTCGACACGCCGTACCTCGTAAAGTCGCTGTATCTCTACGGCTTCGCCGCCATAATTGAGCTGCTATCCGAGCCATGCTTTGTTCTCATGCAGGCCCGTCTGCAATTCGGCGCCCGCGCTGCCGCAGAGTCCATCGCCACCTTCTTCCGCTGCCTCGTCGTCCTAGCCTCGGCAGTGCTGGCTTCCAACCGCCAGCTCGAGATTGGCGTGCTGCCCTTTGCCCTGGGCCAAGTCACATACGGTACGTCTCTGCTCCTCGTCTACGCCATCTCCGGCTACCGCACCGCCTCGGCCGGCGGCTTCTCCATCCTCCCCCGGCCAGTCGCCAGCAAGGATGACGCCCAGTTCTGGGCTGGCTGCCTCGACAAGTCCACCATGAGCCTCGCCGGGAGCATGATGGCCCAGAGCGTCGTCAAGCACCTCCTCACCCAGGGCGACACCTTTCTCATCTCCCTCCTCGCCATCCCCGAGGTCCAGGGCGCGTACGCCCTCGCCAACAACTACGGCGGCCTACTTGCCCGTCTCCTCTTCCAGCCCGTCGAGGAGAGCAGCCGGAGCTACTTTTCCCGCCTGCTTGCGTCCAGCAGCAAGACGTCACCGACAACCCCCGTGGTCGAGGCCAGGCGGAACCTGCAGACCCTGCTGCGTCTGTACGTCCTCCTCTCCACCGTCATAGCCAGCATCGGCCCCGTCGCAGCACGTCCCCTGCTCTCCCTCGTCGCCGGCAAGCAGTGGGCCGACTCCGAGGCCGCCAGCGTGCTGGCCGTCTACTGCTTCTACATTCCCTTTCTGGCCCTCAACGGCCTGACCGAGGCGTTCGTCGCCTCCGTGGCCACCGAGGCCGAGGTCCACCTGCAGTCTGGCTGGATGGGCGCATTTTCCGTCGCCTTTGCCGTCTCGGCATTCCTCTTTATGCGCGTCTTCCCGCTGGGTGCCGTCGGCTTGGTGCTGGCCAACATGATGAACATGCTGTGCCGCATCATCTGGAGCGCCTGGTTCATCAAGCGCTTCTTCCGCAACAACGGCGTCGACTTTGGCTTCAGGTCAATCGTCCCTGGAGGAGTCTTGTGCGCCTCGGCAGTGACCTGGCAAGTCTACAAGCACGTCGACGTTGTCGGCGGGTCAGAAACCCCAATCACAGCACTCATCAGAATAGGGGCCATGGCAATACCCTTGTTGCTCGCTGAGTAAGTTTCAAGTTCATTTACAGATTCCCAGGTCCTATCCGTATATATATACAATCATCAAGCCCCGTCTAACCATTTTTCTTTTTTTGCAGCTTGGCACTCGAGCGACGCTTTTTCCTCGACTGCCTCGAGTCCATCCGCGGCCGCAACGCCAGCAAGCGACCAACGCCCCTCGCCACGTAATTCTTTGTTTTTCTTAGTCAAACGTAATCTTGGTAGCCTTTGCGTTGGGGTCGACGTCCTTGAAGAAGGCGCCGTACATGTCGTGGGCCTTCTTCTTGACCGTAGTGCCAAACTTGAGCAGATCCTCGGGCACCTCCTGGTTCGCTCCGCGGAGAATGTTGACGAGACTATGATGGTGTCAGCTTTGATGATTTAGTTTAGTGATGGGGTCGCACGGTCACTTACGAGCCAGAGTGGGCCTTGTCCTGGACGGTGAAGAAGGTAATGGCCTCGCCCACCTTTCCTGCACGTCCTGTTCGGCCGATACGGTGGACGTAGTCCTCAATGGTCAGGGGGAACTAGAGTTGTAACATGTTAGCGAAATCCCAGCCTACGGAAAGGAAATGGACGTACCGTGACATTGACGACCAGCTTCACCTCGGGGATATCCAGACCACGGGCCGCAACGTCGGTGGCGACGAGGACAGGCGTGCTTCCAGACTTGAAGGCCTCGAGACTCCTGGTACGCTGCTCCTGGCGCAAATCGCCGTGGATGCCGGCAACGCGGATGCCCTTGCGGCTGAGGAAGTTTTCGACGCGGGTGGCCTCCTTCTTGTACAGGCAAAAGACGAGGATGCGGTCATCCCTTTTGCTGCCCTGGGTGTACTCCTTGACAATCTGCAGCAGTCGGAACTCCTTGTCCCTGCCGTCGACGACCTCGACGCGCTGGGTGATGCGCGCGTTGGCCTGGAGCTCGACAGAGCCGTCGGCCGTCTCCTTGCCGCCGGAGCCAATGGCGACCTTGACGGGGTCGACCATGAAGGTGGCGGCGAGGACCTGCACCGACTGGGGCCAGGTGGCGGTGAACATGAGCGTCTGGCGCTTCTCGCGCGGCGGGCAGTCGCCGAGAATCTGCTTGATGTCCTCCTCGAAACCCTTGTCGAGCATGCGATCGGCCTCGTCGAGCACCACAAAGGACGCGGCACTCAGGTCGACGGCGCCCTCGGACATGAAGTCCTTGAGGCGGCCGGGCGTGGCGACAATAATGTCGGCGCCGCGGCCGCTCCTCAGCTGGGCGCGCTGGTCGTCCTTGGAGGCGCCGCCAAACAGGCAGACGCAGCTGAGCTTGGCCTGGGCCGACAGCGAGGCCAGCTGGACGTGGGTCTGCATGGCGAGCTCGCGGGTGGGGGAGACGACGACGGCCTTGATGCCGCGCTTGCTGATGCCCGAGACGGACTCGACGAGGGGCAGACTGAAGGCCATGGTCTTGCCGGAACCCGTCTCGGCGACGCCAATGACGTCGCGGCCCGACAGGGTAAAGGGCCAGGAGACGGACTGGATGGGCGTCGGGGCCTTGAACGAGGCAAAGGGCGACGGCTTGCGCTCGAGGAGGTTGGTGGCGGGCAGGTGGAAGAATTCGAGAATGGGGCGCAGAGTGACCTTGTCGGTCTGGGGGTCGGTGATGACAATCTCCTCCTTGGCGATGAACTTGTCGATGTCGGCCTGCGGGACGTTGGACAGGCTCATGGTCTGGACGTAGGCGCCGGAGCCGGTCGGGGCGGCGACGCTGCTCTCGGTGTCGATGGCTTCCGTCTTGGCCTTGTTGTCCTTTTTCTCCTTCTTCTCCTTCTTTTCCTTCTTGTCCTTCTTGTCCTTCTTCTTCTCCTTCTTATCGGCAGTTGAGTCGTCGGCCTTTTCAGCAACGACGTCAGTCTCCGTCGCGGGAGCCTCCTCGACCTTGCGCTTCTTGTCCTTCTTTTCCTTCTTCTTGTCCTTCTTCTCCTTCTTCAGGCGGGCCTTTTCGGCATCGGCATCGGCATCGGCATTGGCGTCGACACCGGCGTCCTCGACCACCTTTGTCTTCTTGGACGGCCGGGCGGCCTCGTCGCTCTCGGCGCGGCTGTGCTTTGTCGCAGCCATGATTGATTCTTTGCTGGTGGGAGGGAGGGTGGGATGTTCTGGGGAATTTTTGGAAAAGGCGGCCAAGGGAAAAGAGGAAAAAAAGTAGTTATCTTATCGATACGGAGGCTGGGGATAAGCCAATGTGCGGGTGTACTAGCGAGGTAACTTACGTACTCTTGCCATAATGGGCAATCGTGCTGGAAGTGCTGCACTTACAAGATGCGCTCACGGCGACAATGGCAGATTCTGTCAATCAACTTGGGATGTAGATCAATTAGAATAACTCATGTATACATCTCCAGTTATAATCAATTGCAATACTCCACGTTGCCGCTTTGCCAATCCTGCTGCTTGATAGCCGTGGATCATATCGATCAAGCACGCACAGTGAGCCCCTCGCGCACAGACCAACGCTGCACCCCCGCAACCGCAAGTAAACAATGGAAACCTGCAGTTGGCATCATCACCGCCGCCATCACTTGACCATTTCTGCCTCGCATTGCGCAGCCGCCACTTCTCCCCTATCCATCCACTACTAACCTTCCAGCACAACCCCCAGCCATGGCCTCCAAGGAGCAGACGTCCAAGGCCTCGTCCAAGGTCTCCTCAAAGGACGCTTCCAAGGACAAGTCCAAGGTCCACAAGCTCTCCCTCAAGGGCAGCTCCCGTCTCGTGGCCGAGTTTGTACGTCATGGCCTCATCCACCGAGATGCTCGAAAACTAACTCTCGTATTCCAGTTCCAATACTCCATCCACACTATCCTGTACGGCCGCCTCCTCCGCTATTCTCGCCCTCGCTAACCAGCCAACCTCCAGCTTCCAACGCGGCGTCTACCCTGCCGAAGACTTTACAGTGTACGTCGCCCTCCAACATCCTATCCTTGTCAGCTTCAACCAACGACGAAATATAGTGTCAAAAAGTATGGCCTCAACATGCTCGGTATGTCCTGACATGACCCAACCATCTCACCGACCCCAATTAACCCTCCGGTCCCCAGTCTCCGCCGACGACCAGGTCAAGGCCTACATCAAGAAGATCATGTCCCAGCTCGACAAGTGGATGGTGGGCGGCAAAATCTCCAAGCTCGTCATTGTAATCACCGACAAGGACACGGGCGAGCACGTCGAGCGATGGCAGTTTGACGTACGCTCCCCCAACTCCCTTCCCCCTTGCCCCATCCAAACGTCTAATTCGCCCCCCAGGTCCAAATCTTCAAGCCTACAAAGTCAAAGTCCAAGTCGAAACCCACCGACCCCGAAAACGCCTCCGCCTCCGCCTCCGCCTCCGCCGACCCGGCCTCGTCGGCCGAAAAGACGGAACCCGAGATCCAGGCCGAAATCGCCGCCATCTTCCGCCAAATCACCGCCTCCGTCACCTTTCTGCCCCAGCTCAGCGGCAACTGCACCTTCAACGTCCTCGTCTACGCAAACGCCGACAGCGACGTCCCCGTCGAGTGGGGCGACTCGGACGCAAAGGAGATTGCCAATGGCGAAAAGGTCCAGCTGCGAGGCTTCAGCACCGCCAACCACCGCGTCGATACCCTCGTGAGCTACCGCCTGGGCGAGTGAGCCGCCGCCTACTAGACGAATGAGCCAGACGGACTCGGCTGGAAGAGAGAAGAGAAGAGAAAAGGAAAGGAAAGAAAAAGAATTCCCCCCACAGACAGAGCGTCACGCAGCGCGGGGAACTGGTTGGATAACAGGGCTGGCTGGCTAGCCACAAGGACGGCGTTGAAAGGCGTGGCTGGGGCTCATTTCGTATCGACATTGCTTCTCACGCATGTACATTTTTAGCACAATGTCTGTTTATTTCGGATCACGTCCCGGTCGTTTTTTAATACATTATGGCATCTTCATTCTCTCCGTCCGTAAGGCCAGCAGTAATTCCGCGTATATTTGATGAACCCGTACAGTATTCATACCTATGCCCTGTCAATTCCCAATCCTCATCTGTTCCTTTCATCTACAAGCCCTTAGCATGGGCTTGGCGTAATTTCGTGACTTTTCCCTTCCGCTCGCCATGCTATGCCTCATCCTTTCTACGCCAGCAATCCCAATCATGCACGTTCCAATCACCTCTGCGCCAAATTCTCAACCCCTCGCCAGATCAAACCCTCTTGAAAAAGTAGACGTATGCAAACTTGCGCATCTCATCAACGTCGTGGGCCTCGACAACCTTTTCGTCGTTGAAGAGCACCCACGTAGGCGCGCTTGAGCTTCCATCGTCCAACTGCTTGCGAACAAACGCCACGTAGTGTCTACGAAAAAAAGTTAGCAAAGGTCCATCGGACAGCATGATCAGGGTTTCTCAACATACCCGGCGTGAATGCTCGTTCCCTTGTGGCACGCAATCGACTGCAGCTGGAACGTGGCCGGCAGAGTCGCACTCCCGGCGGGCTCGGCGGCGGCACCGGCAGCTGGACCACTGTTGGCAGAGTCATCGTCAAACTCTCCCTGGTCGTCTGGATGGCTAAAGAGCCATTCAACGGCCCGCTCAACGTCACCGCCAGTTTCACGGAGAGCCTTCTTGGCCTGAGGAGCACCAAAGCCCATTGCGCCGAGCATCTCAATCTTCTCGGGATCGGCCGCACTTGCGCTACCACCAGATTGCCCGCCAAGATCGAGAGGAGCATCGATATCAGGGTCCTCCATGTGACCAAACAACCATTCCATGGCAGCGTTGGCATCCGAGTTGCCGGTGGCATGCAGAGCACGCTCGCAACGGTTACGTGGGAAACCCATGGCCTCGAGCTGAGCCACTGCTCCTGCATCGGGCACAAATGCAGCAGCTTGTTGCTCCGGCTCGTCCGGGAGCAACTCTTCTGAAGACTGCTGTCCCTGCGACAAGTAGCTATCCAAGTTAAAAGGCTCGTCGGGGACCAGGACCGGGACGTCCACCTTGATGGGAACCCAATTGACCACCGTCATCTTACGAGCATTGACGACAAGAACGTCGGGGAAGGTCTTGAACAGGGATTGTTTCGAGAATCCGTCCTTGCTGCCGCATGCCGCACAGGTCAGCTCGACCTTTTCAGCCGCGGTGAAGTTATCCAGACACTCCTTGAGCGTGACGGGCTTGTAGGCGTCCGGGCTGGTGGCGTCGTCGGCTGGGAGCTTCTCCAAGGGGACATCAATGAAGATGTTGTCCTGCTCGGTGGTACTATACCGGACTTTGTTACATCCAAGGCATTGTAGGCGCTGCTCCAGTGCGAAGCGGAAGCTCTGCGTAGGGTCCACCAGGTTACCGCCGTGCTGGGAACGAGTAATGAGCTTGAACAGGTGCTGAAGGAACTCGAACGCATCCTGCTGTCGCATCGTCGAGAATTCCTCATGACCACGACCAATCAAGTGCTTGAGCATGGCTGGCGCCAGACCTTTTTGGTGAACCACCTCCGAGTCCCCTTTCGTGGCCACGTCGGGCTGAGAGTATCGACCTGACCAAAGGCCATCGGCCATCTTTCGGAGCTGGGTTTCCAGATCCTCGGCAGGGTCCTGGACAATGGGCAAGTCGTCGCCGGGGCGATAGTAGCGAGCGCGGAATGATGGCATGTCGAAGAGACACTGGATAATGCTGGCCAGGTAGCAGCTGTTCCCCAGGTTCTTGAGCCCGGTGAGTCCTGGGCCGAGCAGAGGCTTGAGCTCCTTTCCGTCCTCGGTCGTCATGCTGAAATCCCACTTTAGGTTTTGTTCAATCTGCATCTCGGTCAAACTCTTCTCAGTCTTCTGTCTCTCTGCGAGCACAATGCCCCAGTGTGCCAGGTGCTCGCCAAGACCATCATCGAGGCGCTCCTCGTCACACTTGTAGCAGTATACATCGGCGGTGCCCTCGGGGGTGATGGAACCAAGCTTGACGGCCACGCCGTGTCCAGACTGGTCCGAGTGAGCCAAGGCATGGGAGTTGCCGTCGACACCGCCCATCTGCTTGCGGCCGCAGCCGAGGTTTCCACATTCGAGACACAACCATAGGTTCTCGTTTAGCTCGCAAGCTGAGCAGTGGCCCAAGGCGCCCTGCTCAATCTTCCGAGAGGGGTGTTGGTTGAGCATGAGGATGTGCTCGCAGCTTGTGAGCTCCTGTTCCCAAGCCTTGACCTCCTCCTTGCGCGAGAAGGTGTTTGCCTTCATAATGGCATCGACAATGGGCGCTAGCTTGGAGCTGGTCTTGTCGAGCTCGGTACGGCACTCGAGGCACTTGACGGCTAGAGCCAAGTCGTAACGGTCTTCGTCGGTCTCGGCGGCGATGGCGAGCTTGGACATTTTGGCGGGAGGCTCATCGCGGACGATGGGCTTGCGGGATCGGCGGATGTTGAGGGCTAGCGGATGACTGGAGAGGACATTGTGAAGGTGGTTGTGAGATCGGTCGCCGGCACAGCCTCCGTTGAAGCATTGGAGGCAGACATCAAGGCCGTTTGAATCGTCCTATGGCGGGGGCAACGGGGACGGTCTGGTCAGCAGGCGGACAAACTGGGCGGTGGACGGACTCACGATAGAGTCAAAGCATTGTGTACAGTCTTCTCGGTAGACCGACTGGGCTGGAGTGGGAGGATTCAAGCCTGCAACCAGTTAGTATCGTAGCTGATGGCGATGGAGGGGCATGCTTAATGGGATAGCAAGACGAGAGTGGACGTACTGATTGAATCCAAATGTGCGCAAGCCATGATGAATCGGGTAGTTGGAGGGCGGACGAGAGAATACAAATAGCCACTTGACACTTTGGCGAGAAGTTGAACGAAGGAAAAGAGCTGTAGTTGTCCGAATGCACTGAAGATGCCTGGAATTACGTAGGTCCAGGCTGGAGCTGCCGCTGTAGGCTGTGGCTGTGGCTGTCAAAGACGGATTGGGGTCGCTTAGAAAGGCGGGGGACGCAGCCACATTTTGAAGTGGCAACTGTGGCGCAGTTGATGCAGGCACTGTCACAGTTGAATCGAGTTGATGCCTCGATCCGTTCAAGCACAAGTCGGCTTACAGCAGACAGACAGACATGTCATTGGTGAGTGACGTCGGTCTGTGCGATTGACATCATGGCCGATATCCCAGGGTCCAGAGTGTTTGACAGTGCGCAGTCTAGACTCTAGAACCTCTGAGCGTCTGCCTTGCAGTACGGAGCAGTGTTTCGAGAAGCTTGAAGAAGCACGCCCTGGCCTGCAGGCAGATACACAGCAATGGCCATTGTAGGGAAGCCAACCCCAGATCTGCAGAGCATGATATGATCAGATATTTTCAGAGTACGTACCGGTCGCTGGGTTTGTTCAGTCAAATGACAAATCTAGGTCCGGCTTTTGGGGGATGCTGGTTCGGACCGGACTCCGAACGCCGAAAGCGGTGCAATATCCCCGAGGCCGCGGCGTGCAGCATCCGCAGAAGGATTGAGGATCCGTGGAAACTCCATGCACATGGACGCGGCAAAGACGTCCGTCTGCAGTGTACGGTGTATGGACTGTGTGTGCATCGTGACGACTTGATCCTTATTTTGAACAGGCTGGCTTTGAGTGGTTGACTGGCTAGACTGGCTAGACTGGCTGCTGCAATCCATGATGATATATATGCACAGTACGTACTGGCTTGTCTGGCTTGTCTGGCTTGGCTGGATGACGGTGGATGCACTAAGGGCACACAGTATGCACCCCGTGCCTTATCAGATTCGACTGACTAAGCACTGCACCCAATCACAGGCCTGCATGCCAGCGCTCCAGCACCGCCTGGAGTGCATTCTCCGAGAGCCGAGCTAGCAAAGACGTAATGGCCGAGCAATCAAGGCCCGCTGATTGGCCGGGGAGTGCAGCCGAAATCGCCATCCCCCAAAGTCCCGCTTCTTTTTTGCGTCAAGCCGGCGCCGCCTCCGCCTGCAGTTGAGCTGCAACAAAACACCTCCTCTTCGCCCGCCTGCTCTGCCTAGAACCAAGACATTACAACATCAACAACAACTCAACACATCACCAACAACAACTACTACACTACGGGCATCTCGTTCATTCACCCGTACACCTATAGTACCACCGCCCTCGACACGTTTGGAGCATCCTACGCCTGGCGCGCTCTCTTTATCAATCTCCGACCCCGTCATCCGCAAAACCTGCTCCCTTGCACCCTTCCCATCACCCATCACCCATATATCCAACATGTTCGCCCGAGGACTCCGCGTCGCTTCCCGACGGGCTGCCATTGCCGCTCCCCTCGCTCGCCCCTCCATCCTCGCCGGCCGCCAGCTGGCTCCCGCTGCTTCCGTCAACGCCACGCGATCCTACCACGAAAAGGTGCTCGACCACTATTCGCGCCCCCGAAATGTCGGCTCCATGGACAAGAAGGACGTCGATGTTGGCACCGGTCTCGTTGGCGCCCCTGCTTGCGGCGATGTCATGAAGCTGCAGATCCGTGTCGACCCCGACACCAACAAGATCTCCGAGGTCAAGTTCAAGACGTTTGGCTGCGGTTCCGCCATTGCTTCCAGCAGTTACCTGACCGAGCTTGTCCGCGGCATGAGCCTGGACGAGGCCGGCAAGGTCAAGAACACTGAGATTGCCAAGGAGCTGTGTCTTCCTCCTGTGAAGCGTACGTCATATCAGATTTTCCCCTTCCATGACCGTACATGATTGCTAACTGTGGATGACCAGTGCACTGCTCCATGCTTGCCGAGGATGCCATTAAGTCGGCCATCTCTGACTACTACACCAAGAACCCCAAGGTCAAGCACACCGACCTCGCCGGCACCGGAGCCAAGATGCCTCTTGCCGACGCTGCCCCCATTGCCGCCTAAACTGGTGGCTTTGAAGTTGGGCGCGGAGTGAGATTAAAATACCAAGGCGTGTATGCCTCGGGTCAGACGAGGTCGACCAGCGCCTACTTGTTTTCTTTTGATTGTATTTTTTTCCAAGGCCATGCATGACCTATGGCTGGATGTGGGAAAGGAGTGGGAAGACGTGCCACGGGGGACTGCGCGTTATTCTGTCGCCGTCTCGGATGAGAGACTGGCCACGTTTGGAGTTTAGGGATTATTCTGATGCTCCGTGATATTATCTGCAAGTGGGAGCGAAGTACAGTACAGTGGATTTGGAACGTACAATTGGACGCCAGTGTAAACATTAAAAGTCCAAGACATGGCAAAAGGCATGAATCCAGACGAGATTGAATCCAGATGAGAATCTGTCCATTCCATTGAGAAGTCTTATAGAGACCCGACAACGTGACAGCCAGCTGCTTTATTGCATCTGACAATGGCTCGCCGAGGCCCATATCCCGCGGTTCCAGCGTCGTTGGAATTATCAATCACCCCACCGCGGCTCCGGGGTGTCATATGCAAAAATGTCGATAATCGAACCACTTTGCCCATAGACCAGCGCCACGCCGTTGCATTTCCTGGGGTAGGCCAGGCCGCCTTGTTCCCTGCGGACACGCCCATCGATCTCGGGACCTGGGTTTCTTCTCGGGTGGCCTGTGGATCAAGTTGGGTTTGAAAGGAGTTGTGGATATCATTTGTTCGGCCGTGATGCCTTCCATCTGCTCAGCATGCCAATCAACGCCTGCTTATGCTCAACCCTGCCCAATCTCATCGTTTCGCCCCTGATCATCTCCCATTCGTGCATCACGGCACGTGCGTCCCATGGAACCCCATGCCAATCGCAAACTCGGCCTCGGCCCGCCCCAGCTCCTCCATGGACCGCGCATCCAGACACAGCAGATACGCCGTCTGCGCCTTGCCGTCAACAACGACGCTCAGCAGCACGCCGTCGTCCTCGTCGACACCGCCGGGCCGCGCGACGAAGACGGCCTCGCCCGGCGTGTGGCCCGCCGGCCCCGTCCACATGGCCGTCTCCCGCGTCTCCAGGTCCGTCTTGGCCAGCGCGTCGACGACGGTGCTCAGCCCCCGGCTCGGCGTGCTGTACACGTACCGGTACGCCCGCCCGTTGAACCGCCCGTTGATGGTCGGCAGCTCCCCCGCGTGCGGGCCCGGGATCGACAGCGTCTCCTCTGCGCGCGCCGAGTAGTCGTTGGGCGCCGTGCCCGCGTCCGACAGGCTGAAGCGGTACCGCGCCAGCCGCAGCTGCAGCTTCCTGTACCGCTCGTCGCTGTCGTTGCCGAGCCAGAACTTGCGCGCCGCGTCGTTGCGGTCGAGAATCACGTCATAGTAGAAGCCCGCCAGGATGTCGAGGCTGTCGTACACGACGGCGTCCATTAAAAGGTGCGTCTGCTCGACGCCGTCGTCGCCCCGGCTCGTCTCCTCAAACGCATTCGTCGTGTGGAAGAAGAAGGCGGCGGGCGTCGAGAAGCGTGCGACGACGCCCCGGCCGTGTCGGCGGTCCACGACGATCCACCGGCACTCGTTGGCCTCGTCAAACGGCACAATGGCGTCGAGGTAGTTGCGCTCCCAGGGAATCCTCATGCCGTTCCACCCGAACCGCGACGACGGCGCGCACAGCACCACGAAGCTGGCCGTCAGGAAGAAGCTGTGGATGTAGGCGGCCGGCAGCCCCGTCTCGGCGACGGTGGCCAGTATCTCTGTCTGGCCCGTTGCCGCGTCGACCCGGAAGACGCGGTACGTTGGCGTGCGGCCCACGAGGTCGAGGTTGAAGTTGAAGACGTCGCCCGAGTCGGGGTCCCGCTGGGCGTGCGCGCACGAGACGATGCCGCCGAGGTCCGGATGCAGGCTCTTCTGCATGGCCACGCCGATGGGCTCCATCGTCGCCGGGTCCACCTGGCGCATCCCCGCGTAGTCGGTGGTGATGTACATGTTGTCGAGGCCGCCCTTGGATGGCGGCTGCGGCTGCTCCGGGCCGGCGACGAGGCCGGGCATGTTGGTAAAGGGGACGACGTTGTTGTTGGCAAAGCCCGGCTCAAAGACGCTCATAAACTTGGCAAAGATGCCCACGCACGGGTCGGCCTTTTGGCCAAAGGAGAAGCCGGAGCGCCAGCCCGTCTTGCGCACGTGGGCGACAAAGTCGTCGGCCTGCCTCCGCGACGAGTAGGTGACGGACGTGGTGCCGCCGGGAGTCTCGGGGGCTCTTATGTCGAACCGGTGCATCTGGGCAAAGCCGTCAAACCAGTGCGTCGTGTAGTGCGTGCCTCGGGGCGTGTCGTCGACGCGGCTCTGGCCCGGCCCCGTGCGGTAGAGAGAGCCGGCGGCCCAGGCGGGGATGTTGCCCTTTACGCGGAGAGATACGGGGCCGCGGTGCTCTTCCAGATGGTCAAACTGAGGATGCGAACATGTCAGCCAGGTGAGATGCCGTCTTGATATTGTATGTTGGTGCTCACAGCAGCTTCATTGGGCCACGACTTCCAGGATTCGTTGCGGACGTTGCGCGCCGTTTGCTCTACGTCTTCGGCCTCGTGTTGGCGCGTGCGGCGAAAGGTGCCGACATTGTTTACATCCATGGGAGCGACCGAGTGATGAAGCGGCTGGATTGCGTAGAGAAGAGGAACAAGACTGGCAGATGTGATGAGTATATTAGTTCCGTCGTGACAACGAAGCGCTGTGAGTGAGTGCAACGGTGAATATGATGGCTCGGCAGTCAAACGCCAGCAGTCGTCAGCCTCTCGCCAACCACAGTCAGCAACAAGTGACAAGCGAGCAAACGGCCTCGAGTAAACAAGAGATGGATTCGCTTGCGTCTGTAATGGTGTAGCGTTCTCTTGAGATATTCATCACTTTCTGCTCCAAGTCATCATGTCATGATGGATAGATAGACTTGGGCCAGCCAATCACGGCCAAGCGCATCAGACAAGACAGAATCATGAGTTCATGACTGCTCGTAAATCAAGGTCACGCGGCCAATAATCGATGATACCGACTGCGGGTAGTTTTCCCATCTAACTAGTCTGTGCGAGATATGTAGCTAGTCGCTTCGCGGACCCGAGAGCGAGACCGAGAGCGAGAGCGAGCCGTTTTGAAGCCGTTGAAACACATACCGGGGTCCATCCATCATGGCTCGGCGACGGTGCAATTGGCTGCCGAGGCTCGTCTCAATGGCGTTTCACTGCATACTGGGTCCATTCATCCATTCATCCATTGTATTTTTATCATTTCCATATCCACGACTTGGGCGTTCAATTGATTATCTTGTATCGTGGCCGCTCTGTTGGTGGCGTCTTGTTTATAACAGTCCGGGTTGGTCGGACATGATGACGTAGACTATTCGGCCAGCATGACACAAGTCACACCCATTCATGTAACCCTTTTTTTTTGTTTATTCAGCTCTAGTATCTTGGCTGATTCGATTGTTTCAGCTTCACTCTGGTTGCTTCTTTTCTGCCTGTGCCAAAGTGTTGACATGCTGTCTTGAGCCACTGCTTTACATGATGAGCAAACTACTGGTTCCAACCGAGGCTTCACCAAGTTGACTCTGATACTGAGACAATAGCCACAATCACTCTTTAGAGCTACAGCGTACCGAGAACAAAATAACCTGCCTGCGTATAGACGACTTTGTGATACAATGGCAATTATTAATCACCACCTGCTACGGCAGGGGAATACCTCCATTTTTGCCGTGGTCGTCAAGTCAGGCCAAGTCCCGTCAGCATACCCTAGACCGAACGTATGGTATGTCTGGGGACGCAACGACACACTTTACGGCACGTCGGCCTTGCCTTTACCTCGGTATCCATTAATTGGTCTTCTTTTTATACCTAGGTAGGTAGTCACCAATGTGTTGAGTGTATGCTGGTTCTTGGATTACTTGTGGTTTTCCTATACAATATCTGACTCAAGGTTCAACTCGGATTGTTTCGAATCCTGGGCTACATCATCATACTATGCATCCAGTCCATACCTAGACTTGAATCTAGGTATTCAGTACATCTACCTCGTTGAGCAACACAGCTCCATCGATTGTCCCTTCTTGACCATGTACTCCCACCCTAATCCTCTTCGGGGCTGTCCTGGTTCAGTGTAGCACCATCAGCCGCAGACATAAACCCTGCCATGTTGGACCCTGTCCTCGGTCTATAGCGAATCTGAAAGACGCAACAAAGGTACAGAGTAAAGAGTACAGAGTACCGAGTACGCTCATCTGCGAGCCGACCCGGTGCCGAAGATCCTAGACGCCATGCCGAGTACCTGGGATGTCCATCCTCCAGCTCTCAAACCACATCTCGTACCACCACTCCGCTCCAATGGTCCTCTCCCGCTACTGTTACTACGTAGATATGGCACTCTTTGACCTTGTGACCTGGTACAATAGCATATGGAGTCCAAGTGAACCAGGCTCTGGCTAAACGGATATCCGGTAGACATGCTCTTACACCTCTCCACCCGAGATGGTCCATGTCCAAGTCGGCAACCATCTTGTTACGTACCTAGTTAGTAGGTTACAAAGGAGCCGCCGGATTTCTGTCCGTCAGCTCACAGACCAGGCAATTCTTGATGCAACTGCCCCGATTTTGCACTCCGGATCAAAACCCTCAATCCGTACTAGGCTATCGTAGCAGTCGAGGGCATTCGGCGAATGCCTTCCTTCTCCACTCGGACTTGTAACATGTCCGGAACCGCCGAGCACGGGTTCCAAATCCAACATGGTCCTGATTCTGCACGACGGCGGCATCTTGAGCAATGCCGATCGATTCTGGTATCCATGCTCATTCCGACCCAGCTCAATACTTGGCTGGAGCAGGATATAAGACGGACAACGGCCATTGGCGAGCACTTCTATAACCGACTTCAATTGCCTATCCACCAATCCAGCTCAACTCAACAATCCCTCCCAGCTACCTAAGTTAACGGTTCTACTCTTGTTTCCATGTCTGGAGTCGGCCATCGTACGCTTTGCGGGAGCTCCCGGGCCAGAATGCCACATCCACATGGAGAGTAGCATCGCATCGGCGCCCAGTTTGGCAGCCAGCTCCATCCACGCATGGACGTTGCTACGTCAATCTATCGGCCGAACCTGTATCGTGGCCCCCCCCACATCCCGGACATCGCGCATCACAGCGCTTGGAAAGCAATTTAGACTTAGTTCCGCATATCCATTCGTAAACATGTCGAAAAACACAGGGATCATGGAGAGATCTGCAACGGTATATATACGCATACTGCGCGGACGACTTGCTCACGTCCCGTTGGCTTAGCACACATCACTTTATAGGGTGCATCTCACGATACCTTGACTCCTTGTGATTCCTACACTCAATTGAGTGTTGAAACCATCTCATCATGAAGCTTACAAGTCTCTTGTCTCTTGGCCTGGTTCCCCTGGCAGCCACGGCAGCAACAGAGAAAGGCAACCCTCTCATCCTCGACCAAGCCCCCTTGACTACTCGTCCCTACGTGCTTCGCAAGGGTTCCGGCCAAGCCGTATCCATTGGCGCCCAGGTCTACCGCTTCTCGGTGACGGGCAACTCGTCCGCCGGCGCCTTTACCCTCCTGCAGACCAATGCCCCCTCGTCGTCGGAGCTGGGCGTACTGCCTCACATCCACAAGGTCCACTACGAGAACTTCTACTGCGCAAAGGGCCGCTTCCTCCTCTGGGCCCAGGGCGAATCCGGCGAGCAGCAGGCCCGTCTGCTCACGCAGGGCGACTACGGCGCCGTCCCGCACAACACCAAGCACACGTTCCAGGTGCAGGATCCCGACACTCAGATGACGGGCGTGATCCAGCCGGGCGGCTTCGAGGAGCTCTTCGTCACCATTAGCGACAACAAGTTCCACTCGTCCCTCGGCGCCCCTTACGTCCCCGCGCCCGCCAACGGTTCCCACGCCGGCTCCAACCCGGGCGTCATCTCGGCCCTCGAGCGCTTCGACGTCTACGCCCAGCCGAGCTTCAAGCCGCGCCGGGACCTCGTCGACGGACGCGCTGGAGGCTCAAAGACCTGGCACACGGGCCCCAACGCCCTCGGCCCCGACGCCGCCACGGCAAACTTTGTCGCAAAGGGCCGCGGCCCCAAGTACCTCAACAACATTGGCGGCACCTACCAGCTCGTCGCTCCCGTGGCCGGCGAGAAGCAGACGGCCGGCAACTTCTCCATGGGCACCGTCACGCTGAGCCCCCTCGTCAGGGACCTCAAGCCCATCACCATGACGCTGGCCGAGCCCGTTGCGTTCCAGATGGAGGAGGGCAGCCTGTCTGTCAAGATCAAGGGGTTCCCGGCCGCCACTCTTATTGACGGCGATGTCGTCTTCGTCCCGCCCAAGACCAAGTTTACGTACCATGCGACGGCGGCGTTTACCAAGTTCTTGTATGTGAGCGGAGGCTCCAAGGGGTTCGATCATGAGCTGCTCAAGGGCGCGACGTCGTGGAACTACACGACGTATCCGATAGAGGCTGGATACAAGTGGTAGGATGTATGAATGGAGTAAATAGATGCTTCCATAATTGACATCGTCGTCTTTGGATGCACTCATGGTCAAGAACAGCCAAGCCATGTTTTGAGTTAACCTTGAACACTATAATATCCTAGATGGCTCAAATAGGCTTGAAAATAACTGATGATCCATGTTTCCTCTGGCTGGCATCTCTCGTACGCAGTACGCAGAGGCTAAAGAACCTTGTTCCTCTACGGAGCAATATGGCGATGGGATCATGACCACAGTAACCAGACCCCCAAGTTAGCTGCCGCCGCTCAAGTTACACGAATACCATGTAAAGAATGCCGAGCATGATATGCGAATGCCCTCTGCATCAGCTCGCAATCACATGTTGCCGCAGCGCTTGGCAACATGCCCATCCTTGCCATCATGAGCACGGGGCGCGCGCGCACCAAGTGGCCGCCAGCATGGCGGAAATGCAGGGATCCGGCTTACGATGATCAGTTTCAACATCTGCAACATAGCCTTCTTTGGTGGCGACTTGTTACGGGATGGATCCTGTGGGCCAAGAAGCAAAAGACGTGCTGTCAAAGGAGGCTTGCTACCTTGTCTTGCTTTCGCAGTTGCGCATACTCGAATGTTTTTGACGAGCTTCTATAGCCACTCGAAAGATTTGTATTGAAGCTGGATAGAAGGATCGTAGTGGAGAGTTGCAGCCTCAACAACCCGTCGAATCCCTGCAGCTTACGAGTAGCTTTGCTTTCGACATGCTGATGTGCATGGATAGATCGTTGCACGGCTTGGCGGTAAAAGAAACTTGTAAGATGAATCCCCACCGAGCATCAATCCTGCTCCCACCGTCTTCAAAGTCTTGAAGCCTTTTCAAAGTCTTGATGGAACTAACTGCACCCGTCATGGCAAACTTGAGCAATCATGGCCACCGCGAGCCGTCGCCCGGCTCGCCGCTGCCCGAAGACTCATCTCCAGATGCTGCTGAGCGACATCCGGATCAGTATTCGGCTTGTCCAGCTCAGAACCTCCTAGGCCGCTCCGAGCAGCCACCGCAGATTCATGGTAGCGATGAGAGTCATCGACGCGCCGCCTCATGGACCAAGCTGCAAGTCCAAACAGGCGAGCACGAGCTGGGCGGCTATGGAAGCAATCGAGGCATAGACAGCCCGGCGCCGTCATCAAGACGTCTACGGGGCGCATTCTCCGTCTGGACGTATGAGACGCTGCTCCTCCTCCTCAGCATCGGCCTGCTCGTGGCTATCTACCTCATCCTTGGCAGCTACGAGGGCAAGATGCTGCCGGACTGGGGCTCCAT
Source organism: Pseudonectria buxi (assembly GCA_003693545.1). Classification (NCBI taxonomy): domain Eukaryota; kingdom Fungi; phylum Ascomycota; class Sordariomycetes; order Hypocreales; family Nectriaceae; genus Pseudonectria; species Pseudonectria buxi. The sequence goes on along the minus strand of QUZG01000062.1, from coordinate 15,541 downwards.
CACGCTCAATGCCCTCATCGCCGTGCTGGCCACCATCCTCCGGTCCAGCCTGGCCCTCGTCGCCTTCGAGGTCATCGGCCAGCTCAAGTGGGACTGGATCTCCAAGCGGCCGCGCCCGATGGGCCATGTCGAGCTCTTTGACGGCGCCTCACGTGGCATCCTCGGCTCCCTCCGGCTGCTTCGCCTCGTCATTGTCCAGATGCCCGTGGCGCTCTTGCCCATCATCGTCGCCGTCGTGTCTCTCGGCATCGGCCCCTTTACCCAGCAGGCGATCCAGAACTACCAGTGCCGGCAGCTCAACGAGACCGCCACGGGCTCCATCAGGACCGTCAGCCGTCTAGATCCCGGGAACCTGTTTAGCAACTCCAACCCCCAGTACTGGGACCTTGGCATCTCTATGAAGGCGGCCATCCAGGACTCAGTCGTCAATCCGTCGGCCGACACCAACATTGCTGGCCTCTTCGACTGCCCTACCGGCGACTGCACGTTCCCCTCCTATACAGACGGCCAGGACGCGTCGCCCGAGGAGCGCATCTCCCATGCCAGTCTCGGTGTGTGTAGCCGCTGCGAGGACGTCCGCGATCTTGTCCAAGGCCCATTCACCAGAGGCGGCAAGGGGGGTGACGGACGGCGGTCGACAAGGTTCCGGCTCTCTGCACCGCCCATGCCCGTGGGCAACGGGAACACGACGATGCCCGTCATTGAGGTGACCGATCCCTTGAATCTCGTACCCATGCAGACCCGAGCCCACTGGAACCTCACGTGGGCGCGCAATGTCAGTTCCCTCGAGACGCTCAACCTTGCGCGCTGGTCTGCCGGGTCCTTTTCCGTCTTCGCTGCATCCGAGGCGCCATGCGAGGCGGTCAAGAACAAAGAGGCATGCGTCGCGGAATCCGGCTACGTCGCCGCCGGTTGTACGCTCTATCCGTGTATGCGGTACTACGCCGGCAGGGTTGAGAATGGCCGGCTCTCAGAAAAGATCATCCGTGAGACGCCGCTGCGGCAGCAAATAGACCTTATCAAGGGCCATCTAGACAGGGCCGTGATTCAAGACCAGTTCTCGCCCTGGGTAGGGGTGCAGAAGCCGTGTTTCGTCAACGGAACTCTGTATACCTCCAGCAACATGTCGACGGGAACGGCTGCTCTCAACTCCAGTGCCACGGTCAACGTGCTCGTCCATCCCGACGACTGGGCGAGCAGAGACGTCGAGCAGCCCGTCCCATACGACAACATCACAGTCCCGAGAGACTGCGCCGTTTGGGTCGATGGCGGCCTACCCAAGGTGCTCAACAACTTTATACAGAGTGACTTTAGCGGACACTGCTCGCACGACCCGCGCCAGGGCGACCAGGTAACCTGCAACCCGTGGTACAAGGCTGCCCTCCTGCGCAACCACAGCGCGACCTTTGAGACGATCCGAGAAGACGTCGAGTCCATGGCGATGCGCATCACACGCGAGCTGCGACTATCGGGCGGCTGGGGCCCCAACGACTTCAAGCCAGGGTCTGCCAAGGGCCACGTCTGGGACAGCGCCGTGTGCGTCAGGATCAACTGGGGTTGGCTCGCCCTGCCGACAGCCATCTGCGCCATCTGCACCGTCTTGTTCGGATGGGTCATTATCCACGGCTGGTACCGCCCCGAGAGTCCCGTCTGGAAGAACTCGCTGCTGCCGCTGCTGCTCCAGCGTAGCTCGGGGCTGGGGACGATGCGCTTGAGCGATCTCGAGCAGATGGCCATAGGGCACCACGTCCTGCTGCGACGAGGGGTGAATGACGAGCCGTTGGGTATTGCCAAGGCGAGAGAAGATGGAGCCAGCCCCTAGAAGGCAGAAGACTTACAGAATGACCAGAAGGACTCTATGGCTTGAATATATACACGTGAGACTTGCGTCTCTCACTACCTACCTAGGTAGTCAACTATAACACATAATCAATCGTAAATTCGTAAGGCGTTTCTGGTGATGATCATGACGGAAAGACAGTCTCGTCGTTGAGAAAGTCGTCGATCCGTCTCTTGCGCGCCGCCGGCCCTAGCGCATCCCGTGACACGGCGCCGGGTTCGGCTCCGGACTTGGCAGCGCTGCGCTCTGCCTCTGGCAGTCTGCTGATACGGCCGCCGACGCGGGCTAGCAGAAATCGCATGCGCTCAAGTTCCTTTTCGACGACGCCGTTGCGCGTCACCAGGTTCTCCTGCACACCGGCCGCAGTCGCAGAGCCTTGGGGCTTGTGCAGCGGCTCAACCAGCGTCTGGAGGTGCTTCAGCCGAGAAACCTGCTCCCGAAGCCGCTTGCGCTCTTGGTTGAGTGCGGCGAGCTGCTCAACGGCTTCGGTGTAGCGCCGGGCCTCCATGGGGTGGTCTTGAGCGTCCTTGGCTGAAGCCCAGGCGGGCGGAAGGGACTCAATGGCGGATTGATCAGCTGCATTATTGCGTCAGAAGATACATCCCTGGCGTGTCAGAGATATGAGAGATATTAGGAATACACACCAAAATCACTCTCGCGGCCAATTCCCCCCTCGCCGTCGCCGTCGCCGTCGCCGTCGCCACCATCGCCACCGCTTACTCGTCGCTCCGCCTCCTGGTGGTAGACGCTGTTGATCTGCTCGGCAATATGCCTGTTGGCCTGGGGCGCATAGACGCGGCGGCAATGCTGCTGGATGACGAGGTTGAGCTGGACCAGCGCGTCGTCGACGGCGCGATCGGGCAGGGCATTGTCAGACGCGTCGTTGGCTTCTCGCCAGGAGAGGGAGGGCGCAAGAGGCTGAGCCAGCAGCTGGGTCTGGAAGGCGATAAAGGCATGCTTGAGCTCGGGGATTGTGAGGGCGGCGGAGGCCATTTTCTCACGCAGACGTTGTGTTTTGTGCCTGGAATGTCGAGATGAGGTTGAGATTGTCGTGATGGATCTGGCGCCTCCATCCACATGCCATGGATGCCCGGATTGTGGAGGCCCCTGGCCGGCATTTGGACCACTATATTTTAGCGACCTCGGCAGCCGCTCCAGCGGTAACAAAGAAGCCACGGCCCTGTAACTACACGCGTTGGTGCCCAGAATCATCCAGGCTAGGCGCTGTAAGTCAGGTGTTGGTTGTTGCCAGCTGCCGGCACTCTTCTCTGGCAGCTGGCTTGCAGCTGTAGCCAAGTGACAAGGATATCGATTATCAGTGCCATTTTCAACACCAACAAACAACGACTTTGCATCGTCGCTGTTCTCTCCATCTCGACCCTCAAGCCAGCACAGCACAGCACAACACGGATGTCTCAAGGCCCTTGCTTGTCGGTTGGTGGCGCCTTTCACCATTTCTGCCGCATCCTTCGCGCGGAGACTTGCGTTACTCCGTATCCCTGCATCCGCCGTCAGCTGCGAGGCTTTGCCTCGCTCTCCCTTGCCTACACTGCGGCCTCTGGCGCCACCGTCAGACAAGACTCTGCACCCATGCATGGCCTTTCATGGCAGCTCCTTGCTAGCCTGTCGTTTTCAACGCGGAGCCACTCGCCCACAGCTCGCTTTCGGCTCGCAAAACTCTCCACTTAACAAGGTGGGCGGCACACTATGGGATACTTGATACTCGGTCTTGAATCGATCCGAGTGTCGTATGTACGACTTTGCCCTCGATCCCGGCTTTCTGCCTACTTGCAATCCTACAACACACCTCGGACTTCGTCATCCATTGCTACCTCGCGGCAGACTATATACGACCCTGCTCGTCGCTAAGCCTCCGAAGCAGGGGTTCCGCGCCGCAACTGGCAACTGGTCTGGGATCGATTGCATCCACGCCGCGGCGAAGGATCACTACTAGTGCCGGTAAACACAAAAGCAATGTTTGCGACTTGTCCATGCGGGCCATCGTGCCTCTTTGGGCTGAGACCCTGGCTGAGCACGTCCTGGTTGTGAGTGGTGTATCATTGCACACAACGACCACGTCCTGCAGTCATTTTATGAGCCAACCTGTGTAGGCAACTACATAATATATCTCCCGGCGTCTGCCCAGCCAGCCCGCTTCCTCGCTTCCTCGAGTACGCACGGCTCTTCTCGACTCCCCCTTTACCATGGCCGAAATCACCGAAAAGCCTAGGCGCAACGTCGTCGCGACCCAACTGAGCCGACTCTGTCACTTCATCGGCTTCACCAAGGGCTACAACTTTGCCCTGTGGTTCGTCTTTGGCGGCGCCCTCTTCGGCTTCGCTCTCGCCCGCTTCATGTACCTCGACCATACCAGTTACTGCTCCGACGGCGCCCTCCCCGGCGAGTGCTACTTCTTCACCACCGACCTGGGCAAGATTGGCATCATCATCCACCTCGTCGGCGTTCTCCCGGCATCGCTGCTTGTCGTCTTACAGTTTGTCCCTGCCATCCGCCACCGATTCCTCATCTTCCACCGCATCTCGGGCTATGTCATCATGCTCCTCTCCGTCCTTAACCTTGTCGGCGTCTTCATGATTACCCGCCGCGTCTTTGGGGGCACCATACAGTTCCAGACAGTCAGCGGCATGATTGCCATCATCTTCTTCATCTGCAAGGTTCTGGGCTTCTACAATATCAAGAGACTACAGCTCGACCAGCACCGTGCCTGGATGATGCGTGCCTGGGTAGTTGTACGTTTGGTTTCTTTTCCCGCCAATAACTGCGTACCCATGCTTACTATTTCTTGCAGGCGAGTTGCATCATCACCATGCGTCTTGTCTCCATCCTCATCGCCCTCATCACCAAAGACAAGGGCTACTACTCAGTCAGTAACTGCGGCGCCGTTGACTACATGTACGATCACAACCGCACCGAGGTCCAAGATTTGTATCCCCAGTGCGGAGCCTGGTACGAGGACAAATCGCACGAGGTCCCTTTGCTCATCGAGGCCGCATACGTGTCACCGCACGTCGAAAACGTCGCGGTAGCCCTCACCAACGCCTTTGCAACCGGTGGCTGGATCGCCCTCGCCCTCCATGTTCTGGGCGTCGAGCTGTACCTGCGCCTGACCCCCGTCGAAGCAGAGCGCCTCCGCCGCGTCTCGTACGAGCGCCAGCTTGCGGCCGGTATGAAGAACCCCGGAAACGCGGGCCTCACGGTGCAGAAATGCGGCGATGCAGATCCCTGGGTCTATTCAAGGGATATACGTCCTGATACCCGGGCGCAAGTGTCATCGATGGAGGAGGATGGCGATGCGGTCAAGAATACCGCCGCAGCAACTGAAGCGAGAGCCTACTAGTTTGCCGTTGAAGGAACAGATGGCGGAGCGGCAGCGCACTAGACGCAGTCCTTAACGAAGCTACATGAGTACAAGAATATATCCAAACCAATTAATCAAGAGATGCAAGCTTATTGAGACGAACCTCTCCTGAGGGTAATCTAATCCATAGTTGTATCTCATCAACTACAAGTCGCTTGCTAAGACATGACAGGCATAAAACTCGGCCAAACCTCACAGTAACAACAGCCTCGCCGCCGCCGTCGCTCTCGACCTACAGACCGGACCACCAGTACGTCTCTTCAACGGTAAACGACCCCTTGACAGCCTGCTCCGCCTTGACAGCGCTGCTGTTACTGACAATGACCTCGTACTCACCGGCCTCGACGCACCACTGGTCACGCTCCTCGTCAAAGTAGGCTGCCGCGTACTTCTCCAGCTCCTCAATCGTCACCGTCTTGCTCTCGCCGGGCTGCAGCTCCACCTTGGCAAAGCCCTTGAGCTCCTTGACGGGTCGGTTGACCTTTGCCGGCTGCGCAGGCCGGACGTACAGCTGCGCCACCTCGGCGCCCGCCACGGCGCCCGTGTTCTTGACCTGGAGCGTCGCCGCCAGCTTCCCGTCCTTTGAGGTGACGGCGAGGTCCGCAAACTCAAAGGTTGTGTACGAGAGGCCGTGGCCAAAGGGGAAGTTGACCTCCTTGTCGGCAAACTCGTAGTAGCGGTAGCCGAGGTAGACGTCCTCGCCGTAGAGCGTGCGGCCGGCCTCGGTGCGGAAGTTGAGAAAGGCCGGGACGTCCTGCAGGCGCTTGGGGAAGCTGAGCGAGAGCTTGCCCGACGGGTTGTAGTCGCCAAAGAGCACGTCGGCGATGCTGTTGCCCGTCTCGTTGCCGCCGTACCACGCCTGCACCACGGCGGGCACCTTGTCGAGCCAGGGCATCTCCTCGGGGGTGCCCGTCTGCATCACGACGGCCGTGCTGGGGTTGGCCGCCGACACCTCGGCGATGAGCTGGTCGAGCACGCCGGGGAGCTTCATGCTGGCCCGGTCCGAGCCCTCCGTCTCCCAGTCGGCGTTGAGACCCGCGCAGATGATGACTTGGTCGTGCTCCTTGGCCAGCTGTACCGACTTGCGAATCTCGTCCTGGTCGTCAATCACCTTGCAGGCGCCGACGCGGAGCGTACCCGCGCCCTCGATGATGCTGTCCATCTTGAGCGTGAAGCTCGGGGCCGAGCTGAACTCGACCTTGACCTTGTACGTCTCGCCCTTGGTCACCTGGATGCGGCCCAGCTCCTCACGGCTCGAGGTTCCGAAAAAGGCATCGCCCGCCACCTGCTTGGTCGCGTTGTCGACGACGAGCTCGCCGTTGACATGGAGCTTGGCGGTCCCGCACACAATGACACCAAACTCGTAGGTGCAGTCCTCGTCGGCGACAAAGGAGCCCTCTAGGTCAGCGTACCAGAGATCGTCAATCTCGGGGTTGTAGTAGTCCACGAGGAGAATCTCCGTCTTGGCAAGGACGATGTCGTCGACGGCCTCGCGAGACGCCGAGCCAGGGGCCTCCTTGTACACCTTCCAGCGCATGCCAGGCTTGCCATCAGGGGTCGTCGTCTGAGCGCCCAGCTGGGGCAGCAGCTTGTGCGTGTAGGCGCCAATGGCATAGTTGGGGGCAGAGCCCAGCTTCTCGGTGATGCCATCGTACGGCGTGACGGCGTAGTAGGCTGCGAGAGAGGCCGAGCCACCGCCGTGGTAGGTTGCAATCTTGGCGTTGGGTCCGATGACGAGTGTCCTCTTGTCCTTGGCCAGGGGGAGGACCTGATTCTCATTCTTGAGCAGGACGATGCTTTCGTTGCCAATCTTGCGCAGCAGGGCCGCCGTCTCGGGCGTGTTGATGGTCTTCTCGGGGCCGTTCTCCTTGACTCCCGACTTGGCGCACTTGTTGACAAACTTGAGCACTTGTCGGGCACGCTCGTCGACAACGTGCGACCAGACCTTGTCGGTGGAGGCGTTGAACTTGAGCGCATCGCCGCGGAAGCGCGTTGGGCCGGGCATCTCGAGGTCGAGGCCGGCCTTGACAGACTTGACGGTGCTGTAGGTGCCCCACCAGTCACTCATGACGAGCCCTTCCCAGCCCCATTCCTTTCGAAGCATGTCGTCGAGGAGTTTGGAACTGTCGCTACACCACGTCCCGTTGACGCCGTTGTAGGCCGTCATGAAGGCGCCGGGCTGCGAGTCGCGGACGGCCAGCTGGAACGGCAAAGCGTAGATTTCGCGCAGGGCCCGCTCGGTGACGATGCTCTGCACATTCTGTCGCTTGTGCTCCTGGTCGTTGCAGACAAAGTGCTTGACGGTGGCCTGGACCCCCGTGCTCTGGATACCGCGGACAATGGCTGCGGCGCCGAGGCCGGCGAGGAAGGGGTCCTCGCCGATGGACTCGAATCCTCGACCGCCCAGGGGGGAGCGCTGCATGTTGATGGTTGGGCCGAGGATGCAGTGGGCGCTCTTGGCAATGGCCTCGTCGCCCATCAACTTGCCGGCCTCCTCGAGCAGCTCCTGGTTAAAGGTAGAGCCGAGGCCGGTGCCGCAGGGGAAGCATGCAGCCGGGACGCCGTTGAAGAATCTGGTGCCCCGGACGCCATTGGGACCGTCGGAAAGCCGGAGGGAGGGGACTCCATGCTCGGGAAGGGCCTTTGTATGCCAAAAGTCGATGCCTGCGAGGACGTGTAAGTGGGCAAGTTCTTGTATAAGGGTGTAAGTGAGCTGGGAGTCCAACCTGCCAGCAGGGCGACCTTGTCGCTCAGGGTGAGCTTCTTGAGAACTGCCTCGACATCTATTTCTGCCATGGCTACGTGTGTATTTGCAGGAATCCAGCAGATGTTGATTTATTCGAGTATTATATCGAGGGGATGGGTCGAGAGGTCTTTTGCAAGATAGCATGAGAGCGACACACTGGTGGTTTAAATACCGTGACAACCAGCCGCCGTTTACAGGGACAACTACATCCAAGCCCAAGGACACGCAAGCCAGCGAGAAGAGAACCTGGCGTCATGTTGTCTGATGCATCACCATGCACTGCACAGCTCTCTCAGTGGTGTTGAGGCCCCACGATGTCCACAGCACTGCCGGGATAGAGCCAAGATTAACCGATTACCCGGCCTTGTGCCGCTGGAGAAGGCAACATGCTGGCCAATTACGCAGAGGCCTCGCCTTGTCGGCACGAGACTCCGCTGCAGGACAAGATGGAAAGCGGGGGATGGCGCTGATCAAGGCGAGTGGAATGCAAATGCGAATAGACTCATTTGGTTGGAGCGCAAGTGGTCGTGATGCGGGAGCGGTTAAACAGCGGCAACTTGGACATGTCGTCTGGGCAGCCACGTGCTATGAACACGTGATGGCAGAGGAATCCCCTTCGGCCATGTTTCTTGTGTCTTATCCTTGCAAGTCAAGTTGTTGTTGCAACCCTCGGTCAAGGGGTAAAGCTTGCATCAGCTGGTGACGACGATGCGCGCATGTGCAGCGGCCAGGAGCGCTTCTTCGCTCCCGATCAAGAACGAGAACGCCGCTGGAGAGTTTGCGCAGTTGAAATCGATGCGTGGCTGGCCGTCTAGCGCAAGGCAAGATAAGGCCGTCGATGATGGTGACCAGGATCGGTCTGGTCATCGAAGCTCGTTCGCTCGAGATAACATCCCATCTTGAGTCTACGCCAACGTACGCCTCGCACCTGCGGCTCAGGGCCCAGCCTTGGAACCGACCGTTGGACGGACGGCATTTGGCTTCCCGGCAGCCCTTTGACCTGGCATGTCGAGACGTGATGGAAACACGCGGGGCTACAAGGTTTGGTCCGATACGCACCGCCAGGCCATGACCGTTCGGCAACGGTCCCGACACTCAAGCATGGACCGATGCAAAACGGCAAGGTTTCATCCAGGGCTCGAGGCTTGCTACAGACTGCAGACTGCAGCACCGTATTGGATGCTGCATGTTCTGCGGGCGTCAACCCACCAGTTCGTGTACGCTGCGCGCTCGTTGCGGCATGTTGCGGCATGCCAAGTGGACTTCTCACAGCGTGCAGACAAGACGAATCAAAGCAAAGCAAAAGCAAAGCAAAGCAAAGCAAAGCAAAGCAAAGCAAGGCGAAGCAAAAGCAACGCCTGGACAGCGGGTCTCGCAAGTCGCCAGTGCTCAGCTAGAGATGCCAGTCGTTAGCCGTCGGTTTCCGAGGAGTGCTAACGCATCAGGGCTAATTGCAACTGGCTTGCTTCGGTCCGTCCGTCTCGTCAGTCAGTGCGTCGAGCTGGAGCAGGAATCGAGGGGATTCACGGCCCACGGCTCGGGCTGGTGATTCATTCCGACTCACTGTCCACGCACACAGCAGTCTAAGCAGGCAATGCAGCATGTCGACATGCTTACTTAACCCCTTTCAAGATGGTCGCAGGGCTGAGGTTTCCCGCTTGCACGCAGTCCGGCCAAGGTCAAAAGCCATCGGGATTGCCCCGGGACTAGAAGCCGAGCACCAAATGCGCACACGCCCAGACCAAACCCAGGGCTCTCTCCTTGTCGTGAACCAGGCTCAACCAGGCTCGACAAGCCTCCTGCCAAGGCTTCAGTTCACCACCTTGCGGCAGGGCTGGGAGCCAGCCACCAACAAGATGATGAGGACAAGATTACCGGCTTCGTCGTCCAATTGGCAATTTCGCCAACGTCTGCCGCCACAGCCCTGGATCGCACAGACCGCATTGGAGTGATAGCGACAATGACGATGGGCTCAGGCAGGGACAAGGCATGTCATGTGCAGCGGCCCACCAACGCCCAGGGGAGCTTTGGTTGCAGATCTGTTCCATGACCGTTTCTATCTGCTACTGCCCACGTTCCCCTTACCAGGAGTGGCATACGGTCCGTCGGTCGACCCAAACTCAATTTCGTGGATATTATCTAGTGTCGAGCCCCTAACAGACTGTAGACGACTCAACGACGATGGGTTGATACTTGCCAAGCAGCTATTCCTCGAACCAGCTCGACACTTGGACCGGATGTGACAGTGCCGAAATGGCAGAAGCGGCTTCGCTGCTCGACACCCCTAGCCATGGTGAGACCAAGGTCGGTGGTTAGCCGAATCGCTGGGCCCCCTCTCCGCGTCGAGGTAAGTCGACCTTTGCAGGTGTGGTCGCGAATCGCTGCTGCATCGCTCACTCCGAGTGAGGTGAATTGGACTACAACTACCTCTGTGATTCCACAGTATGCCCATCTTGATATCGCACTAGATGCTGTGGCTCGTGTTCTGATGAATGGCAGCCCAGGGCACTCAGCGAGGCATCACCCACAGCCACATGGCTGAGTGACAGACAGCAGGGCTGGGTTTTGGCTCATGGCTTGCAGAAGCGCCCGACCACGTGCATCCTCGACGCTACCTTGGGAGGACGGGGGCGTGCTCTGTGCCATCTGTGCCAGCGGGTAAGACGGGCAGTCGTCATGGCCGGCTCTCGTCGTGTGCGTGCTGTATTTGGGTACTGTACAGTAATCATGGCGTACTACTCATGCTCCCGCATGAGGGAGGTGCGGCGCCCTGGGATAGAAGCCTTGGAGAATCTCGATGGAACATTCTAACGAGGGGTATTCGAACAAGGTTTGGACTTGAGGGCAATCGACGCGACAGTTGACGATGGCAAGACTCCCAATCGGCTTGCACCATGGCCAACCGGATCTACAGCACCGCACCTCTGGCCATGGTCATGCAGACGCAGTCGTCACTGGCCCTGCCCGCACATACAATGAAACGGATCCACCTCCCACAGTCTCGGACTGGGCTTGCAGATATTGTCCATCGGTGTTTTTACGGAGGTTACCAGCTACCCCTGCTGAGCACGACTTGCTTGGGCCCAACGGGGCTTGCTCGCTCGCTTGCTTCTTGCTGCTGCTAGGATGGCAAGGATGGCTAGCAAGGCCAGGATCGCTAGGATCGCCAGCCAACGCAGGGCAGCTCAAGTGTTGACGGGACCGCTCGACCCCAGGCCCCTGCTAGCGGCATGATCGACAGTAACCCCAGAAACCTGCGCATCATTTGAATCATGGGGCATCCATCACCAACGCCTTCCCACCAGCAGATGCATCCTTTTACCTGCGATTGCGACCCTCCAAGACAGCCAGTCCCTCGAGTACTTTCGGCACAGTTCAGCAGAGCATTGACATGTGGCCGCCCTTTCCGCTGCGGCTCCGTGGGTCTGCGTCTGCGTGCCTTGATGGTTGCAACTTGCATTGGAAATGCGACTTGTCCGTGTCGAGTAAGCTGATGCGCTCCCCACCCAGACGCCCTCTGGCAGTCTGCTCAAGGAGGGTACCAGAGTTTGTGGGGAAGACCAGCCATATCACGGCTTGTTGCGCCAATCTCGATGGGCCGTGCTGCTGGAACAACATTGGCCATCTAGCGCTGAACTCTGTCACCGCGCACGCAACCAACACGACCCCGATCAACGGAAGACTGATTCCACTTTGGGCAGCTGCAGAACACAGCACGCCTTCTGGGACCCTTCGAATCCTTCTAGTCTCCAACCTCCGTCGTCATGGAGGGTGACGGATGCCCGTGTTCGTTACGGAAGACGGTACTGTGTACTGCGTGCTGCACCTTGGCTGGCTCGCGGAACCCAAGAAAGCTTCACACGGCCGCTCAGACATGCAGCCAGCCCCTCCCTCCACATCCGTCGCCGACTGTGCGCGTCGCCAATCACAGATAGTTGCGCGCAGATTGGCTTTGAGCAACCCAAGCGACACTCCCGCGACAGGGCGGAAGAAGCAAGGCCCCTGCTGCTGATTCGCCCTCTTTGACGGAGCCGCTCCGCGACCATGCTGCCTCAAAGTCAAACGAGGCTCTCGTTGCCTCTTTGTAGCCATCGAGGGCCGCAGAAGGGCAAAGGAAGCTGCCATGGATCCAACCAGCTTCTATTCCGTCCCGCTTCCGCGCTGACCGTTTTGACGAGGCGATGCCGTTGCCGTCTTGTCCATTTGAGTCTCACAGCATGTTGCCGAGGTCAAGTCCATGGCACGGCACCTAGCCGCATGTGGCCCTGCAAAAGCAGTAACTACTCTGTACGACGCAGTGCGATGCCGCGGTGAGCGCTCCAAAGTGTGTACCGTAGCGAGTCGACGCTGTCAAAGAGAAGGCAAATGCAGCCAGCCCCGTCACTGGCACATGCACATGGATCATATGATCAACAGCAAGCAGCAGCAGCGCCATCATGATGATGGTGATGCTGTCCGGCACCCACCACGACGGCCATGATCAATTTCCCGACTGGAGAGACGGGCCTTGATGCTTTTGCTCCTCCGCGGAGCAAGGGAGCGACCACGCGCCGTTGGTCAATCGACTTGACCCCAGAAGCGACAGGCCCAAAGCCAAGCAAAGCAGCAGGTTGCTGAGAAGCTGAGCGAAAAGGTGTGGAGAGGTTTCTGCGCTACCGCTGCCGCTACCGCTACCGCGAGTGCCACGCGTGCCAAGAGCCGCCGGCGTCGAGCTCGCTCGCTGCCACTAGTCAACTTGCATCCAAACGTCTTTTTTGACTGCCAAGAGCAAGAGGCGCGACAAGCACAAGCACAAGCACTTTGGAAAGCCACCCGGAAAGGGGGGGGGGGGGGGGAGGGAGTCAAGCCCCAGTACCGAGTACGGCGTACGTTGAGCATCGCCAAGCAACTCGTCTCGTCTCTGCCAATGTAGACAACTGGCAATGATGCCCTCGATGCTGCTTTGACCTTTTTTTTGTTTTGTTTTGGCGAGGGTATCCTCTATTGCTCCGCATTCTACGTGCATCAGTGGAGCACCGCCCGAGCGAGCGGGCATGCCCAGGCCATTACAGTAATTACCGTACTTTGCTGGTGCGTGCTGATGTTGATGATGGAGCTGGAGCTGAGCTATCGATGCTAGAGCTGAGCTGAGCTGAGCTGTGCACTCTTCACTCATCTGCGACTTTTTCCATCATGGCAATTGACGGTGCTTGCATTTTCCATCTTGCAAGTCTTCCAGTCGTGGTTCCAATTCAATGTTCTACAACACCTTGGCCCGGCGAGGGTGTTGGCCACGAAATGGGATCCGCAAATGCTATAAATGGACAAGCTGGTATTTGTGGCTAATGGTTTTTCCATTCATTCAACTCTACTACTCCAGAATTGGCAATAAGCCACCAGATGCTAAGACAAAATGAGGATAATATCCGTCCGTCCACAACCAAAGTAATCAACCGTGATGCCTCAAACTCCCCTTGGGCTTCTCCCCCCCTCCCCCCACTTTGTCTCAGTGGCCGGGGGGTCGTGCTCCCTGTCTATAACTCGTAATGGAATGATGCAGATTCTTCCTTTGCCGTTTTCCCCTTTGTTTTTTGATGGTCAAATCATGTACAACCGTTTTCTTGTCCTCGACGGGACATTCCGTAAGAGTAATGATACAATGAGAAGAGATGACAGGCACATCAGGTGTTGCGAGTGGCCCTTGCCCGAATGAAATGAAGTGTGGTAATGGACAAAAACGAGGCACTCTCGTCATGTGGTTCCGTCTTCTCCCACAAGTGCCTCGGGCGCAGAAATGACAATGGTGTTGGGGTATTTGGGTCGTTAAATTCAAAGCAAAGGGCTGTTTGTTGTTGTATGCGAGGCCAAGGCAGAGACAGCCAAGGCGAATGGGCGTATAGATGTAGCAGGGGTCTTGTTCAAAGACTCATGGACCCGATGGATAGTCTGACTAGTGCCGAGTCGGGCTTGGCTAGAGAACTAACTCCCTGCTGCTGGGCGGCCTAGCGGCAACGCAACTTCATCTCGAGCTAGTTTCGCTTCCGTAAGGCGGGCCAGTTGTGCAAGTGTCGACTCGTCCCTATTGGAGTAGACACTCGGTCTTTCCGACCAGACGCGGCCCGAAATCACTGCTGATGGAAGAATGCATCGGAATCGTGCTCATTGCAGCAGAAATTGCGCAATCGTCTCCTCGTCTGTCCGTGCGAAGAGGGTGCGTGGGCGTGTGAAATCTCAGGGCTGGAATGTTTCGAGCCAGCAAGAATCAACAAGTTCAATGGACAGGGGATTGCGTCTGGTAGTAGACGGGGTACATGTTCCACGACTGCTGGTGCTGATGCTGGTGCTGAGGAGGCGGCGCGGCATGGTGGTGAAGGTACGAAGATGAAAGAGCTGAGTTTCCAAGACGGTAGCCTGTATCTTGGTTAGCATCACTTCGAAAGAGCCATGGCTTGGGAGGTGCAAATCATACCGACTGACTCGACGTCGTCGTACTCCATCTTGATCTCCTTGGAGCCGAGGTTGGCCACAGAGGGCAGCATCGACGTGGGAACACTGGTAGGGATGTATCCAGTGTTGAAGTCGTCCGTGTTGGACGAGGAAGGGCTGGAAACAGTAGAGGGAACGGAGCAGGGCAAGGTGCTGGCCCAGGATTCGCAGCTGTTGGGCAGGGGTACATAGTGCTGGCCGTAGTCTGGAAGGGAATTGAAGTCACCCGAGGGGAAGGGCGAGGTTCTGGGGCTGGGCATGGCACCGCTTCCGGTGCTGAGACTATCGTCAAAGACTGTAAAGACAGAGGCGGCGGTTAGTGGGCGAACAAGGCGGTGGACGATGTCAATCTCACCTGGCGTTGAGTAGGGAGAGGGCGTAAGGGAGACACCCATGTTCTCCTTGAGGCGCATCAGCTCGTCCTCGAGGGCCTTGTTGCGGCGCAGAAGCTCCTGGACCGTCTGGTCGCGGCTCTGTTCCCTCCTGAGGTCCTCGAGCTCCTTCTCGAGACGCTCAATGTGATCCTTTGTGCGAGCGCGGATGGCGCGCTGGGCCTCACGGTCATTGGCACGCTTGCGAGCGAGCTGTGAGGGAGTCAAGGTAGAGACACTGCGGGTGCCTGGGGGGGAGGGGGGAATTGTCAGCTATAGGGATCGACTGAGGAGTGATTTTGAGGTGTAGCAAACTAACCCTTTCGCTTGGACGACGACGACGACGACTTGGGGGGCTCTGCGGAAGATGAGCGCACCATGTTGGGCGGTTGGAGTATGGGTGAGGGTTGGTGATGTGTGTGAATGGCGGCCAGAGTAGAAGATGCGGTTGATATTGATGTTGATGCTGGTGGTAGATGGCCAGAGGCAGAGGCAGA
>QUZG01000061.1:0-34858 GCA_003693545.1 Pseudonectria buxi | reverse complement strand
CCTATATTATACTAGCGCCGCATTAGTAGCCTACTAAGCAAAACCGTAAGCTACTTAGCCTACGGAAAATATAACTAATAGGGAAATTTAGCTTAAGTAAATTTAGCTTATTTATAATAGTAAATAACGAATCGAGAGACGGGTTAACGAGGAGGACGACTTATTTATTATTATATACCGAGGTATAATAGCGTTTAGGGAGCTAGTAGTTAGAAGTACTACGCTAAGGGATCGCTTAGTACGATAGTATAGGCTACTATACTTCGAGATGGAGGCAGCAGGAGCACTTGCCGATTTCCCATACTTAGTTATCCGTAGTATCTCAAACTACTATAATAGCTATAAGAATAACTAGTAGTATAGCTATGCAGCCGTGGCTGCGGCTGCGTATACAAGATAGCTATTCATTCACCTACCTAAGGAAGATATAGAGAGGTAAGCTCTCCTCTAGGATAGAAAGGGTCATATATTGTTTTCATAGCTAATTGAAAGTAGGAACTATAATATACCATCTAGCTCAGCCGCTTTTCAACTCCCAATCAATTTATCCGAGACCTTCGAAGTAACCCGATTCGTAGCAAGAGAAGAAGAGCCCTTTGAGTCCTCTGAACGCTTCAAGACGTTCGCGGCTGTAACAATCAATGTGTACGGGCATAGCGTCGAGCTCGTCGCTACCTTTGAGCCCGGATCTCGCGAGGGTCCAGAGTAGCAGCGGCTTCCCTTTTCGACCGGGGCCAGAGGCCTCGGCCGTTGCCAGCGCCGGATGATTTGCTCAAGACGCGGGCAGAGTATTACACGCGGAGCACAAAGCTGCTCAGTTCACGTCATAATTGCGGACAACTGTGTGAAAAGTCATTTGTTAAGCTGTAGGATGGGCACAAGCCGTGCACGGAATATTGCAAGAAAAAGTGCCATCTACGTGGCAAGGTAGACTATTCTAAGCCTCGGCTTGTGACGGGCGAGTGGCTCAAAGAGATCGAGCGCATCTAGTGGAGGGTGATAACCAACGGAGGAAACGATAGCAGGCTCGTTCAGTTTTCCATAGAATGACCTGAGAAACGGCCGCAGTTTGTCCAGGACGTGAACCGGTATTTCTACCTTTTCGACGTTGCTAAGATAAATTCCAATGACGAATGGAAGTCGGCTGTATACTACGCCTTGTGAAAGAGACTAACGTATACAGAAAGCGAAATCAAAGTTTACTGGACCGTATCGTTCAGATCGAAACCACGGGAGGTTGTTGATATTGCCAACTTGGTCCGCGAACATCTGCCTTCTGTACTTGCCGGTCTTGCTGCAAGTCATAATAGCGGCTGGGTTTATCAACTGTTAGGCTTGGCCGACGAGGTGGTAGATATAATCGTGAACTTTGATGAGTTTCTAACCCTGCCCGTCGTTGTACTAGAGCTAGGGCCGAGCCACTCGTTATAGCAAGGTCTGTTTGAGATTAAGGGAGAGTAGATAGATTACCCCTGATACTACTTAGCCTCCTAGCCTCTGATTATACCTAGAAAAGATTGATAGGAATAGATAGTCTATTATTACGGTCGGTACTTAACTTAGAGCATATCCCTTAACCTTAAGAACCGTCTTCAGATGCGTTATACCTATGACCTCCTCCCTATGGCATGCCAACAGATTGGCCGTCTTTAGCACATTCTTGATCTGGCGACCGTTCAGATCGAGGGCGCTTAGGTCTTCAATCTCCTGCTCTGTCACCTCGTGGGCTGGGCGACCGCTACCAGGCAGGCTAACGGCGCGTGACAGGAAGCCCTTCCAGACGGAGGCACGGGCGGCGGCGTCGAGGGGCGGATAGTCGAGGGCGATGTGGATGCGGCTCTGGAAGGCCGGGTCAATATGATGGACACGGTTCGTGGTCAGGAACAGGATGCCCTCGTAGTACTCGAGAGTGCGCAGGAAGATGGACACGATGCGGTTCCGCTCAATGTCGTGAGGGCTGCGTTCCTCGAGGAAGACGTCGCACTCGTCCAGCAGCAACACGGCGTTCCAGTGCGCCACCATATGCAGCACCTCCACCAGGTTCTCCTCCACCTCGGACGCCGCGGCCCCTAGGTCGCCGCCGCTCATGCTGTACAGCGGCACCTTCATGTGCTCGGCCATGGACTCGGCCGTCAGCGTCTTGCCAATACCCGGCCCACCGGAGAGCAGCATGATGATGCCCTTACCCTTGCCGGAGATGATGTCGTCAAAGGCGTTCTTGTACTTGATTTGGCTCTCGGCAAAGGCCAGGATGAGCTCCTTGTGGTCCTGAGAAAGGATCAGCGACTGGAACGCCTGGTCGTCGAACTTGATGTCGGTGACGTTGTCGACGTAGAACTCCATCCAGCGCTTGTTCTTAAGGGAGTAGCCGCGGACCATGGGGCTGGCCATGATCAGCTGCTCGTCGGCCAAGGGGTATTGCTCGGCGGCTTCTTTCTCGGTGATATCCCTGAGGTCGTTGGTCTCGGTATTGACGTTGAAGATTGTTGAGATTCCGACCTCGTGGTCGTAGTTGTTCTTCTCCCAGTTCGTGCCGTCAATTACGATGCGCGACTCGATCTCCTCGCGACGCGTAGGGTTGTCGTTAACGTGGTAGATGCCCACGCCCTTGTACGCCTTGTAGCGGTAGCCCGCGAACAGCCTCCAGCGACGACCACGCTCCAAGAGCGCCTTGGTTACAGCCTCTTTGTCGGGGTGGTGCTCGAGCGGGCGACAGCTCATGTTCTCGAAAGAAACGGTGCCGTGGTAGTCAGAGATGTTCTGGTCGTGTTCAGACCATCCAAGCCTGTCACCGTCCCATTCCAGATACCTGCACTGCAGCGTGTAGACGTCGTCGCCACACCGCGTCTTGCCATAGTAGCTATTGTTCAGCTCCATGGCGAGGGGGTGGCCATACTTGGAGCCAAACACGGTGCAACCGGGCTGGAAGATGGTCCAGAGGTGCAAGAAGGGAACGGCCTTGTTCCGCAGGTAGTCCTTGCGGAGCTGGATGACATCCCCGAGCTCCGCCTCGAGGATCTTGTATAGCAACTCGACGTGGGACTTGGTTACTTCGTCCTGTGAAGAGTCGCTGCTGGCGGCGGTGAACTCTTCCCACCTGTGGACCATGCACTGGAAAGGCGCGTTGAGGGTGAATCGCGCAACATCAACAACGATGTTAGGATATGCCTTGAGGACATTCTTCAGAATCTCCTTCAGACGAGGGGATTGGATGATGATGCTGTCAATGTCGAGAGGCTTGCTGGAGTCGGCCACCTTGGGCTTCTCTGTAATGGCTGTCAGCGAACTAGCAATTTGGTGGGATTGAAGATGGGAGGCGACTCACTCTTGCGCACAATGATGGCATATTTCCGCGTCTCCTCGTTCTCGGCGGCCTCTTCCACGTCCTCAGGTATCTTGTCCGTCCAAGACTGGTTGCCGTCCTTGTCAATCTTGGCGTACAGATATTTCTTATCTGCAAGCATGCCAAACGGTGTCTTGTCCTCTTCCTTCTTCTTCTCGGCGTCTTTCTTGGAATTATCGCTAGCATCGGACTTGACGTCCTCAGCCTTGTCAAACTCCTCATGCGGGGCCTCCGAGGCTGCGTCGGAGTTGTTTACCACAACCACGGAAAAGCTGTCTTGCTCGTGGTTGCTGACGGTATCAGCCTTGCTAGACATGGTTGCCACGTTGGGGATGTGCTAGGATTACACAACTAAAAGATATATATGACTAGGAAGACTTTGCACAAGGGACATGCACAATAGGGAATGGGGATGGTGGAGGGGGGGGAAAGTAAGAGTTGTTTGTTGAGGACCGCGCCCCTATATATATCTTACGTACCTTGTGTGCAGCATGCGAGGCAATACACCAAGAAAAGTCCCCGAAAGCTCCTACACAGCCCAATCTTTGCAAACCGTGAATGCATGGCGTTGGTCTGACTTGCATAAACTGGCTGCCCTGTTGCACCCTCGGCGACGTGGCGGCTGCACAAATGTGTAGAACTTGTCGTGAGATCACCATGCGCTCCACTGAGCTGGCCTCACTTTCAAGGCGACGTTGCATCTACTCTATACGCGGTGGCACAGTAGGTGGATGTCCCGCCAGGGCCTGAGCCGTGAGCACTGCCGCCAAGGGCATGCATGGGTTACGGTAAGGCAGAAAAGAGGCATCCAGACACAGCCTCCCACCATGGGCTGAGTAGGGATAGGGATAAGGCGCCATCGTGTGGGGGTGTACTAGCTCAGAACTTCAAGAGTCCAGGACAAACTAACCTGCAGTCTCCAGCGCTATTCTGTTCGAAGATAATGTACACTTTACCCGAGGATCAGAGGACGAAGTTGGGTTATTTAGCTATGGTCTATACGAAGCGCATTACGGGCAAAAGCCGATGGCTACCTACCCGTGCAAGCCATGCCACAAATTACTTCACTGCCAACTAATCAAAAATCTATAATTTTCACTTTTGCCCCATGAATTCCGTTATTGATAACAGAACGAAGTGGGTAAGCTTACGACCCCTTTCGTATAGAGGTACAGGCTGGCGATACGCCTACGCTATGTCGCTGGCTGGATATCTACTACTACGCCAGTGATGTGTTTGTGTACTTCCTGTTTCTCGGCTAAACCGGACTGGCCTTGTTCAAGAGGTAAATAAGCATGTTAATCCATTGAGACCAGAATGAAATCTGATCTAGCTCGGCTTGGCTGATGGTCAGCGGGATATAATCCAGAGCCCGAAGAATATTAGCAGCGGCAAAATTTCCCTTCAGTTTATTTTCAAGAAGCTGAAGGCCTTGAGTGTCATCCATCGTTAAGATCCGGTATATAGCCTTATGGCTATCTGTCAGTTTCTCCGTGGCGTCCACGCTGCGTGATGTGCTTGATGGTTCCATTGCGGCGTTTCGCGAGAAGGCCGCGAGTGGCCGCTGCTCGCTCCTTGCAGCATGCCTTGTTCCCTCCGGTATTGGAGCTGGGGTCAAGACAGGCGGTTAAATGATCTTCGCCACCATCTCTAGACCTTTATATGATATGAACCTCTCTGGAATGAAAGTAGCCCCTACCCTTTCACATATTCCGTATCCTTCATCCGAGCTTGTTGGTGTAGCAATCAATATGTAGTATCGACGTTCATTGCTAGACTCCTTTCTGATATCCCTTCCAATCATGACGCGTTTCGGCGTTAATGGGTTATTCAACAATCTTAACCATTGTATCCATCTTGTCCACCTTACTAGTCGTAACTCTCTCACTTACGCTTCCAAGCTAGCATCTTCGGCAAATCAGACAGTCCGATTCCATTCAACAGTGCCGAATCCGATAGGCGCGTACCTGATCTGTCCTTTGTACGCCATCCAGGACCACGTTGGTACATTCCGATTTCTGAATTCTATCCGCTTCATCGTATCCTCGTGTGACAGCCATATGAGACTTCTCTACGCGCTCGACTGCCACAGGAGCTCTGCCGATCAGCGGGACTCGTACCCGGCCAACGCAAGGCCCTGTAGGGGCCGCAACGCAGGATCTCCTCCCAGACTCCTGCTCTGTCGATCTGGAACCCGGTGACTCACACTGTGCAAGACTGCCTGTTTACTCTCCCGCCTCATGAGACGGATCAAGAATCAACGCGACGGGTTGCGCGATGATCGAGGGTAGACACCGGGGGAACGCGTGCCGGTGGTCGCGGTCGTGTCCGCGGCGAACTGGCATCATCACCCGCAGACATCACACCAATGAAAAGCTATGGCGTTATCGTATCAAGCGCTGCTTGGGCTCTTCAACGGTGCCCAAAGCCATCATATCATATTGCAGGTGGTGGACCCGTCATGCAGAATCGTCTCTCTCCCCCTGAAATCTTCTAGTGCCTACGCCCATCTTTGAAACCACCAACGAATCGCAAGGTGAGCGACTGGTCCGCGTCGGTAAGCTAACTTCCAAGCTCATATTCGAAGGTCAAGCCCCTCTCCCGTTCTGAAATGTGTCTGTATAGATCCAATCATACAAGTGCACGTAGTGCTGACGGGCAGGATGACTTTCCAGCTTACTGTTCCTCCTGACGCCATACCGAACACTTGCAAGTATGTCATTCGCGTAGAGCTAGTTGCCTCATTCCGGCGTACATCAACCATCATGGTCAAAGAGTAGGTGCACGTATCTGACTCAGCTGGAGAGACATCCCCGCGGTGTTGGGGAGGGGGTTTGTAGTGGAGACAACCCACCATTGCCGGCTGTGGCTTTGGGTATGCCTGCAAACCCGACGCTGATCCTGCCATCCACTACGGAGTTATTGCGACAGACAGTGCAGGCAGCAATGGCGGCAGCATGGGCGAAGGAGCTTTTGGAATGTGTACAGCCGAGAGCGCTCGACGGAGATCGCTCAGTGAAGGACATACCTGCTTAGGATAAGTGATGTTGGGCCTTGGCTTTGCGCGGTCTTCTAACAATGTATTTAGTCTCTGAGATCTGGGAAGGCTTGGCTGAAGTGAGGCTCCGTCCAGCTTCACCACCTCAGATCCGGCTATTCTCATATGCTAACCACTTCTTGCACAGGAAACGAGAAACACCGACCAAGCACATCACCGACCGACCGACCGACTGACTCAATACATAATACATACTCTGCTTTAGCTCCTCCACTACCTTTTTCTTGGCCTCTCTTCACCTTCCACTCCACTGCCACTGGCTCTGCTACCATAGCTCAGCTTGTAATCCCCAATGTCTAGAATCCCTGTTCACTCAGGTTGCATTCTGGTTGGGTTGGCGTGGGACCTTGCCGTTCTTAAGCTCCCTGTTAGCAGGGCCGACTGTGGTGGGTGGAGGCGTGCTATTCATCCTCATCTCTTCTTCTCATTCGACTTACTACTACTCTTCAGTTAGCTCGATCAAGTAAGTCAGCCGCGTCGTCTCCTTTGGATATTTTCTAATACCATTCGACAGCCTAGTTTCACAAGACACTCGCACAAGCTTCAGGCACAGGTCCAACTACTCTCACATGGTCTTCCCCCACCTCCCTGATTACTACTTAAACTTGACTAATATCCACTTTTGCATGCGACTCCCATTCTCCGCTGCCAACGAATGCTCCGACGAGCTTCCTCCATCTCTTTTCAACTCAGCAACACAAATTATTCCCGTCCCCTTCACGGCCGATAGACAAACCAGTCAATTTATTAGGTCAACCTATATTCCGTTCAAGGTTAATTATCTATCCTACCCCCTTTATCGTCACCAAACGCAATCTAACTGGTTAGTGATACAGATATTACACAACGCAGCCGCCGCTAGCCATCTAAGTCCAGTCATTGCCTCCCCTATTCTTACTTCTTATAACTATAAGTATCAACTTCCACGGTAAGCATACCGCTTCTATAGACTTCATGTATCGTATTGACGGATGACATTTTCACTAGACTGCAAATTCAGTTAAGTCGCTTTCGACATATCACGCCTTCTAATGCTACACCCTTCACACTTCGCCCAGATTTACAGCTTCATCCGATAAACATCGACCCTAGCACGCCGTACTTCATTCCAGTATCATCAGCTGTGAGTCACTTGCAGCCATTAACCGCTGTATTGCTCATCGCACCTTTCTAATAGCCCATGCACTAACTAATCAAGACCGTTTCCACCTTTTTCTCGTCGTTTACCACTACCATCGCCGCCATTTCTCCAGATCAACTCTATTACGAGCCCTTTCTTCCTCAGTCTCGTCGAGTATTTATTTACTCCTTGTTATTATAGCAATCGTGACCAAGCCCTTTATCTATAGCGATACTGGCGACCCCAATAATGTCGGAGCTGGAAATCAGTAAGTTAGTGCCGGTCGCGTTGATGCTGCTTCTCTATGGCTGGCTCTTGACTGTGGCTGACGTTTTCCGGACAGTACGTATTCGTGAATAAGCTGTCACGGGGTTGTCTGTGCTAACTGTAGTCGGATTTTCCCTCCTTGCCCTAGTCTAACTACCCTATTTAGCTAGTTTTGGAGGTCGCCGTTGATCATCGCACCCAAAGATGCCCCGAATGTAAGAGACCAAGCCGCAAGACGGTTTCGTCAGCTAGAGACGCTCATCCTAGCTCTCGAGTCAACATCTCCCTTGGTATTAGCAGCGAGGCACGATGGTATATCAATCTGATGAATTAACAGCATTGATGATGTTAATATTGACGAGTCCCAGGTCAAGCGGTTCACGAGAAAGTAAAGGCTTCCCTCTGACGGTATACGAGCGAACATGGAGCATGAAACCCGCCACTCAACAGCCGGCTCGCACACACGTCATATCTTCAGGCCCAATCTCCCTTAAGTACCAACCCCTCATCCGGGCCTTTCTCACCGGAGTGTAAGTACAGTATCTCGGCCCTATCGGAGTGATGTCGATCATTTCGCAGCACTGACTCTACGGAGACACACTGCAGGTATGCATCCCCTCACTCGCCGCCCGACATGTTTGTTTGTGTGTAGTGTTAGATCATCAGTCTTCACGAGCGCTCTGTAGCCCTATGCCATGCCCTCGCCAACCGCCGTATGTCTGGTATGTTGATATCGTGCTGATAGATGCGATAGAAACGTCTTATACAACGGGATTCATAAGAGGCATGATTGTCGGCGCGTCGCTCCCCCCAGCTGATTGAACAAGTATGCTTACAGCGTCCGTCCACCGTCAAACGGCTCAAGGTCAAGCCTCTTCCTCTCGAAGAAAGAAAGGAAGACAAAATATGCGAAAATGCGGATAGATTGATGATCGCACCGTCACCTAGTAGTTGATCGGATACAATGGTCTTAGTGTCCTTGGTGACCTGGATGACTACGTAGACAGGCCTCTTTGCTTTGGCCAAACTGTTGTTGATAAACTGTAGATCCAGTTGATGTCCCTTAAGGGAGCGTTGGCGTCCATATCAATTGGAGAGGGCCCCGTCTAGAGCCCATACTGCCACCAAATGGCCAAGACCATAGAACGCATTCGATACGTCGTTGGCGAAGTTTGCTTGGCCCACCGAGGAGCTTCACGTCGAGATATAGACAGGTAAGTCCTCTCAAGCTTACCTTAGATGTAAGTTCCAATATTCTAAGCAATACGTAAAGCCAAGATACTCAGGAAACCTCAAGAGGCCGATAAGTCATGCACTTGGTCAGGATGACCAGCTCATGAAGTTGGCCAGCCAGTTGACTCACTACCTCTGTCAAGACTCTGTAGACGCCGCATGAAGTACTTAAATCTATCCATACCCTCCCCTCCCGCAGGAACCAGAAGGCCAACGTCACGTCATCTTGCTTTAGAGCAAGCGGGTAGGTAGGAGAGGTAAAGTCATTAGCGTTGGGCCCCTCTTATCAATCCCGTCCTTTTATTTCGAGGTAGAGTGACAGGGTCCTGCCACTATCCCCTGAGTCTACTTCTTCCGGCCGATAGTCGCCTTGAAGTTTTACTCGGGAATCGGAGCGGACCTGTGTGGCAAGAACTAACACTACTGCTCACGATCTAGCTTATACTGGTTCTCGCTTACCGGTGCCTCGAATTTACACTCAGAAATCAGAGCGCGTCTGGGTGTTGACGATTTATACCTACAAGGTCGCTGCCTATACCCAGACATGGCTCGGTAGTCTCTTTGATGCTCATATGGTCACAAGCATTATCCTGATAAAGCAAAAGCAGCACGACCTCTGGGACCCGAAGATTACTCCACTGAACATCCGCTTTATGTGGATAATACCGAGGCAAGCTAGCATTCAATCGAGGTAACTGGAGATTTCCCATCATAGACAGTCGATCCTATGGGTAAACTTGCTTCAGGCTTGAATGCCCTTAACTTTGGCTATACTTCTTCTACTACTACTGGAAGGTTGTTTCGTGACTTCTAATAGTATGCAGGTCATGGTCGTACGCTATCTCAGGATTCTGATGATCCCCTCGCGGTGGATGTAGGGTTAGCTGCAAAGGGCAAAGAGGTAGCTACATATATTGGACAAGGCGCAACGAATGATCTTAACGACGTATGGGTCAAGCCATGGAAGGAGGGGGAGAAGACTGCCTTCACGGATCCGTTGACTAATAATAAGTTGACTGTAGGTAGAATAAGGTGGATAGCGACCACGAGAATCTATAAAGGCATAGTAATAGACTGTTGGGAGCTGTATTTAGAGAAGTATGGATATATATGGGTTGCATGGAAATTGGATGTAAAGGTAGGATCGAGCTCTAGTAAGAAGGATGGGAAGAAAGATGGGAAGAACCATCGTGGTAGAAAATGAGCAGAAAGTTTAGGCTTTTGATAGGAAGGTAGGACCAGATTGAAGCTTGCGTGGGGGTTTATATCATGTTTAGGGTTAAGATATATCCGGAGAACGATACTTGGATAATGCTGGCGATTCTGGACTGGGTGGCCACCTATGGTTAAAATATTGGAGATAGTTATCATTGAACAAGAGAGCATATGTATGACTATACCTTTTTTGCAATCCTAAGTCGACCTATGATATTGAACCGTTATATCTTAATATTTGAGCATATAGTAGTCAAGACCTAGCTTGGCATCATACCCGATGCCGTTGGTTACGATAAGATTATCAATAAGGTTAAAATAAGATTATCATTAAGGTTTGGAGTGCTCGTTCGAATCGATAGGGAAAGTAGATTGAGGTGGGTGAGTCGACCCGGCCTAGCGAGCCCAGCTCCTTAATACCGCAGTCTTCGACGCGACTAGGGGATACTATTACGTCGAGATTGGATGCTATTCTGACGGCGACGTAGCCGATGCTCAGAGACCTCATACGTCTTTGCAGCGCGTCGGATGCTTAGATTCTGGTTATTTTGAAGGGCCTGAAGGGCAAGAAGGGTTCTGGCCTCAATATGTAATCCTGATATATTTGGTGGTTGACAATTAATTGATCAAATGAAAAGTTAGGTGCAGGAGGGAAAAGTGCGACGCTCGCTTGACTGCGACGCTCACTATGTATGTACGTTGGTCAAAACAGTTAGTATTAAATGTCCTACTAAACCTACTACTGAACTAAGGTAACCCCCCATTGCTCGCAGAATCTATTACATTCATCCTCTAGTATAGAGATATCGTCCTTCCCCATAGGCTCCCGAAAATACCGCTTGATCTCGTCTGGGCTAAGCTTACTCTCGATATCCTTCTCAACTATACTAATTGAGGCGTATTTCCCATCCCAGCAATTTCGTATGAGCTGCCCAAAGATCTGATCCTCTGTAGTAAAAGGAAACTCGCCGCGAGCAAGCTTCATAGTTTGCTGCCTGGTGTCTATCGTATGCCAAGGTTCGTGTCCGAATTGAATAAAGTAAATGCAAGATCCAAGTGCGTATTGCTCACTGATAGGGCTAGCAATAGACTCGGCGTCATTGCAATACGGTGCCCCTCCACAGGATAGAGGACTACCTATATTGACCGCCCTATCAAAGTCACCCAAAACAATGTCTTCTTTAGCATTCAAAAAAACATTGCTAGGGCGCACGTCCCCATGAGCTAAACCGCAAGCCTATTACTTTCTTTAGTATTTTAAAACTTGTTCCCAGGGCGTATATCCCTATTAGCTGGGCTACAAACCTCGAACCAGGATAGTGCGCATGAGAGCTGCTTGATCCATTTTTTCTTCGAATCCTCAGTAATAGGGAGACCACTAGTAAGTCGGTCTTCCAAAGTTGAACTTAATCGCGGTAGGAATATCCCCTCGCGAACAAATCCAATAGCATAAAGGATATGCGGATGAGGATGTTGTGAACGTTCTTTCAGGACCTTGTAAATTGTCTTCTCGCACTCAATATTCGCCTTACTCTCTTCCATAGTTCTGGTATGGTCAGGCTGAGGATCATCGAAATCATAAGGGCTTTTCAAGACAAGGGAGTCGCCAATAGGAAAGATAGCTCCTGTGGCGCCGTACCCAATAGGGCTTGTGTAGGTAAGGGGGAAAGGGTGCTTTAGTGTTGCCATAGTCAAGGAGAGGTAAGGAGAGGATAGGTAGTGATAGCATCATCGATAAGAGCTGACCTGTGATTATATAGTAGGATAAAAAGTGCCCTTGATTTATATCACGTGCTATAATCTTGCATCGACCAGGGATTGGGACCAATGAAATACTACCTAATCACTAGTAACGTTACTTTATTTCATTTCTAATTTAGGCGGTCGGGGAAGTTCTACTACATATCACTACATCACATATCATAGTTATTTGCCGGCCTCAACCGGAGCGCATTGGCCCGAGTTGGTTGAAAGTGGTCTGGTTAAAATAGTAGGAATGAATGTTCCGTCGTCATGCTTCGGCTTGTTGTTATTATTTGTAGGCTTGATACACCTCGTGACCGCACCTCTCCAACCCGAAGTCCTTGAAATCTAGGCCTGCTGGTTCCGTTTCAACTGCTCGTGCATCGGGCAATCATATCGTACAGTTGATTTACGCGAGAATTTGCTTTCTTTTCTCTCGCATACCTGACCCGTTCTCAAAGCCGTCTGGCATTTTTCCATGTACGCTATTTCGAAACGTGGGCACCCACATTGGTAGGAAGCCTTCGGAGTGATATTGTAGCACATGACTATGGCATTTAGCTTCTGATAACGAGGATGAACAAAACCTAGTTACTCACTTGGGTCTTTTTGGTCGGGCAGTAGAGTAATAAACAACACTTTTCGATGCTGCGCACGTCAAAAGCATGAGTCGTGGCAGCATGGTTATATACTGCTTCCCAAGGCATGGTCTGACGTGGGACCAGGTGCTCACGTCATATCGTACTCAGGAGTAGGCTATTGATCCTAGCGGTCCGTAACCTTGGATTGAGAGGGTTGGCCGCGATTGCAGGGATCAGTTAGTCCTAGGTTTATATACCCTCGAAGGCAAAGTTGATGTGCAATGTGGTACTTTTCCAAGTTTGGGTTGCATCGTAACCATCCACGGAGGTGGGGTAAGTGGTGATCAGGGGTTGATCAAGGAAACATACCATAGCGATTTGGGCTGGCTTGCACTTTGAATGTGCGTTGGTTGTGCCGTTACGAGTGGTGTAGGCATTGTCTTTGTTTAATTGGCTAGTTGTCCCCCAAGCCTCCAACAATCGTGACCGTTCTACATACCGTCGGCGGTACTTTGGCTGGTCCGCTTTACTCGGTAGCGGTTGTTGCTGGCATACGACGCGATGTTGGATGGACAGGGCTGCCTTTTGTCGTCGCTAGGGCTTTAGGAATACTAGCGTTCGGTCTATTGCTAGGACTTGGAAGAGGGTAACAGTAGGTAGTATCGGACTTGTACTCTATTAATCCCTTCCCGCCTTACTTAAACTTAACTAGATTTCCACTAGATGCTAGTTACCGGTGATTCTATATAAAAGGAACATCCTCTATATAGAAGATTTAGTAGTTATACTAGAAGATACTCGTATAGTTACTAAGTATCTTAGATCAACTCAGCCGAGTTCCTCGTAGAAGGTACTCGTAACTTCTTCCAAAGACTATGCATTCGGTCGGCTTGTCCAGGTGTAAATCTCTGAGGTCCGCAAGAGCTAATGACCATTAGCAATCTGATTAGAAACTTACGGAATGGGTAAAACTGACGCGTTGACATATGTCATGTAGTTGTCAACTGGGTCCAAACCCGGTTTATCGGGACAAGTGTTTCGACCTGGCTCGGCGCATTTATCACCGCCAACCGGCGCTGCTTCGTAAGGAGTGTCATCAACCCCGTCTCCTGGTTCCTCGCAGCCATTGAGAAAGGTGTGTTCAAGACCAAGCCAGTGGCCAACCTCGTGGACAGTTACGTAACCAAAGTCTGGAGGAACGTTACCCGGGATTTTGGACCTCATAATACAGCCATCGTTGACAATGTCTTCAGCTGTAGGGTTTGGGATTGGAAGCTCGCATTTTCCACCAGGCACGATCTCTTTGATATAGTAGAGATTCAAAACCTGGTAGCCTCCCTTTCGAAGTGCGGCTCTGAGCTCAGGCTCAGTAGGTTTCTCTACAGGAGAGCCGCCTGAGCTTGCCCAAGACTCATTAATAGTCCTAGTAGTCTCGACCACTCTGAAAGAGAAGGCCCATGGCTTAAAGCTCTTGTTAAGAAGATCAATCTGGCCTTGTACGGTATCATCCTATAGAGAGAATATTATTAAACATACGTCTTGAAGCTATATGATGAAGGAACGTACAGTAAGATATCCGTCTTCTTCTTTGTCACTTGCTCCAATAACATGGACGTAAGTATCAATGGTTTGGTGGACTCTCTCTCCTCGAACTGCCAAGTCTCTGTTGCGGGCGTCCTTGGATAGATCCCTCGACGCGTGGGTAGAAGGTGATGTACCGCAATAGATACTGATAGATGTAGCAGCATTGACCCAAAGGCCGATGGTGAGAATCAATTGGGTATACATCCTGGAGTCGTGGGAATGTATAAGGCAGAAAGCGTACCGAGCTTTCTAAAGAAATTGGTAGATAACGTACGACCTGCTCTCTATTTAAAGTCGGTTATCAGAAAAGGCCTTTACCTCACTATACTTCGTTCTCCTAGTCCAACACGAGCAAATCCACGTCTCTAAATCTCGCCTATTTGGATATCCCACCAATGCGGAATGATACAATAAGGGATGCTTCGGACCTACTGCCAATCACTACGTGGAAGCCATCGTAGTAGACATGGATTATCCAATTTGTCGTTTAGCGCTTCATTAGAGCAGTAGCCTGCGAATTCTTTATCTTACGTGAGATTTTAAGCCTGGAACATTCTTAGGCAACAGAATAAAGTATAGGCAGCAGGGTAAAGGTTAGGCAGCAGAGTAAGGTAACTAAACCCACCAATCAATCAAGAATCAGCTACAGCTACAGCTACGACCGGTCTCGTGGGATGGGTAGATTAAGCTTGCCAGATAGGACATGGCGCGGGAGCAGGAATAGCATCTATTAGAACCGGTGCAGCAGGTCTTGGGCAATCTTTGCATGAGATCGGGGCTACCAATGAGGAGATTTATGAATGGGAAATACGAGAGGTGCCTGCAGCTGCGCGACATACCATTGAGTGCCTCAGATGTAAGAGTTCCACAGGAACTACCGATAGAAAGTCACCTAAGGGGAGGGTAATAGCACGGAAAGGCAAGATACGTACGACGGGTGTGAAAGCTGTGCGTCTCTGACAAAATCATGTTCGAGGATCGTGTACTGCTACAGAAAGACAAGCTTACAAACTATATATGAGTAACTGGGCGTCTGCACTAGATCTTTGTGTTATATAAAGAGACACAAAATGAACGAAATAGCTGTAGTCTCTTTAGACCCCGAAGCCATTCGACATGTGCCCTACTCAGATATGACAAGCAACGTAATTGTGGTTGAAGGAGCTGGACTGTGGATAGTCAAGACCCGTTGTGGCGTGATCACCAAGGGTTGCTCGCTTAATATGACACAACGACAGGGAACACAAACTTAAGGCGAAATCACGGATGTGCCCACGGAAATTAGGTCCGGAGCCGGCCGGACAGCAGTCCAGGTACAGCCAACAAGAGCCTCAAGACCGAATATACGTACAGGGAGCTTGTGGGCCAGGCGTCAACGCTAAGGATGCAAATACAGTCAGATGAAGGGCGCCATCTGGCACTTCTCTGGGGCTCCCCTCCTTCAGAGACTCTGCCCTCCATCACTTTGCCAATTGTAACCGCTATAAGTTGCAACTGGTCGAGAAATACGCAGCTTCTGGTATTAGAAACCGCCCACGAAAGATAAACAACCATCCCTCACAATGGCCTCCTTAGCTTTCCCCTCAAATGGTCGTCTCGTCAACATCGACACTCACTCGTTGGCTCTCTACACACACGGTCCAGAGCCCAACAGCGCCAAAGAGCCCGTCGTCCTATTCATCTCGGGCGTGGCAAGCGATGCCCTCAACTGGCAAGCCGTGGTGAGGCTACTGGGTCCGTCTGTGAGAAGCTACACTTATGATCGTTCCGGTTACAACAACTCCGAGTCCTCGCCACTCCCCCCCTCGGCTGAAAACGTTGCTTTGGAGCTCTCCTTTCTGATCGAAAAGGCACCCATCACGAACCCTTTGATCCTTGTAGGGCACTCCTGGGCCGGGGTGCTCTCGCACGAATACATCGCCCTCAAGGGAATCGAGCAAATCGCTGGGCTGGTGCTTGTGGACGCCAACCATGAGACAGCTCCATTGGTGATGAACGTGAACGATCCAATTCTCTGGACTGTTGCCGAGGGTGTTGAACCGTACTCCGCCTGGGGCGTGGAGGCAAAGCACAAGTTGACACAGGAGGAGTGGAACGCGTTCAGAGCGGCAGAATCAACCGAGAAGTTTGAGCTGATTATGCGCAAGGAGGAGTCCGAAGGTTACATGCTTAGTTTCGAGACGCTACGGAAGAAGGAACTGAGTAAGAAGCAGCCACTACTTGGAAGCAAACCGGTTTATGTGATTTGTGGCACACGAAGCCGGGATTGGAGTGGATTGTACAATGCAGGCGTTGCTAAAGGCAACGGGACCGAGGAGCAGAGAAGCCATGTGAGAGAGTTGATTGAGACGGTTGACGTGAAAAACGAGGGTCTAATGAAGGAATTTCTGAAACTCTCCACGAAAAGCGAGATTGTCTTCGCCACCGAGAGTGGACACTTTGTCCAGATGGTTCAACCGGAAATCGTCGTTGATGGAGTGAATTGGGTTCTGGATAACACATCAGCATCGTCTTAGTAGTGGTAAATGAACCAGATGAATCCTTGGCATCCAACCCCGGTAAACAGCACTTCGTGAACAGTTGTGGAATAAGGTTGTACTCTGAAAGAGAGATCAGTAAATTCGATACGTTCTAGTGATGGGTAGTCCTCGTACAATGCGAAGAGGCGCTTGCAATACCAAATCGCTTAGCGGTGCAGTTGGATTATGAATTCAAACATTGTAGAGATTTTCAAATGCAAATACTACGATAATAGAAACGTCTAGATAGAATTCTGTTACTTTCGTAATTATCTAGTTCCTCTAAGTTATATCTCTTGTATCTTGTCGAAGACGCCGTTACTCTGCGACTTCCAGGCTTTCTCTCATTTTCTAAATACATCCTACTTAAATCAAACCCCCCTTCGTTCTTTCTCAGTGTGTGCTGTTTACTCAGCTCGCGATCTTAATTCTCAACCATGCTATCAACGCTATGATTACTTGCGAACTGCTCGTGGGACCCCAAAATATATCATTCAGTCGAAGGCTTTGGTATACCTACGAACGCTGGATCAATAGACTCTAAGGTAGAGTGTTAGGTTGCTCGAGGTGTTCAGGGGCGGGGAAGGGAGATTGAGGCTTATTGAGTGAGGTACTAGTGATATATAAAGTATCGACTGATGCTTTAGAGTGTTTGCTTACAGCGAGTAACAAGGGCTGTACTTCCGTAGTTGGTTGACATATGCTCGAGATTAGAATTGTGCGAAGCTAAATATATCCTTTCGCTCGTTTTTGCTTCGAACAGACTTTCCAAAAAGCGCGGACCGGGTACAAGAGTATTATAGTAAAACGAGACTAATTGTATAACAATCTCACCAATATACAGCAAGGCGGACCTCCTCCTCGTCTCTATAGCCTACATATATATACGTATGGATACTATTAGTATGCTCAGCAATACACGAGTACCTTATCGAGATGAGAACTACTAATCTGATTATCGTGCTTTATATACCTGCTCTATACATAGGATAAATGATTGTTTGTATTAGTAGCAGTTGGTCCTCAGTGAAAATGTTCCTTAAGAATTAGACTATCGAAATGACCTCAAAGCTTAACTACTAATGTATATGAAAAGGCGTAGGATCTCCGGTTAGTATTTAGTTCGTATACCACGATACTAATGCTTCGTCGAGAGGTTATAATCCTCTATCGGATCAAACGCGCCTTGTCCAGTGGTCAAGTCCATCAGTGGTTCCTACTTTACCGTTAGTATGATTGACTTTGTGAAATCGAAAGCAACTTACAAAGTGAGCTCGAGAGGCATCCGAGGTATCTAGATACTCTTCAATAGCAGCCTTCCGGCCGGGTAACACTTTCAGAGTCACCGGCATCCGGTCATCTGGAATTCCAGGCAAGCCTCCACCGCTTTCAAACTCCGAACGATCTGCCGGCATTGGAACTCCTGAAGCAGGATCAACACTAAAAGCCCAAAGAATACGCATCATGGCAACCGCCAGCGAGCGTTCAGCGACATGATATCCAGGACAAACACGTCTTCCAGCACCAAAAGCATAGTGATCACGTTTCGTGGCATCGGGGTGATTGATACTCTGCATTGACGTTGTTTCGTCACCTTCAAATCGCTCGGGGATGAAGTCTTCGGGATTTTCGTGGCGCGCCGGGTCGTGGCTGATGGCAAATGCATTGATGTGCAATGCAGCCCCCTTGGGGATTCGATAGCCGTTGTACGTCAGCTCCTTGGTGGTGATGTGTGCATGGCCCATGGCTACCGGTGGCCGCCAACGCCAGACCTCCTTCATCAAGCAGCGTACATAGGGGATGCTCTCCATGTCTTCGTAAACCGGCATCCGATCGCCCACGACTGCCAATATCTGCTGTCTTGCCTTTTCCTGTACTTTGGGGTACAACAACATGGCCTCCAAGAATATCCAGGACGATAGAGTGCTCGTATCAGCAGCTCCAATGAGGATCATCAACGACAAGTAGGCTGCTTCTTCCATCGAATCAATGTCTTCGGCTGCTTTCGGGTCTTCTTCAATTCGCGAGAGGAGGGAATCCTGGGTGAACCCGTCCTCCTTGGCCTTTCTCGTTCGCTCTAGCTTCTCCAAGCACCACTTCAGGTCACGCTTGAACCTGTTCCGGTTTCGGCGCTCCCATGGCTTGAGAATCATGGGCAGGGAGTCCAAGATGGGGAAGACATCTACCATTGATGCCCCGGGCAAAAGTCCAAGAATAAATGTCAACCCTGTTTCATGAATGTCTCGGATGACAGGGCTGTCCACTTCTGGGATGTCCATGCCAAAGGTCTGAGATGCGAAAGTGCTGTAGTTATATCGTAAAAACAACTTGTATAGCTGCCAGCCCGAGATGGACGAGTCTGGATATTGCGCCACCTGATGCAGGAATTTCGCAGTCTCATAATGTACAAAGGATAGACCTGCGTCGGCGCGGGGAATACTGCCAATATGAGAATGAAAAATCTTCCGTTGCTTCTTCCAGCGGCGGTCCGATCCGCGCAGAAGCAGCAAGTTCCACTCGCCCGTCATTTGCTCATTGCTGGCGATCCACCGTGGTCGATCAGAGGTGGCGGCCGAGTTTCTGTCAAACAGCTCTTTGACTGCCTTGTCGCTATTGACAAAGTATTGTGTAAAGGGACCCATCCGAACACGCATTATCTCGCCATGCTCGCGTGCATAGCGCTTCATGACATGAGGGTGACGTCCGCTCTTGATGGCTCGAAGAACCTCGAACAGGTTACCGAAGACTGGATCACCAGCCGGTCTAGGCGGCAAAGGGAGGGAGAAGATTCGTTCCTTAACAGCAACCGCCACATAGTATGCTATGAGAACAGCGGCTGTACCGAGGCAAAGCCGCAGCCATGATGATCCAAGAAGAAACGAAGACTCCAGCATCTTTGGCGTTCGAGCAGCAGAACAGGAAGTGCGTGTTAAAGACTTATGGCAGAGTCCTAGGGGGTCACGAATGCTCATCAAGTGCAGTTCCCCAACAGCTTATAATAGCGATCATACAGCAGAGGTTCAATCAACACCATTATGCCACGATCAGTGGTTACGCTACTGCCGTCGATCCTTGTTGGTCATTGCCTGTCCTGGGGTCTCCGCGACGTGGGATCCCGACGGGGCAGAGGCTGGGGCCGAAGGGTCAAAGAACCCAAAATGGAATAGACCTTCTATCTTCATTACGGAGCCGGAGTACATATAGACCCCGGCTTCTACGAAAGTATTAGCTCAAACCCCGCACGGCATGTTACTTTTTCGCGGGGTTGAGGAGCCGCCCCGACGGGTATGGAGTAGCCTGTTCGGTAGATGTGTAAGAACGGATCTCAGTTGCATTCGGGTACGAGCATGGAGCGCGAGTTGAATGGAGTCATCGACTGGACACATACGAAGAGACGTAGAAGAACGATCCCTGAGTATTGCTCGGTCTCCTAGACGCTAGATCGGCTAATGCTCCATATGAGGACATGGGTACAGATAGAGAGGCGCCT
Organism: Pseudonectria buxi; assembly: GCA_003693545.1. Taxonomy (NCBI): domain Eukaryota; kingdom Fungi; phylum Ascomycota; class Sordariomycetes; order Hypocreales; family Nectriaceae; genus Pseudonectria; species Pseudonectria buxi. The sequence continues at coordinate 14,705 of QUZG01000061.1, read as the reverse complement.
CCTGATGGAAAGTCCAAGCTTCCCCCAAATACCACAACAACCAGGGCCCCAGAACCAGCTTCATTTATTACCCCATACCATACGTCATCCAGACTGCTTCTCCACATCCACGGATACTCGGCGGATTCACCCCTTTGAGTCTTGATTTGCTTTTGGAATCTACTGACGGCTTAAACAACGCAGCAGCCAGGCCTGGTTATGACGAGGCACAAGAACAATAACAACGACGACAATAGTAACAGCCATCTCATCGACCATATGACACGACCCTAGTGGTTTTGAAGCCGGACTTCCCAGTAGCAACTAATGTACCTGCGCTCTCCCCGCTCCGTTCCAACACCCGAGCATCAACTTGATGAAGTCTGCTCGGGATCCAGAGAGAGGACCCCCGGAAACCTGGGCCATTCGCAATCTCGTCGGCTAACATGCACATTCTGCAAGCGGATGTTCAAGCGAAAGAGCCATTTGACTCGTCACCTGCTCCAACATACCAACTCGGAATCATTCGTGTGTACAACATGCCATAAACGCTTCCGCAGGAGGTAGTATCTCCAAGTGACTGTTTCCAGGCTGTATCCAGCTAAAATGTTGCAATAGAGATACTTTGATACGGCACATGGAAGTTCATCAATCGAGTTCTTCAAGACACAACCTCGACTCGCCTCAGGACCCAAGGCGAGCGGCGCACGCGTGCTCCGAGTGTGCAAGGTCCAAACAGCGATGCGAAGGTGGCAGCCCCTGTAATCGATGTCTCAGGAAAGGACACTCTTGCGATTCGTCTGATGAACTGCGTCGCATGTCGATTGAAACTAGAAAGACATACAACGAGTCTGACCGGATACACGTGAGCAATCAAGGACCTCACCATGGCTCGTCAGTGAGCGGGATATCAGAACTTGGGTTGGATAATAGAAGCTTGAACCGACAGGTGCTAGATGCAGCCCTGCAGCAAGAAACACAGGCATCGCCAGCACCAGCATCAACCGGAAACTCGGCGTCGAGTTTTCCCAATTCTGATCATATCTCTCATTCCGGATTCGAAGCGATCAGCAACATCGCACCCGAGTTCCAGGTTGCCAATGCATCCTGGGACATTGGCCTCCGCTTTCCATCCGACACAGGACCACCCGAGGCCACTTTCTGGGACGCAACACCGTACGTCAGCTCGTTTGCTGGATTAGCCACACCCGACGAAGCCCTACTCGAGATGTGGCAATACAACGAATGCGCAAACGTTAGCCTTCCGCCTGACCTAAACGGTGGCTCGCATAGCAATGCTGCAGCACAAGAGATGGACAGGGCACAGCAATCACGCACGCACTCAGCGCCCTCAAAACTTCCATGGAAACAGCTGGAGTTTCCCGAATCAAAACCCCAAGATAGGCTCACCATTTATGCGGAAAACTACGGACATGTACCCTCAGTCAGCGAAATCGAGTACCAGGCTATTCTGGACTTCTACCTCACTCAGCAAACTAGGCCTGCACTCAACCACTTTCCCGAATTAGCGGTGATCAATGCTTTTGTTCAACTGTACTTTGAGCACTTCGATGGCCAATTCTCCTTCATTCATCCATCAGACATCCGTCAGGGCAATAGCCATGACGGAGATACGTGGCTTTTGCTGTTGGCACTCGCAGCCGCAGGTTGTCATTATTCCGCAATCAGCAATGCTTATTGGTGTGCTTTTACCATGCAAGAGCTACTTCATCGAGCCCTAGAGACAAAGGTGGTGGAGCCTTGATTCTTCTGCTGTGATACTAAGTTGCTAACTCGCTGGTTCCAGGCACCATTGTCTACTGACCGTCTAACTCTGCCTTACATCCAAAGCACGCTTTTGCGAGATATCTGCTTCCTGTTTGCCGGCCCCGAAACATATCTCTACCGATGGCAACGCGGAAGAGGCAATCTGTTACTTTACTGTAGACAGCTTGCCGCAACTAATTGGTGCCGGAACGATCGTGCTGCTTCCAGTGGGATTGGTGATTCCGCATGGAAGACGTGGCTCCATGCCGAGTCCCGAAAACGTCTGCTTCATTGCGCTTTTCGTAAGTTGTTCCATCTGTATAAAACTCTTGTGGAATATCTCTGACATTGCAAGGCCTTGAATGTCTGTCGTACTTTCTTTGTGACCTACCACCAGTCGTCCAGATTAGTGATATCCCCAAAGGTTTGCTGTGTAACAATCAGCTTTGGCATTGTAACACCGAGGAGGAATGGAGTCAGCGCATGGCAGAGATGGGTGATACTCGTGAGTGAAGAAGCCCCGATGAGAGATCGTCTGCTGAGGTATCAATCTATAGCGAATCGAGAGCCCTCGACCCCGATGGGTACCAGAGAAAGCCGGGAATCCAGCAATATGGACTCGGTGTTTACCGACAGCACACAGCTCTTCATACTGTGTCTACAAGAAAAACAGCTTCGGCTTGTGCTACGGTCATGCTCCAGTCTTTCAACGAGAACGCCGGATAACGAGTGCTCGGAAAACAGTCAACTCCATACGCTCCGCTCTAAAGGCGATTGTTTATCCCAGTTCCCCGAGGTCAGACGCCTGGAGCGTTCGATCGAAGTCTCGATCGGAGGTCTAAATAAAACACAACCTACAGCAAACTCACAGTTTGCTCACGCAACCGAAGATTCTGACCTTAGTTTCCACATCGTCTCAATGTTGCGTCATGTCTCCTTACGAACACTTACTGCCGCCAGCGGCTGGCAAGCGTCAAAGGAAGAATCGGAGAAGGCTACAGGTCGTCTCAAGTTTTGGCTTCGAGAAGAGCCAATGCTATCACGACAGTGCTTATGGCACGCTGCTGTCGTATTCACGAATCTGCGGTCGAGGCGTCACCTTGCCTGCTGGGACCCGCTATGCTTGCTTATCGCTACGTTGTATATTCAGTTTTACGACAGGCTGATCCCTGAAACTGCTGAACTCGCTTTGATCAATGAGACCATGCCCTCCCGGTCTGTTCGCCCTGTACGGCCTGATCGTCTCACAGACGCCGAAGATCGTCAGTCATGGATCGCGGAAGGTGGTTCAGCCCCAGTCCATATTCCTGGTCTCGGATTTTTACGCTCTAAACAAGATCCAGGTCGCATCCCGATGGAGATGCGCCGAGTTCTCATGGCATCTACGGCCTGGTGGGGAATCTGCCGGGGCATAGTTTGGGCTATCAACCGGTGGCTTGACGGCGGTCAACCCGCCATGTGGGATGGGAATGACATCCCCGCTCCTGTCTAGGCTGCCTCCAGCCTATTGCACAACATGTCGCGGGGCATGAGCTTGACGTAGTTTAGATACTAGTTATCCGAATACGCAGTTGAGAGCTTAATATTCTGAAAGCCATACCGCTAATCAAAACATAAGTCTAGTCAAGAGAGTATCCTAGATCTCCCTGTAGGTCCTTGCCGACTAGTCTCGCTTCATCCCATTCTCCTTCAGTGTCTGGTGGTACGACGGCATTTGACTCCTGGCTAATGTCTCGAAGAAGCTCAGTTAGTCCGCCCTTGTTTGAGAAGAGATAGAACATTGCGTATCTCGTGATGAATCTGTACTGGAAGCGAGTGCCTGAAGGGATGTAGAGGGTTTCACCCGACGTCAAACGAGTGGTGCCCTGGGTGCTCCCATCTAGAGTGACTTCAACGGTACCGCTGATGCCGTATAGACAGTGGTGCGTGTCGTCGAACTTGAGGAAACGGGAAGAGTCAAAAATGGTTCGTTGATGAACTGAAGACCCCTCAACAGCCGCGACGGAGAACTTTCCATCGCTCTCTGCCCGCGTTACCAGTGGCTTCATAAGAGTGCCGCCAGCTAGGTACCGCTTCCCTCTTCGACTGTGTAGATAGTACGGCTTCAGGGAACCAGGCAAGACGTCATCTCCGGCGTCAAGCCACGGCTGGGGATCGACATGTGGGTGATCCGGTGTGTGTACGACGTCAAACAACTCGGGTGTCTTTTGGATCTTTGCGAGCATGGCTTGCAGCTCGCCATAGTCGTCGTTGGTGCTGTAGACGGCACCTTCGTAGGGGGTTCCTATGAACCGAAAGAACTCCTCCCAGCCGCCTGGGAAGATGAGACCACAGAATTCCGAGTTGTCACCAAGCACTTGGAATTGGTGTATAGTATTCTACCGCCGAAGACATTAGCACTCAATAAATAAGTCGTGAGGATACCCTGCACAGGCGGGCATATGGCACGTACAGGCGGGACACTGGCAAAGTCTCCTGCGCTCAGTGTCCTGCATTGGTCTCCAGCCCAAACGTTCATTTGCCCTTTGATACACAGGAAAACGTCGTGCGCCTCTCGGTGGAAGTGGTAGCCAATCTCGGAACCCTCTCCGCCCACAGTGCTGACCACGGCGAAAGCATTTGCAGTCTCTTTGCCCGTCACCAACAGGCGCATCGTCTGTTTCAGCATGGGAAGATAAAGTCTTTCTCCAGAGTAGGAGGGTAATTGGTAAGCTGTTCCCTCCTTCCCGGGAGGCACATCAAGGGTCTGAATCTGGTTGTCCGTCATTTTGTCGTAAAGTAAGACCAAGTTGCGATAACTGTGGAGTTTTTGGTTTCTTCCGTAGGTGCTTGGCTTGTCAATGGTGGGAATAGTACACTGCTTTAATACCTTGATCCTAACGGCTTCCCACTACTTTGAGACGTGCCTATCAATCGCGGCATGCTGCAAAGTGCGGTGGAAACTGGCTGTTACGGATGACATCTCCCGGACCCCCCGTGCCCCGTCGGCTCAACCCCGACGGGGCACTCACCGACGTAACCCACCCCCGTCGGAGCCAACGTTGTGATCTACAGTCGGAATATTTGTGGCTAGACAACGCTCAACGCTTTGATTTGTCACGGTCCAGTGAAGAGTTGTTCGTGTTGATCAGTAACATCTGCTCAATACGATTGCGATTCCAACACCCTTTCATATCACCCGTGAGAGCCTGTACGCTTCAGTCAAAGAGTTCATCAACTTGCTAGTCCTTTGAAAGCAGCAGCCATGGGACATGTTCTCCGAGTTCCATACAAAGTGGTAGATGGGGTGGAAATCCCCACAGATGTCCATCTACCTTCGCCAGAGTCGGTCAGCAAGACGGGCAGGTATCAAGCGCCGGTTCTCATCATGCTCCACGGAGGAGGTTTCATCCTAGGACACTCAAAGATGAACTCTGCGGACCAGATTCAAGACTGTTTAGAAAGGGGATGGATAGTTCTGTCTGTCGAATATCGGCTGTGCCCCGGAGTCGACCTTTTGGATGGACCCATGAAGGACGCTCGCGATGTTCTCCTTTGGACTCAAAATGGCGGCTTGGTCATTGCTCTCAAAGAGCTCTCATGTTCTGTTCAGCCCGATCCCGACCGCATTATGGCTATGGGCGCATCGGCCGGCGGCCATCTAGCTCTCAGTATGGTATGTTCGCCAAAACCGCTGCTATGACAAGTAAAGAGCTAAAGTAGCAATGTATACAGGCTTGGGGTGTAGCCAAACCACCGTTGGCCCTGCTTGCCTTTTACCCGCCGACCCATTTCAATGATCCTTTCTGGGTTGAGCCGATCAACGAGGTCAAATCCAAGCTCCCTGAGAATATCTTGGAATCTGATTTTGAGTATCTGCACAAGGAACGAACCACATTTATTGGAGGCGTATCTCTAGAGGGCCAGCAGAACGCCCGCCTACAGCAAGGCCAGATGCCTCCAATTACCTTAAGCGATAAACGACAACTACTCGCCATGAACGCCATCGCAACTGGCAAGGTGCTAGAGACGATATGGCCAAGATTCCCCCAAAGTCTACACCTCGTTGATCCGGCACTGAACGTGCATGACGCCTGGCCACCAACATCCATTGTTCATGGGACCGCCGATATTATGGTACCGCTGCGTCTTAGCGAGCAATTCCATGCATTGTTGGGAGAGAAGGGTGTTGAGTCAGAGATTGTCTTGGTGGAAGGGGAACCCCATACATTCCTGGGGAAGATGGTGAAAGGGTCTCAGACGTGGAATACACAAAAACGAGGTTTCGACTTCTTAGAGCGCATTTTGCAGCGCAGCTACGAGAAATGATGGATAGCTCCGATATGTATTCTGCTGTTTTAAACTTTCACTTTAATTGGCCTCGTACGCTACGAGATCTGTAATTCAACCCGTTCGACGCAGTTTTCAGGAATTCACATTGACGTTTTTATCGAGTCAGGGATCTTCGTACTATGCGAGGTTCCGATAGAAGAGCCTCCAGTATTCCGAGACTTAGTTGATCACAGGGTGGCCAGAACGTGAGCCGAAGCTCAATCCCGATGTAAAGCGGTGATCGTTAAGTTCTAGGGCCAGAAGGTCAAGTCCGTACCGAGTCGTAGGAGCGCAGCCAGTCTTTCTCATGCCGAGTAACTACTCAAGAGAACTGAACTAAACTACAACCTTTCCCTTCGAAGTGAAGACATTCCTGGTAGGATCAAACAATCCTGTGGCGCAGCACCTTACTCCTTGATGCTGTTTGTACCAGTCAAGCGACGTTCTGTATTGGCGCGGGCGTTGACAAAGTCGGGGTGTCCCAAAGTCAGTTCAATTCCTCCGAAAAGAATACGGTCCACGGCCTCGACACCCAACATGAAACTATATCAAGAGCAGCTCAGTATGATGCGCTTCAATGCAGATATGACGACTGATGCTTACCTATGGTCCTGATTACCAACTTCATACTTCCACGACCCAAAGCGGCCACGGGACAAAATGTCCTTGTCCTGGAGGTATGGAAGGATCTCAGCCAAGGCGTCATTCCGCTTCAGGCTAGGAGTAGGATATCCGTGGTCGAAGCGGCGGACATAGGTGCTGACAATCTCGTCTTCTGGCAGCAATAGCTCAGTGTTGATGAGGCCTTTGATGCAATCGTCAAGCAGCGTTTTGTGGTTAACCGGTTTGTAAGACGATTCAGAAACCTCAAGCATAATCGACCAATAAGGTCCCGACTTTGCAGCCGATGATGCTGGCTTCTGGCCGTTAGCAAGTTGCTTGGTTGATAGAGTCACCTCCTCGGCCGGTTGGTTGAATGGGGAGTAGTTGGAAAAGATGGTGGCACGGTAAAAGGGACAATTGTCTTCCGAAAAGTATAACTATCAGATTCACTCAGATTAGCAGTCTCGCATCATTAGGATAAGATCAGTAAGAACATACCCAGCACTTGTCGCCAACACGCTCGGGACGCTGTCCACGTATGCCAATACCAATGACATTGGTAGAAGAGTAGATCAAAGGCTTGCACATGTTCTGGAGCTTGGCATCGCCCATCGACTCGGCGAGGTGATCGACAGCCATGGTAGAGATCAGAGAACCATACTTGACCACGGTGCCTGTAATCTCCATGGTGAGTGATAGTCTATGCATCAGGTATGCCAGAACTAACCGTCTTTGAGATGAACCTTTTTTGCGTCTGCATCAACTTTTGTCACAGTGCTCTGAGCGCCAAAGGAGGTCTTCTCCTTGGCCAACGTGCTGGCCACGGCAATCCAGATGCCGCCTGTGCCACCTTGGGCAGGAAAGCGAAATGTAGCATTGGGGCCCCAACTTCCAGCCACCTTGTTGAGCACGGCGTTTTCGGTGACCAGCTTGATATTGGGAGCAGCGACACGTTCCCCGAGCCAAGTAGCATTCATCTGGAAGTAAAGGAGTAAGTGTCATGGTTGTATGGTCCTAGAGTGAGGCGTTCGCACGTACCTCCGCGGTGGGAACGGCCCAAACTTTGAAGTTGTAGGGACGCATGAAGATCTCAGTCAAGCGCTCTCCCACATTTCTGACGTTCCACTCATCAAAGTTCTTGGGCTTGTCGGAAGGAGAGCGGACACGGGCTTCCAGCGCAGCATCAATCAGACTACCAAGACATTTCGCCTGCTCCTCTTTGGGCAGTACCGCAATGTTATTCTGGAAAGGGTAGGGAACCCATTGGCCCTGGTAACGCACATACGAGATGCGCTGGTGCGTGTACCAGTCGGTTGACTTTGGCAATGCTTCATTGAGGCAATCGTCAAAGTACTTGTAGTGAGAGAATATGACATGTCCGCCAACATCGAACAACTACCAGACCGTTCATGAGCGCTCAGATCAGCTAGAGAGAGAAGTGCCAACTTACAAAGCCCTCAGGAGTGACGTCGGTCGATGCAAGACCACCAGGCGTCTCATTCGAATCGACAATGAGCCAAGATGCGTCGTTCTTACGGATGTCAGTGACCGGAAAGGATAGTGATGTATCTGCGTCGGGACATACCAGTTGTTGAAGGCGTTTAGCCGCGCCCAAGCCCGTTGGACCTGCCCCAATGACCAAGACATCCACATCACTAAGGCCTGATCAGCGCATGAGACGGAACCATGACAGAGTCAGCCACGTACAGTTCTTTACCGGTCATATTGGCGACTTGCGTTATACGCTCAGAAGTAGACAATGGCACGTTGATGTTGCGGCTGTGGAGTCCAATTGGCTAAGAAGAGAGTAGCCTTGGAATGAGCAGAAGAGAAAATGCCAGAGGCACTTTGAGAAGGCTAGTTTTACCGCTCATGAGCGCTCCTTGACCCTCCCCTTACGTACAGCTTATCGGCTGCACCTGGCCAAGGGGAAGTTGGCCGGATGGACCGTCAGGTTCTGCCGGAAAATCCTCAACCGGCTCAAACGTTTGATTAGGGGGATTACGCCATGTCTCAAGGTCGTGCTATCATTTCAGATAAGAATGCATTCCCTGGACTGACAAGGCATTACCGATTCCGGGTGCGGCCGTCCTGCAGTCAGCATGCAGGCGGATAATGTGCCCCGTACTTTGGACAAAGACAAGAGGGGTCAGATCATGTAGTTGATACAATCCTCGACATATTCCGTACTGCTAACTACTGTACTTTGTACAATGCTACTAGAAGCTGGGGCATAGAACCGGGGCACAGGTCAGAAAAGAGTGCCAGGATCCATCAAGGGGCCCCTGTCACTTATCGTCTCGGAGCAATCAATCACGCAGGGGCAGTGTTGTTGGTTCTGGGAGGAATAGCAGCATCCGAGGCAAGAAGGGGAAACTTCAAAAGTTCTTCACGCATCTTCAATGACTTTCCTAAACCATCTTAGACCATAGTGACGTGTCCATGCGTTGACATGGTTCAGTTCCCAACAGACATTGGCATCCTCCAACACAACATTCCCCTGGAATTTCATCATATCAATCTGCAAGCTAGGTGTGACGCAAAACACGTCAGGGGCTCACGCTCTGTGACCAACTGGCCCTCGCTGTTCTGGGAAGATGCATAGGTCCGCCATACTGAGTGCCTCTACTCCGAGCTAAATCCTTTACAGCCTCGGATCCATTGCCTGGTGGCCTGCCTAGTCTTGTGACCATCGCTTTCTAGTCTAGTCCGTTGGTCCATAGGGAGGGCATACTATTTAGACCGTTTCACTTAATATTGAGGCCAGGGAAAATCCGGATCCTGATCTCTTGAGGGCACTGATACGACAGCGCAACTCCAACAATGAACATGTGAAGTATGGCAGGTTTGTCTCGAATTGACTATGTGTACAGAGCAATAGATACACGAAGCCTGGCAAGTTCAAAGCACCCACAGTTCTCATTCCATGTCCGTGTTCAAGGGCACCCCAGCTCTTGTATCGTGACCTGGATCCAGGAAGATATTGCCGCAGTGCTTGATGTGCTTCTCGTTGTCCGACCTTGGTTCGACCACCTTCCCGTTGAACCGCGCCCTGTGTTCCTTTCTCCAGTAGAAGATGCAGTGTATGACATGCCAATGACCAGTCATATGGAACCGCAACTCTGGATTGTCTCCCATCTTCGCAATATCCTCAACGCTAATCTCCTTGGTATGCTCATGGTCGGTCCAATACGTCCACTTCCCATCAATGCCAGGCCCAGAACGCTCAAACTCGGCAGTCAACTCGTCATCCCGACAGTGTTCAGGAAGCCAAGCAGCAGCCAGTGAGTCGTACTTGCATCCCATTGCCACTGCCTCGGCTGTAGAGTTTCCACAGTCGCAAGATACAGTTGTGGGCTCGATCTGGCATTTGCGTGTCGCAGCTGGGCTTGGATCGACGTGTGCATACATGTTTGAAAAAGGCTGAAGAAGGCTGATGAAGCCCACCAGTGCAAACGTGATCAATATCAAGTCTTTCACTGTGGAGAGTGAGGGCTTGAAGCATTCTCGAGACTGTGCTTGGTTGTGTTTCGGGAACTCTGCTGAGGAAGCCGAGCCGGTCTCGCAGTCTTCTATCATGAGAGATTGTTCTTCGTGGTTCTTACTGAACCTATAAGGATGAGTTAGCCCTTGGTTTTGCAGCAGAGACTTGACCATGTAAAGTCACCATTTATGCGTGGGCGCCATCTCAAAATAGTCAATGTTGTTGAAGCTGATGATCAGGGGAGAGTTTGATCCAAAGGACTTGACTTCAAGATTTGAGTTCGGGGAGGGGAGCTTGGGGCGGAGGAGCTTATGGGAGGGATTGCTCTACATGCTCGGATACTTCATTCAATGGCCCGGCTTCAGGGATTATGGCACGCATGTTTTAATACTCGCCGCTTCTCTCCGATGCCGAGAGCCCAAAAGGGAGGGGCGAATGTATCTGCACCCTTGGCTCGCAAAGTTGGGCTCACTGCAGTCAGATAGAGGTGGGTCAGATGCCATGCAGCTTTGCCGACTGCTTATGTTAGGGTTCATCACAACCCCTGAATGCAGTGGTTCTTTTGACAGTCTGTTCAAGGAACTTCGTGCTGGCGATCACGGCTCGGACAGATGCCGTCATTTCTTGTAGAGACTTTACATTGGTTTTGATCCATGTTTCTCCAGACAGCAATACACAGCCATGGAGTGGATCGATATAGCGCTTGTTTGCCTTCCCCAGACCACTTACGCATTGTCAAGGTAGGAAGCTTCCATCTGCTCATTGCTGCACTAGACTCATGCTCTTTAAGTTACTCTCAGTTTCTTGTGCCATCGAGCTACTCCTCGCGAATCTTGCAAGAAGGGGCCGAATCTCACAACTACCACTCTCAACTCGTTCCTCTTACAGGAATCTTCGCATGCTTTTTCCAGCCATCGCTTCAATCTGGAGGGTTTGCATCTCAGACCGACTACCACAGGAACTCAGTTCAACATGACGCATCGGTGATGCGAAGCCTTGATGCTTGTATTATGTGCTTCCCAATCTTCGTCCAGGGCTGTATCGGTGCAATGCATTGTGTGGTTTAAAAGCGAGACAGATTCCACCACTGGCCTTTTTAGCACCAAAGCATGATGTAGTAACTCCAAACTGTACATGCAGTGCAATACGTGGAACCGATGTTCTGACCACACGTATGGCGTGTGCATCAAGAGATCAATGTCTTGAGGCAATTCCTTCGTGAAGTTGGAGTCGGCGTACCACTTCAACGGGCCGTGTTCTTGGGACTTTTTCCAGTATCGATCGTAAACCTCTTGGTCGAAGCACTCTGGAGGTTGCCACGAGTAGTTGAGGACATCAAACTTGCATCCAAGAGCAATGGCTTCTTCGGTTGTAGAGCCGCAGTAGTTGGTGAAGATATTCGACGAATGTCTTGAAAGTGGTGTGAGAGCCACGAATATCAAACCACCGACGGTGATGGCGGCGAGTAAAATAACGGTAATGATGAGTTGCTTCCCCTTGAGAAAAGATATAAACCGATTGGAACGAGACGGCGAAGATAGATATTGTGGTCTCTTTTCGCCGCTACTGAGGTCGACAGAGTCTTGGGAAAGCAGTGTTTCCAGATCTTCCTCCTCAGAACCGTTTGAGCGAGGCATTTTGATACCTGATTTTTGGTTTTGCTGGACATTCAGAGTGGAAAACAAAAAGGAGAGAATTTGGACGGCGGCTCCGGATCAGAGTGGTCGAAAGGTATGCTGTACTGCAGAGGGGCTTTGGCCTGGGTAGTATATGCTGGATCATACAATACGGTGGCGTGAGACCGACTGAGTCTTGAGCAAGATGTAAATCATGTTCGTAACTGGTGTAAAAGGGCGAGGCGATTCCCTGCACCATCTCGCAACCGAATACTGCAAGACTCCAGATCAAGAAGGTCCATCAGATCCTCGGAGACTTTCACATGTATGTAGAATATACACCCCCCCGGTCTAGAGTGATGCATGGTTTTGAAATCCTTGCGGGGTCGGCAGTGCTGTCTATGTAGTGGCTTCAAACGGTCCGTGGGTCTTCCGACTCCCTCTCTCGGCATTCGGCCTTTGAGTTACGGATGTTCCTTTTGATACCCTCTCTGTACAATAGCGGTACTCATGCAGTACATGATAACAGACAGTCACGGTACAGAAATATACTGTACTGTCCATGTAGCGTTTTCAAACGCACCAACCTTCATCCTTCAAGAGAATGTAGGTATAGGCTTATCTACGTCAAGGAATCTGCCTTCTTACTGGAATCAGTCTATGCGGGGTACGGAATGGTTGTTGCTTGGCGGCTATGGAGGGGAATACTGCCGTACAGGTCGAAGATGAATATAAGTTCTGTGGCTTTCCATTCTTTGAGAACATGTCACAATTGTTGAGCACCGCAGCCAAAGTCCTACTGTCTACTTCATTCAACCTCAACCTCAATCTCAGCCCACTTACAGCGTTTCGGTCATGAAGTTCCTTGTTTACGTTGCTTTGGCCTCTGTGGCAGTTGCTGCCCCAGTGGCGCAGCTTGGTCATGAATCTCGTAAGTATCTCCTTTCCAAGCTCAGCACTCCCAGTCTTGGAGTAGACACAGTGCTGATGAGATCGTAGACAAGGCTCGCGACCCCCAGTTCCAGGTTAGTCTCCCTTCGATCTCTTTGCTCAGAATTATATTGACCCAGCTCAGCCTTTCAAGGTTGACGAAATCGAGGCTGCTTATAAGCGTGACCCTCAGTTCCAGGTGAATTCGCTCTTTGACCTATGTTGTTGAAAGCATACTAACTTAGTGTAGCCTTTCAAGGTTGATGACGATGTTGCGTCTAAGAAGCGTGATCCTCAGTTCCAGGTTAGCTTACAGGTTTTCCTATTTCCAGATCAAGTCTTCGACTAACTCAGTATAGCCCTTCAAGGTTGATGAGGATGAGACTTCTTACAAGAAGCGTGACCCTCAGTTCCAGGTTGGTTCTCCGGTTTTGTCTTTTTCGTTGCGAGTTAGACTAACTTCCGTCAGCCTTTCAAAGTGGACGATGATGTCGCTTCCAAGAAGCGTGCCCCTCAGTTCCAGGTTTGTTCATTCCGCCTGCTCATTTTATCAGACAACAGACTGACGCAGTATAGCCTTTCAAGGTTGACGATGATGTTGCTTCAAAGAAGCGCGACCCTCAGTTCCAGGTTTGTTCGGGCTGTTTATCCATCTAATCGAAAAGTAAACTAACTCAATGTAGCCTTTCAAAGTTGACGATGAGACTGCTTCTAAGAAGCGTGACCCTCAGTTCCAGGTTTGATCACCTCTTACTATTCTATCCAAACTGCTTTGCTAACTTAGCTCAGCCTTTCAAAGTTGACGATGAAAAGGCCGAAAACTATTAGAAACTCTCAGTGACGAGATGACGGAACTGTCTGTTCATCACTATGACATATATCACTGCACTGGCGCTCCCTACGTTGTAGGGAAGCTTAAGTAGATGGCGTGGTTAGAGATTTTGCATTATCACTCTTTTCATGCTCAATATAGTATTCGCTAGCCAACTATGTATGCTATTTTTCAAGACGTGGATTTTGAAGTTCTCTCCAAGTGATATGTAGTCAGTCGCTGATACGTACTCACGATGAAACGTTGCTTAATTCAGGAAGAACGAACTAGTTATTTCACCCTTTCACCACGTATCCCCTCGTAAGAAGTCATACTACAATACGATATGAATTAAAAGTCGTATGAGAATACGCTACAGTTCACGCCCAGTCTGCTCCCTGTTGTAACCGGATAGCGAGGAGTGATACTCTAGTCATACCACTGGGAAACTTTGTTTGAGTCGATATGCATACGAGCAATGCACTGCGTGCTTCTGGTTTGTGCGGCTAGATCGGCTGGTAGTTTCAACTGCGGAGTCCATGTATGTTGCAGGACGGAAGTAGTGATTGATCCCGTATTACGACCCGATGGAAGTACCCTGTCAGCATCTTCCCATTGTCAGATCATGTCTTGACCAGGATCTAGACAGGCGCGGTTAGAAGCTCTATGGGGTGTAACTATCGTCAACCGTGGTCGTAGGCTTCGGCGTGTAACATAGGTAGGTTATGGAAGATCTTGCACATCTGAGCAGCAGGCGCTTCACGTGTATCGTAGCTTTGACCGAACCCGTCAACTTTGCACTGCTTGCAGCTCCATATGTGAACGAATACTACTAGGACATGCATGATACTGGTATGCATATGCTATGTATTGGTAAGTTTCCGATTGGGTGACGCCGGAGAATCGGTAATAGTATATTAAAGATAACCCCTATCTATATAACTAGTGCTACCTATTGAGATAAGAGTCCGACGGCGTAGTAGGATATCGTCTCCCGTACGGGTATTACTATACGTCGAGTCCGAGTATATCTATAGCTTAATCCTTGACCGTTTAGACTATATTTTATAAAGTATTAGATACGAGGGTATAGATATATAATACTAGTATATATATACTATATATTAGCAAGTTTCCGATTAGGTAACGCTAGAGAATCGGTAATAGTATATTAAAGATAACCCCTAACGTATATATATAGCGA
>QUZG01000060.1:0-59660 GCA_003693545.1 Pseudonectria buxi | reverse complement strand
CCCCGTGCCGGAAAACGAACTGTCCAATCTCTTCCAGAGTTTTCCTTTTCTACATTGCAATAAACGAGGCGAGGTTGTAACATGAAAAATTAAGTGCAAACAGTGACGAGGGTTACCCGCTACCAAGGACTCCTCTAGAGCATTGGTGCCGTGCCGGCCCTCCGAGGCGTGCCGTGGTGCGAGCGGACGTTGTGCAGGGGACCGACGCCGTCCTTTTCCTCGTCAAAGATGGGCTCCGAGTTGGAGCGCTGAAGTCTCTCTGATTCCATCGACTCGGCGCGCCGGTGGCCGTGGATGGCCTCCTTGCTGATGGCGGGGCCCGGGTGAAGCAGCTGCGTAAAGAGGGAGCTGTTGGCGCGAGGACGGCCGCGGCTCGCACTGTTGCTGCGACCTCGCTGACTGCTGCCGGCGGCGGCAAAGCCCGGCCGCTCCTGGGTCGTCGAGGCACCGGTTGTTGAGACGCCCGTGCGCGTGCGGATGAGAATGGGCTGGTCCTCCTGCGCCTCCTTTTCGAAGCGTGCTTCGCTGGGTAGTAGGACGGCACGGTCGAGGCCGTATGGGAGACCACGATGGCGGCCACGGATCTGCATGGCAATGATGATGAGCTTGCCGACGATGGTGAATTGAGAGCAAAGCGAGGCGTCGACGCCGGTCACGCCTATGCTCAGACCAACAGTGCCGTAGGCACTAATGACTTCGAACAAGATGTCAAACAGGTTAAACCGGCCTTTTTGGATCTTGGGCCCCTCGCTGATGGCGAGGAGGAAAAATCCCGTAATGACGTACCACAGATCGAATGAGAGCTGTCGTCGCAAATGAGTGCCAACGTAGTTGAACGCGCTCGCTTCAATCTTCTCGTCGTCGTCGTCCTTCTTGTTAGGGTAGACGCCAAGCGACTTTTCTTCGTAGACATTGGTTCTTCGGATCGAAATGGCAATGGGGAAAACTGATATGTACATCATAATCATGTACAGGACCGGCATGGCCGGGTGAAGAACCGACATGCTGAAGCAGGAAAAGCCGGCTGTTCTGGTGGCTGCGGCCTGGAACAGGCCATCCGCGATTCGAGTGTGGACAGGAAGCTGAGCAACAGGCCCAGAGTGTAACTTGTCGTTGTGTTAGCGAAATAATGAGACTTTTTTTTTTTTGTTTGGAAACTAGGGCTGAACTTACATCGAGGATAATGAAGAAGATGAGATCCAAGATATTGAGGGCAACCAGAATCCAGAATAGCCACCAGTTGGCACTCGAAGGAAAGAGGAGGGTAAAGCAACGACGGGGATGGTCGAGAAGGAATCGGAGTTCCTCCCAGAGTCCAGTGCCTTTGGGCGTAAGTTTTGCCATGACCCAGATGATGAAGCGCAGCATGACGGGGAACCCTGTGTTGCCAATGATGATGAAGAACCACATAATCATCATGGTATACTCGGACCTGTTGAACGAGTTCATGCTGTCTGGCGTCAGGGTGAGACCGAGATCCATAAAGGCCGAGTTTGCCGTCCAGAACCCCCACCATGTCTTGGAGACACCGGCATCGGTGACAATGTCTCCATAGTAGCTGCTGCGTAGGATAAAGGGCAAGAGGCAGACGACGGCAATGACTTGAAAGCCCCAGAAATAGCCCATGAGGATGAGAGCTAGGGTCCGCAGTGAGCGGTACTCGATCCCGCCAAGCTCCTCACGCTGCTCCAGCGTCAACCCAACAAAGTTTGAGTTTCGAGCCATTGTGGGTGTGTAGCTCAGGTACGGCATATCATCGGCGCCTCGGTCCCGAGTAAGGACCGTCTTGAGGGTATCGAGAGTTCGCGTGCGAAAGGCGCGCACAGGTCTGCCCTCGTCATCATCGCCCTCTCCATCCTCGTGCAGTTGCTTTTGGCCGTGGTTGAGAGCCCGTGGCTTGCGGTAGCGGAGGGCATCAACTACACCCCCAGCAGCGCGAACATCATTGGCAACCTCGTCTCGTCTCGGTCGCTCGGGTTCGGCAATGGCAATGGTGGGTCTGCGAGCGCGAGGGGGCCGTGTGTTGTCATTGCCGGCATCTTGATCGGGTCGCGACCCGCCAGAATAGATGGTGGCGAGTCCGTCATCTTCATTGTCTCGATCACCATCCGTCAGTTCCCTGGGCCCCATGCCCCTCTCGGCGTCTCGGGGACCGGGGATGCGCAGAATCTCGTTGTCCTGGTTGCGCTGGCGCTCCAGAATGGCAATGTGCTCGGCATGAGTGCGTCGTTCGGGGGCCTTGAGGTCATCATCAACGCCATCGCTGCGCTTAACCGTACTGGCAAAGGTGATAGCGGTGGCGCCGCCGCCAAGCTCGTGATTCTGGCCGGGCTCGGTGCGCACGGGAGTCGAGTGCGGGCTTGGATCCCTGCTGTTGGATCGGCCACCGCTGGCGATGGTGGTGTCGCTCTCGTCGAGAACAACGGGCTTGGGAGGCACGTCATCGTCGGTGTCGTCCACAATGGCCTGGGACTGGATCCGGCCGTTGCCGTCGAGCAGGATGCCGTCGTTTGTCATGCGCGGAGGGAGGCCACTATGAGGAATCATGGTGATGTCGCGGCCGTTGACGCCCTCTTCGGCCTGGCGGGCTTCGTTGCGGGCGCGCGTCTTGGACTTGGAGAGAGTGGCGCGGCGAGTCCTGGCCTCGGCAACCCAGCGCTGGAATCTCTTTTCGAACCAGTAGAGGCGCAGGAAGACGACGGAGCTGTGGAGGGTAATGGGGTTGGACACCATGGTGAAGAGGTAGATGACAATCTGCTGGAAGAGGTTGAGGTCGTTGACGTCGACGGGGTTGAGGCCGGCCTGGGTGTTGGCGCCGCTAGCGAACATGAGGGCATCTGTATAGGAGAGTTTGCCGCGGCCAGCCGCGTAGATGGGGATGGAAGCGAGGATGGTTGCGCCGACGATCCATGTGTCTGCAGGCGCTGGTTAGCAAGGCTCGATTGAGTTGAGAGGCTGGTGGCGACGACGCACAATGAGCCGAGATGAAGTTGAAGTGCGGCTTCTTGGAGACAAAGGCGGGCTTGATGGCCTTGAGCTGCGCCCAAGCAAAGGCGCGCGCCCCGTCGAGCATTTCTCTGGCTGGCGAGACAGCAACAGCAGCAGCGGTACGTGGTGGGATAAAAAGGATGCAAGGTGAAGAAGATGGTCCAAGGCCAGGCGAGGAGGCTTCACTAGCAAGATAGACTAGCAGGACTGGGCGAAACGTGGTGGGCGGCTCTTATACGAACAAGGTTTGGGGCCGATGAGACGTGGCGGATCAGATGTCTCGACGGATGCAGACGGGACGGGAAAGAACTGAATTCGAGCGAGGTAGGGATTGCAAGGGATTGGCTAGCTGATGGGCCAGACAAAGGACAGCAGGGACGTGAGGGTAGAGCCGAGAAGCACAATCATTGTTGACAGAGGTGGAGTCGCAGACGTGATGCCGGGACGAGCAGCCCAAGATGACGTCTGTGCGAGGGCATCAACCGGATAAGAATTGAGGCGGCCTAGGCGAGGTAGAGGTAGAGGCTAAGGATGGAGAGGATGGAGAAGAGGACAATGTTGGCCCGGGAGCCAGATAGAAATAGAGATGAAAATATTCACAGCAGGTCCAAGTCCCAGCAAACAACCTGCCTGACAGACGACCTAGAAAGAAGAAACCGGGACTAGGCTGGAGAAGAAAAGGAAAAGAAGAAGAAAAGAAACAAAAACAGCAGCAGCAGCAGCACGAGGCCAATTGCCCGATGCTTATTTGCTCCTTGCGGCGGTTCCCATCTCCTGGCTGCCGGGCCCGATCTGATCCAATTCCAATTCCAATTGCAACTCCAACGCCGACTCACTCACTCCCTTCCCTTGGACTCTCAAGTTCCACGCCCCCTTTGCCCTTTGACGGCTGCATCCGTTGCATCTGCCAGCTTTTTCCTCCCTAGCATAATCCATGGTGCAGAAATAACCGGGGCCGACTGAGCTCCCCGGCGCAGCGGTACGGTAGCGGCAACTGTAAATCCCACGCCGGGGGGGGCGCCTTGGCAGGTACCGCTGGGACTACGTACAGTAACTCTCCATCCATACTCCATACTGCTATGGATAGGTACGTATCCTATGGATATCATGATACTGACAAGTTGAGATGCATGCACCCGCAAAGACGGACCAACCGAGTCGAGGGCAAAAGGCGTGAGGCAATCGAGGCCGATGATTGCCCAAGACGGAAGTCGACGGCCACGCTGATTGGCCTGTTATTTCGCGCTTCCAGCGTCCAAGGTTCAACAAGAGTCGATGCGAGCGAGACAAACGAATGCAGTGGCACCATGCGGCGGCATACCATACCGGGGGATTACTCTACATCCAGCTCAAGGCGGTCAATCCCGTTGCTACCGTCTATCAATGAGAGCATGGGGGTTTCCATGCAAAGCCATCCCAAACCAGAGTGGCCAGTCAAGCCAGTATCCATAAGCCATCCAGCCATCGCTGTCTGTCCGAGTTGGTGGATTCTCCATTTCTCTGGCACCGGCGGCCTCTCTTTCTTTTGCACAGCCCCCCACCTCCCGGTCCTTGCCCCCTCCATCCGACCGCCTGGGCCGCCAATGCTTGCCTATGCTTGCTACGTACAGTAGCTTGCCCATGTCACCCATCAAGTGGCGCGTCGCAGTCGGCATGTGAACCTCACGCTTGGCAGGGCTCTGTTTTAGCTTGCAGATTGGGCCTGCAGCTCAAAACAAGCACTCCGAGTCTCTGGCGGGCGCTCCATCTGCATCTGCATCCTCTTGCGCACCAATCACTTTGTCAGCCCCCATCCCATGACGCCCGCTGCACGCGAGATGCATCATCCTCCTCTCCCCGTCCTGAGCTTATTTCGTCCACCCTGGCCACGCTTGCCGCTGGCCTCCCGCCACGATCCAGGCAAATTCCCATTGCCAAGCCGAGATCGAGCATGCCAAGATATGCACCCAATTAATCGCCGACCTTATTTCAATGTCCAACGCCGTGAGAAACACTTGTAAACTAAACCAACCAACCAACCAACCCTCGATGGAGGGTACAACACTGCTGCAAAGCCCACCATCTACCTCTACCATACACACATCCTCATCCCAATCCATGTCACGTTGCTACGTGCAGGAAATCTAGGCATGCAGCCATACTGTAGGATCCTGGGCCACCAGACGTTGCTTCTTACCAGGTCTGCCATAAGATACGCCCCCTGCCGAGCACCCTCTCTCGACTTGTCATGCAATCACGTACGCAGATCGAGGCCCTAATCTACAGCAAGACAGATTGCTTTGCTGCCCATGGGCTTGCATGGGGTCAAAAAAGCCACCACATCCACTTCATCTTTCGTCCTCGCACTGCCCCCCTCCCCTTCCTCCGCCAGGCCTTGTCCATCTCCTCGAGGCGAAGCACATGGATCAGCAAACCGCAAGATGCAGCCCGAGCTACTCTTTGCCCAACGAGTATTCCCCTACCTTGGTGTGGTTGGATCAATCCCTAGCCTGCCCCAGGGCGTCTTATCGCTGTCCTGTTAGTCCTGTCTGCAGTCACTCTGCGAGCACACGCATTGTCACACAGCCTCCAAATGACCAAAACGTCAGTCTGCATTCGCTATAACCACCTTGCCGCGCTTCGCAGCCGCCATCATCATGGACAAAGTACACGTGCCACGGTTCTAGGCCCCGGCCGGAGCCCTCCCGGCAGTCTTCTGCTGTCTTTCCGGTACATTTCCAAAACGCCAAACGATCCTCCGTCAATGCTCTCCAAGTACCAATACGTCCCTAATCAAGGGGGAAAGCAGAAAACAAGACATGACAAGAATACTCCCAAAACACCTGTGCCCGTGTACAATCTATCCCAGCCCTTGTGTAGTGGTACTGTGTCCTGCCCGTCAGTCCCCTTGCTACTGAGCTGCTGCTCGTCGCGCATTCTCCCGCCCAAGCTTCTTGAAGAAAGCACTGCCGTCGCCCTTCTTCTTCTTGAATGCCTGGTTCATCTTCTTGTTCTGCTCAATATACGCCATGTCCTGCCCGCCGCTCAGTTCTCCGAGCGTGCCGGCCGTGCGTCGAGCTCCCCTCTTCTTGCTTCGCCCCATTGTCCCGCTGTGGAACAAGTCATCGGTTGGGTCGTCGTCCTCCATGCTCTCATTCTCCACCAGCACCTTTTGGAGAAGCTCCCTCCGCTCTGTGACGTCGGCAAATGCAAGACCCGGCGTCTTCTCAATGTTGGCAAGTTGCGTAATCACCTTGAATGCGTAACCTTGGTCCACCAAGAACGCCTGTCGCTTCGACGAAAAGTACATCTCCTGCGTATCCTTGGACACCAGCGAATAGAAAAATGCATTAAAGCCCTCGTCATTTCGACGCTTGGCTCGCAGAATACGTCCCAACCGCTGGGCTTCTTGACGCCGCGAACCGTAATGGGACGAAATCTGGATCAGACAGGTCGCCTCGGGAAGATCCAGTGACGTGTCTCCAATCTTTGACAGGAACAGGGTGTTGACTTGCGGATTGTGCTGGAAATTCTCCAACACTCGAAGACGTTCCTCTTGTCCCGTGCCGCCGTAAATGAATGCCTTGCCCAGTTTTAGTGCGTATGCCTTGAGTGCGTATACGTTGTCAGAGAAGACGATAATCTTATCGCCTCGTGACTCGTGGTAGTTGATGAGGTATTGGCAAGCCTGGAACTTGCGCGGGTTCATGATGTAGAGCAGGTTCTTCTTGCGAGACGGCGCACGCAGATACTGGTCGTAGAACTCGGTAGGCATGGGGCACCACACCTCTGCGCATTGGACTCTGGCAATGTGGCCCTGCTTTGATAGCTCCATCCAGTTGGCCTCGAATAGCTTGGGGCCGATCAAAAAGTTCAAATCCGAAATCTTGTCGTCCTCCCTGAGAAGAGTCGCCGTGAGTCCTAGCTTCGAGTGCGTCTTGATCGAAGACGTGACCTTTCGGAAGATGTTGGCGGGGACAACATGCACCTCATCCAGCAACATGAGACCCCATTCCCGTCCTGTCAGGAACCTCATCATCTTTTCGGCGCCATAGGATCTGGCTCGCGACTGAGTAACCATGGAGTATGTGGTCACAATGATACCAGTGCTGCCGGTGAAGACGGTATTCTTCGAGTCGGACGTAAAGGCGACAATATCGTCGGGGTTGATGTTTGACCATTTCAAAAACTCGTTGCGCCATTGAACGACCGACATGGAGCTGGTGCATAGCACAATGACACCCTTCTTGATCGTGCAGGCTGCCGTAATCCCAACCAGCGTCTTACCGGCACCACACGGCAAGACGATGAGACCACTCTTGGCTCGTCCGTTGCCAAACATCTTGCTAAGACTCTTCTCCTGATACGGCCGGATCTGCGTTCCGGGCTTCAGATCAATGTCGAGGTTCGCATTAACCTCATCTCGTCGGAAATCGTACTCCTCCAGAACCGGGTACCCTAGGTTGAGGCATTCCTTCTGCACAGTCTCGACATCCTTGTCGGCAATCTCAAACGAGTGAGTCACCTCTTGATCATCGTCGTCTTCTTCGTTGAGCGTCGCAAAAACATCGCCTTCTTGGAGGGCTTGGCCTTCCTGGGGCTGTTCTGGTCCCGGCTGTAAACCGTTGGCCTGCTTCACGCCAGCCGCATTCTTAGTACCGGGGATAACCAGGCTACCCAGTTTGGGGGCAGCTGAAGTGGTGATTTCCTCTGTTCCTTGGACACGAAGCGGGCCGATCTTGGGGTTCTTGAGGAGCGTCTGAAGCATGTCGGGATCGGGGCTTTCGACGTAGTATTTGGTATTCTTCAGCACCAGCTTGACCTTGCCGTAGCTCTTAGTACAGTTGTTGATGAAGTCACGAATTTCGTCGGGCAACGGGGTCTTGAGGAACCGATCGAGCGTGTTGATAATGTCCTGTGGCGACAGGCCAACGGAAACGGCAGCGTAGAGACTATGCGTCGTCAAGGCGTACTCGTGCATAAAGGTCGGCCGTGACTGGGGCTCGGCGATGGTGATGAGGAAATCCTGGGCCTGGTCTGCAAGCGTGTTGAAACTCTCCAGGATAATCTTGCCCTTCTGAGGATCAATCCAGAGGGGGCGGTTCTGGTGGTCCTTTTTGAGATCCAGATACGAGAAATCATTATCGCCAAAGATGTGAGGAAGTGGTTCCCGAATCGCATGTCTCTTTTGGTAGCGAGTGAGAGAGAACTGGTCTATATTCTTATCGAGGTCCCGCTCCAGCGCCTCGTCGACCGGGGCGTCGTCTTCTTCGACCTCATCGTTACTATCGATAGTGCGAGGCGTTGCGGCTCCTGGTGTCGATACCCGCGAGGACCTGCCGGCCTTGACGCCGCCCTGGACGGCAGCTCCAGCTTTTCTCTTGGGAGGCATTTCGATCGACCGACTGGGTTGGCGATGCGAGCGGACGGTCGGCAGTCAGAAACCCGGTGAGATTCAAGCAGGTAAGGATGAGGGTGGAAGGCGGCTGAGGAGAAGAAGGAAGGCTGCAGCATGAAGAAGTTATGTAGAAGAGCGAGCAAGCGTCATGGCTGACTAAGTGGGTCACACACCGTATCGGAGATAGCTTTAACTTCCATTGGAAGGCCTGCCGGGCCAAATTTAGCTTCTCGTAGTGGCGTGTCAGGGGGGGGCGGCCTCTGTAAATATTATTCCCCCGCCTCCGATACGGCCCATTCTATAGGAGAGTTAGGCACAGAAAGGGACCTCCACCAGGATAACCTCAGGTTGTTCGCCGGCCGAACTGCTATTCCAAACCTACCGACTCTACCTTTTCTACGCACGTAACCTACGCAACCCTCCAGGTTCCGACCGGACAAGCTCGAGACTTTGCCAACATGTGGTACGAAACATGCGACGACGATATGCGCCGGTACAACAGTCTAGGCTAACCTTCGTCTGTCTCGCAGCAAGCACATTCTCAACGCCCAGGTCGCAGTCCGCTCGCCATGCTGTACGCTTTTCCCATGCCGATAACGTACGCTTATTTGCCTCGCCGCACACTGACACTGTATCGTTCCCCTCCCCCAGGCAAGAAGTGGTTTGACTGCGTCGAGTGCCATACCGAGCAGGAGACCCATCCCCTCCAGGAATCCCTCGACATGGTCTTCGCCTGCAAAAAGTGCAGAAAGTGTTTCCGCAAGAACGCAAAGGAGTTTGAGGAGGCCGACGAGTACTGCCCCCACTGCGACAACCACTACATTATCGAGGCCAAGACGCCCAAGCCCGCCCTATCCATCGAAGGCGAAGACGTCCGAATGAACAGCAAGATGCTCAAGGACGACAGGACCAAGGAAGGTGCCGCAGCCAACAAGATTTCCATATTCGACCCCAACGAGGATGCCAGTAGGCTGGGATGAGACTGGGATAGTTTGCATAAATGGAAAAAAAAAACCACTTGTTTGGAGAAAAGCTACGGCGTTGGGGTATCTGAAAGAGGCTTTGTCACTGCAGGCGGCAATCGATTTGGTAAAACGCATCCCGTCATTACATGGGGCTGTTGATACAAAGGCACCGGGTCAAGTTTTGCGTAACCATGAACCCATTGTCTATCAAACGCCGACCAAGGCAATCCTCTATTCAGCCGCCGAATCATCCTGAGATCTTGTCAGGATCGCGGCGGTGCCTGTGCCCGGGGTCCGGCCCGTCTTCTTCTTGGCTGCCTCCTCTTGCTTCTCCTGCTCAATCTCCTTGACGTAGCCCTCAATCTCCTCGGTGGGCAGCGTTACCATGACGGCACCAGGGGCCATGAGCGCAATCTCAATGTTCTTTGCTCCTGTCTGCACAACCTCGAGAAGGGACTTGATGGCAAGTCGGATGGTAGCTTCGCGGTCCATGTCCTCCTTGTAGTTACGCTCGAGGAACTCGCGGACAGTCTTGCTGGAGCGGCCGATGGCATTTGCTTTCCTATTGATAGTTAGAACGCGACCCCTTTAGAGACGACAATCAGTAGTGCGTACCAGGCTGAGTAGATGCCGGAAGGTTCCGTTTGATAGAGCCTGGGCACCTTGCTGCCGTTGTCGAAACCGACAATCAGGGTGCTGATTCCAAATGGCCGCACACCACCAGCCTGCGTGTACCGTTGCTGCACACCAGCGACATATTTGGTGATGTAATCGATCGTTACGGGATCCTCGACGGACAGTCGGTGGGATTGCGCCTCTAATCGTGCCTTGTCGACGAGGATTCGGGCATCAGCGTTGAGGCCAGCAAAGGCAAGGGCGACGTGGTGGTCGAGGAGTTGGATCTTGGAGGGCGTGATTCGGGTATCCTGCAGCTTCATGGCCGATCGCTTCTCGCATCCCAACACAACAACGTCGGTTCCCTTGACGCCGACGGCGCAGGTTCCTAGTGGGAGTTAATGACGACGCTCTATCGACGCAACGGCACTTCCAACGGACCTCGCTTGACGGCTTCGCCGGCATATTCGACTTGGAAAACATGTCCATCGGGACTATGGCTCTGTTAGAGTATTGGTTGTTATTCACAAGACATGGTACCAACCTGAAAACTATCCAACAACGTTAGCCTTACAACTTGAATAGTCCAGCACCACGAGAGTTCACTCACCCGACAGAGCTCTGTCGTATCCGGAAGCCATGGTTTGTTGTGGTGCGGAGGTTTACTTTGTATTCGTTTCTGGGCAGTCGGTTACCAACAGTTGTCGCTTTGTGATTATGGGAGGCGGTGATTACGAGCACGTCGTCGTGTTTGGCGATGGAAGGTAATGGGCCAGGGAGCTTCGTCAGAGCGGCAGCCTACCAAAGTACCTAGCATCAGGAAAGGCTGAGAGCTGGAGCTCAACCGCCCACATGAGGCGGGGCGGAGAAACGTGGAGGCGGTGCACGGTGCTTTACAGTGTGCAACACTGTATGATGATGGTGATGCTATTGGCAGTTGGCAGCAGGCAACAAGTCATGCCCTTTCCATCTCATTATCAAAGTGATACATGTATAATCCTACATTTGGCATCCAGTACCAATAAACCATCTCCAGATCCCACGCTCTCTTCAGTGTCTTACAACATCGCAACTTCGTCCCACGTCTGTCTTTGCAACACGTCTGCCATGTGTTGGCCTTTGCTAATGAGCCGATCCCGAAAGCTTTCCAGCCACATAATCTCCATTACACCATCCTGCGAGTTCAGATGGATATTCTTATACAGATCCATTGCCGCAGTCATTGGTGCAATCAACAGGTCTGGCTGCACGATCATGTCAAGCACCGAATCCAGTCCACAACAAATGTTGGCTGAAAGCTCGCAAGTGTGCTGATACCGAGTCACATCGATCTGCAGATCTGAAGGCAGATCTAGCCACATGTTTGGATATGCGTCAAAGACAGGCTGGAAGACGGCATGGTGAAGGCTGTTAATGCAGCAATGTAACATTATCTTTGCCATCCAGAGATACAGCAAAGCCAGACCTGTATTGCCGTCTCTGAAGCTGTACAAGTTGGGAAAGGGACTCAGTCCATAAGGACTCGTCAACTCATTCGCCCAATAGGCAAAAAGAGAGTCCGATGTTGGCTGGCTGACCTCGGAGTGCCACTGGTCAAGCTGTCTCTCAATAGACAAACAGCTCTGAAGAAGCTCTTGAGCCCCGAGTCGTCGACCGATCGTTGCCTCCAGGGCCTTTAGCTGGTCGGTACGTTCGAGAATGGAGGGGAGAATGAAAAGAATGTCGAACAGTCGGTCAAGTATGCTTTTCGGATGCTTCTGCCAAGGGATCCACATCCATTCCGGCGAAGACAGAGGAGTTTGTCGGCGACTGAGGAGCGCATGTCCTAGCTGAATCGCGGTCAGAGAAGTGAATAACCCGAGGTTTATCTAGGGGCTCGTACCATCAAAGGCCGGAACACTCTCACAAAGTAGTGGTGTTGGGGAAAGGATTCAAACAGACTCGGGTCCGGCCCGCGTCCCCTGTCGATGGAACTTGTTTGGTTGTCTCCAGTAGGAGTGAAGCCGCCCTGCTATACAGTTAGCAGGATTCAGACAAGTGTCTTGTCTCTTGCGGACCTCGAAAAGAAATGCGCAATAACTCTCGGCCGAGTCATCGCTTTCGTCGACGCTCGGGAGCCGTGCCAGGCATTGGGCACTCACATGCAGCTTCTGCCCAGGCCATGAAGCCTGCGTATCGATTGGCGTATAGCGCGGAAGTGAGATGGTGAAACCCGCTGTTTCGGTCTGCAGTGTGCTGCTACGGACCACGTTCGCCAGGGTCGTGTTAAGTGCAGTGATGAGAACCGAATACTCGACGTCCTGACTCGACAGCAGTGTGTGGTCGTCCCATGCCGAGGCCAGCGGCTGCAAGGGGACTAGATCAGGCTTGTTGGTACTGCTTTTGCTTGGGGACTCGATCTTGGATGTGCGTCCCTTTTTGGGATGCGAGGCAACTCTGCCCTTGGTCGCGGGAGTGCCTACGATGAAGACCCTCGCCCTCTCATATCCTTCGCATTCCCTGCCACCAGCTATGCACCTTTGGCAAAAGGGCCTCTCGTTGCTACACTATATCAACGTTAGCACCTCGGACTGTCTTCTGTCCACGGCAACCTGTGGGAGAAGGAGAACCAACTGCTACACGTCTCCGTCGACATGTCTCGCACCCTTTATACTTGCCCGCAACGCCCACCATGTTAACTCAAGGCCAGAGCAGCGCTTTAGGATGGTAAAGGAGGGAGTGTGGGAACTGATGGCAAATATGGAAAAGAGCAGACGACAACGCTCAGGGCTGGACGCACGATACCTCAAGGCCTCGCAGCTCGCAATGGCACACGGGCACAGATAAATAACTTTGCAACGTTTATTACGAGTGGCATTCTACAGAGAGCGACCACCCCACGCTTCCATGTTGCATCAACCCGGCATCAGGGGAGCCACGAGACAGATCAACTCATCATTCATGGCCGATGTCTTGCGTTTTCCCATCTCGCGGTAATGAGGGTCGGATCGCGAGGACGAATGAGATTGACGGAGTCGTCTCTCCAAGACGAGCGGCGCTGGGGGTTGACATTTGGCCGCTTACGTATCCACCACGGCCTTCTGTTCGGTGAGCGGAGGCCGTGAACGCCGCAGCCGTTGACGTTTGCAGCGGGCAGAGTCGACGATATGATGCAGCCTTGACGCAAGCTCGGGGACTTTGGAGATCCTTGTCGCAATGGGCCCCACGCGCACCATCAGGGCCCCAGGGGCATCGTAGATAGGGCTGAAGGGGGACATGGTCAGCTACGGCTGCTCGTTGGCTGACGCTTCGACGAGCTGAAAACCGCCGCTCGCTAAAGATTGTTTCGCAACTGCACGTCGCATATTAAGGAACGCGGTCGTGGTCCTATTTCGAAATGATGAACCCAGCAAAAGGCATCATGGCCATCATGGGACCGCACGAATCGTCCTCCTTTCAGTTGACGAGAGAGCACGAGGAAGCATGGGATGACGAGAACGCGCGTATACATGTCAGCTTCAGACGGAGATCGTCCGCAGAGGCGTGGCAGACGTCGGCGTACCCGTTTCCCAACCCCTGTCAGCGGCATGGGTTCACTTTGTTTGGATTGCCGGGTACAGAATATCTGCAGTCTATCTACAGGCAGGGGATATGTAACAACAGCGCAAGGTCCCAGCGACGACGTGGGGGGCCGGCTCACGACGTCAATGTTCTAGATTGTGCCCGCGTATAGCGGCTTGGCTCCGCCGTGGCGGGCACGAAGGGGCGGGCTTGGGGTATCAGATGTACTTGTAAGGGTTCATGATGCCATTCTGCAAACACCATTGTCAGCTTCTTCTCACGCGATGGACGACAGCAGGCAGCAACGGGATGTAAGAGGGAGACGGGGGAGGGTAAAGCTGATGGGTAGGGGTGACGTACCGGATCGAAAAGGTTCTTGATGTTCTTCATAATGGCAATTGAGGTGTCGTCACGGCTGTAGCCAATGTAGTTCTTCTTGGCAATGCCCAGGCCGTGCTCGGCGCTGATGCTGCCGTTGCGCTTCTGGATCCACTCGTAGATGTAGGGCTCGAGAGCCTTTTCGACGACGGGGTCGTAGCGACGGACGGGGATGTTGAGGTGCAGGTTGGCGTCGCCCATGTGGCCGTAGCCGACGACGTCGACGACGGGGTGAGCATCCGTGTCGCCGAGCAGGCCAGCGTCCGTCAGACGAGCCTTGACATCGTCGACAATGGCGTACATTTCGCCGAGGGGGATGGAGACGTCGTACTTGTAGGTGCCGCCCCAGTGGCCAAGGCACTCGGTGATGCCCTCGCGCCAGGTCCAGAGGGTGCGCAGCTGGGTCTCGTCCTGGGCGAGGACGCCGTCCGAGACAATCTCGTTGGACATGACGTCCTCGAGGAAGGCCTCAATCTTTGCGTAGTCGTGCTCGGCGTTGGAGCCGCTCGTCTCAATGAGGCAGTAAAAGGGGTACTCGCCCTCGAGCGGGTGGTCCTGGGACTTTACCGCCGAGACGATGCGCTGGCTGCGGCCGTCCATGAGCTCAAAGGCGGAGAGGATCTCGGAGAGCTGCTTCTTGGCCTCGCGGAAGGCGTGCTGGGCCTTGTCGTACGAGTCGATGCCGAAGATGGCGACGTTGACGGCGGGGGAGCGCTGGGGGCACTGGATGGCCACCTTTGTGATGAGGCCAAGGGTGCCCTCGGCGCCGATGAAGAGCTGCTTGAGGTCGTAGCCCGTGTTGTTCTTGCGCAGCGTGCACAGGTCGTTGACGACGGTGCCGTCGGGCAGGACGACCTCGAGGCCGAGGACGGTGCCGTGGAGGCTGCCGTAGCGCAGCAGCCGCAGGCCGCCGGCGTTTGTGGCGACGTTGCCGCCGACGTGGCACGAGCCCTTGGCGCCCAGGTCGAGGGGGAAGATGTAGCCGCGCTCGGCGACGTGGGCGTCGACGGCCTCGAGGATGCAGCCGGCGTCGACGACGAGGGCGCCGCTAACCTCGTCAAAGGAGCGGATCTCGTTGAGGCGCGCGGTGCTGACGACAATCTCGTCAAAGACGGGCACGGAGCCGCCGACGAGGCCCGTGTTGCCACCCTGGGGCACGACGGCCAGCCGCTGCTCGTTGCAGTATCGCAGCACGCTGCTGACCTCTTCGGTCGAGCCGGGCCGCAGCACCAGGCGGCCCTGGCCGCGGTACTTGTGCATCCAGTCCTCGTTGAAGGGCTCAAGGTCGCCGTCGACTCCGGCCTCGGCGCCGGCCGTGACGCCGTCAATCACGGCGCTCGGGTGGTCGCCCAGCAGCTGCCGGAGGTGGGCGACGTGCTCGGGCGTCAGGCGGGCGAAGCGCTCGTCGCGTTGCAGGCTCGGGTACTTGTCGGCGGTGAGCTTGGAGGCGCTGCGGGCAGCCGAGGGAGCCATGAGGCGAGGGGCCGACGAGGAGAGGCATCGTCGGGACGTCAATGGCGAGAAAGAGGCTGTGGCGGTGGTGGTGGTGGCGGCGAGGGGAGCCGATGATGAAGGATACAGGCTGCGAGGCGCCCTCAGCGCACGCAGGACGCGGGCACGAGAAGCCATTGCCATTGCGAGTCGATTCGATAGGCAAGAGGGGGGAGCGAGCGAGGGCTATGTAAATGCGGGCAGGCCAGTCGTGAATCGTAATTCGTGCAAGTAATGAAGAGGCAAAGAGAGTGATGGCGATGGCGATGGCGATATAGCCCGGCGGCGTGGTTTCTTTTTTTCGCCGATCGGAACGACGGGCTCCGCTAACGGTCCGCCGGCGAGTGGGCAACTTTGGCCGAACAAACGGCTTCAGTCATCAATTGCAGGCTGGACCTTGCTGAGTTACAATGAGATCATTTATTACCGGTAAACTATCCTAATTATCGACGGGCTTTGCTTAGTTATACTACTAGTTACAGGTTTGACCATATTGGTGGTTTTCTCCCATATATCAGACAATGCCACCAAGGAATCCGCAACTAAGTACATGATCGCAGCAGAGCATCATCACCACAACCAGTCAGTGGGTGTCGAGACTTTACATTCCCGCCATTGTAAGGAGAGTATCGGATTCGTACTATATATATATATAACATAGCAATAGGTTAGCATTCAGCTTCATAAATTGGAACGAGTCATCTACATCCTCGAGGTCGTAGGCTTTCCTGGTCATCATTCCTTGTAGGCAGCAAGATACTACAAGCGGCATGAGTTGGTCAAAAACCCACCGTCAGGAAGCGACAATCTCAGCCTGGGTCTACGCAACCTCGAAGATCGCAACTTTCCAAGTTGTATAGCTAGCTAAACGATAAGCTACTGTTCTGTTATATATCAAAGTAGCCCTCGGATCTTTACTTGGCTTCGAGATATCCTTTTTGCAATACAACCCTTGGCGTGACGATGGCATTGCGATCCAGGTCAGTTCCAGTTTGCCGCGGATATAGCATACTCACGCTTGACTAATCAAAGTCAACAGACATGTCCGTCTTATTGAAAACTGCTATCCTAAACCACTCCTCATTCTCTCGAGACGCCCCTTCTGGTCTAATTCGACAGGATATCCTAATTTCCAGCCCAACGTCCTTGCCGCCGTAAACACCAGAACATGCATCTAACAATAAGCATCAATAAACACCTCCTGCCGAGCATTCCGTGTGGTCCCTCCTCCTGGGTTTTGTCTCATGTTTTGCTTCCCATAGCGTAGGTCTCCTCAACTCTCGACGCCATTCACTTGGTCTTCCTTGCTGTCGCCTTCAGGGTCCGCCTCTACGTTTGTCTTGTCTGCCAAGACGCCGCCCTCTAGAGCAAATGCTTCCCGCTCATCGGCTGCTCGTTGCTCGTTAATCATCTTCTCCATGAACGAAATGTAGTCGTACTGTGGCATGCCCCGGTCCTCCGACATGTCTGGACCGGTGTGTGCAGGCATGATATCGACGAGCTGGTCAATCACCTCATCCGGTACCAGACTGTGTCGCAAGTCCATTTCCGTGACATACGGCTTGCCGTCTGCCACCTCGCGGAACGACTGGAACACCTGTTCTGCAGTGTTCTGGTCTTCCGTCACGTTCACCATGAACCGGATAAACTGCTCAAAGGTCACGTAGTCGTGTCCATCGGAAGTCTCGTGGAAGTAGTCGTGCATCTCCTCCTCTGAAAAGACCAATCCCAGCGATGCCAGCGCCGCGCTGAATTCGAGCTCCTGTAGGCTGTTGGTGTCGTCCCGATCAAAGTGACGGAAAACGCTCTCAAATTCCTCCAGTTGGATTGGCGTCAGGTTCGTCATGTTACGTGCCACCATCTGGTTGTCCAAAAAGGCGAGTTTCTTCTGCACCGACGTCTTGACGAGGCCAAGCTCGTACAGCAGCTCGTCGTATGTGTACGTGGTAAAGTCATTCTCCTCAATGTTTGCCTCCTGGCACTTTTCGTCCACGGCAGCAATCGTCTCGAGGAACCGGTCGAGGGGCGTGACCTTGTCGCTTAGCTGCCTGACGTGGTGAAGCTGGTCCTCCACATCACCGTCGAGACCGGAGATGGCTAGCTGCATCGTGTTCAACGTTATTGCAAAGTCATTGGCCTTGTCCGCAAACGACCGGCGTAGGGCGTTTTTGATGCTGCCGGAGTAGTCAGTATCTTGCGAATCGACTCCGAGTCTCTCCAGGCAGGGGCAACTTACTCTCGAATCGTCTCGTTGATCAGCTGGGCCCGCGTCATCTCCGTCTGTGCCAGGCTTGCCCAGTCCCTCTCCAGCACGTCCAGGCTTAGTTCAGCCGGCGGGTCGTATGGCCGCAGTCGATATGTGCCGAGTTTCGTCTTGATGTTTCCGAGAAGTGTCGCCAAGTCACTCTTCTCAGCCACCCACTCGCGCTTCTTGCCACGCTTGTAGGCAGCAAACTGGTTGGCCTGGGCCTTTGCATCTGCATATGTACCCTCGAATTTGGACTGTTTCCATTGCTCGATCTGTGCCCTGATGCCCTTGAGTAGCTCCCGCATGCGTCTCTCGTAGGCACTCTGCATCTCCCACGCCCCTTGCATGTTATTGACAAACTTCTCGACACGTCGCCCGGCATTTTCCACCTTTTCCATCTGTGAGAAGGCATGGAACCAGTATGCGATGTAAGTCATCAAACTTCGCTCGTCAGGCTTGGCCACGTCACACACGTCCTCGACGTCGAGCAGGTTCGGGATACCAATCTCCTTGTGCGCAATGTCAAAGGCTAGCTGCATGTTACCGCGATGGTCCGACTTATCCAGCGCATCATAGTCGATCAGGTCTGGGCGGTGGATGTCGAGCAGAGCGCAGAACGCCAGGCCATCATTCCAGCTGCCGCTAAAGTCCCGTACCTCGACCTCATCGTAGCATGCCGTTTTCCTTTGGCACCAGAGCAGCAGGCCTTCCTTTGCGGACATGCCCTCCTCGTTGATGTCATTGATTGTAAATCGGAGAATCAGAGTCCAGATGAGACCCAAGATGATCTTGCGGTTCCCGTCCACCACATCTTCTGCACCAATATTGGTCATCTGAATACCCCGAGACTTGATGAAGTCGAGCGCAAGGTTGGCATTCTCAAAGCGCTGTACTCGAAGCTTGGGCTTGGCAGCATATCGACCGAGGGATTCGTGGGAGAGACATTCGAGGAGGTGGATGAGCATAACCTGTGTAGAACCCATATCAGCATCAAGTCAAGGCTCTTAGAGCTCGCGCAGCCGGGGAAAGCTGTGGGGGGGGAATCAATCAACCTACTCCGTCACTGAGGTCCGTCACCAGATCCTTGACGGCGAGGTGGCGGGCCTCTACCTTGGTGTTGAGCCTGCAAAAGAGAAAAGTAACAGGTCAGCCACCAGCAATAAACATATCATGGCGGGGCATGCATCCGCAATGGAAGCAGCACTCGCAGGCCGTCGTATATCGTCCAAGAAGCGGACAGGGCGCATACCATTTTGTAAATGTCTTTTCCTGGACCTTGATCCAGCGCTGCTGTTCTGAAAAGGCCATTGTCGTCTAGCCTCGGGTTGTGCGGTGGCTCGGCGGCAGCAAAAGCATCTGCAGCACTCGGTACTGCTGCGGCTGGTTTAGAAGCTGCGCTGCGCTGCGCTGCGGCCTCGTGACTCGCGAGGATTTCTCGAGCGTCTTGATGATGACCAACGCACGCTTCTGACGCTGCTTGTAGTTCACTTCCTGACCGCTACAGACGAGCCCTCATGCAGGTGCTGCTTGTCCCGCCGACTGCGCGGGGTGGGGAGGATGCGGCGTCGCTCGAGTTGGTGAGAGAGAGCGACCAGGGTCCTGGCGCAAGGGGCAACGAGACGGGAAGCAGCAGTTGTTGCTGTAGATGGGAACGTTGGTAGGTTGGTATGGATGTATGTGCGGACGGCAAAAGCAAGAATATGCTGGGGAGAGGGCGGTTTGGAGAGGACGACGGAGCGGGAATGTCGTGGGAGATGGTGATGATGGGGGATTGCAACGGCGAGAAGTGGACGGCGAGTGATTGCTTGATGGGATGGCTGGTCATGGATGGAAGCTCCCGCGTAAACAACCTTCCATCCACTCGGTAAGCGGGCGGGCGGGTTGTTCTTGCAGCGGCAGCCTCCCCTGAACGCCCTGGACCTGGGCCGTTTTAGCGGCTGCGTCCCCTGAAAGACAGCCTAGACGCTAGCCTATGACAGCGCTCGAGGTCCCCCGCGAAGGAGGGGGCTGCCAGTTGGCGATGGGCATGGAGCCTGGACATGTCTCTGATTGGGGGCTGTCCGTCCGCTATCCCGTACTGGAGCTCTCTAGCGCCAGGCCGCGAGGCCAAGGAGACGAGGGCAATAACGGATGATATAGGAATGTATGCCCAAGCCAGGGTCGGTTCATCATGTCGACATGGGCAGTATGATTACGCAGCCGGCGCTGCCGGGCCATAAAGGAAATTTGGACGGTGTTGGTGGTTGCTCAGGACCACTTGGGCCATGAATGTAATGAAGCTCCGCCGTCCACTCCTCCCCGTCTTCTCCATCCTCTCCTGGCCAAATTCGTCCGGGACCAAGATACCCATACACTGTGTAGCAACGAATCTACCTGCAAGGTGTCTTACATACCTAGGTACCTAGATAGATAGTGTTGGGTAACTTCTCGTCGTCGTCGCAATGGCAACACTCTTGCCACTTACAGTGGAAAGCGGGAGTATGTATCCGTATCCGTCCTCGGGACTCGGCGTGCCACACCATTTATGCGGTTGCTAAGGATGACCCCTGGAGTTGATCCCACAAGGGTTCGCGCGAATGCATGTGACTGTACGGCGGGTGAGGCTCGATAGGTCCAGTTCTATGTACCACCTGAACTAGACCCTGATGACTTACAGATCTATCGTATACCCGTCAATATACATGGTACTCGCTAGGTGTTTTGTTCCCAGCCTTTTCCCCGGTTGCCATGGCACGAAGTCTCAGTATATCTGCAGAAAGATGGGTGGATCATGTTGGTCAAGAATAACATGCCCGCCAACCTTAAAACAGGACCACTCGACTTTCCACGGATGTATCGATCCAGGACCATCTTGGATGTATCTGGGCCAATGATAGTGACGATGCTCGAAGCACATTACTTCTTTTATCCAGCTCTCTCCATTCGATGAAATCATTGGTTTTGTCTCGTGAGCTTGACTACCCTGTACTATCTTGTGTCAACGACAACGCCAGATTGATGAGCTACGTGACCACATAGATAGTAGTCATTTGCAAATTGCTTGACCAAGACGTTATCTGGTAATCAAAAGGCGTTAAACATACTCTTCTGGGCGAGACTTGAGTTCGGCTCTAGCAAGGCCGCGGCAATGAAGCTCACAGAAGGGTTGCGTGAGGCAAGCAGTCGTCAAACTATAAGCCACTTCGCACTCACAATCTGGCCCATTGACAAATGTAAGAAGACAAACGAACCCGACTTCCTGTGCTTTATGATTGATGCATGTCCATGTATACAGAACTCTTCTTACAAACTGTATCATACAATCCAGACCCTCGACGCCACGGCCACTCCACCTTACTTCCTCTGCCCAGTCTGCTTGCCCTTGGACCGCAGAGCATAGCGCTCCTTCTTCCAGGCAAACACCAGCTGGTCCACGCTGCCCATGTCGTGCTTGGCCTGGCGCATGTACGTCAACCGGGCGCGGCGCGCGCGCTTGGGTCGCCTCCAGATGATGTCGATGCCCGTGACCGTCGGGCTGTAGATTTTGAACCACATCTCCACGCCCACCTTCATCATCTGTCCTCGCAGCAGAATCGCCGTGTCCTGGCCCCGGCGCCGAATCTGGATAAAGGCGCCCGAAAAGGGCTCGCCCGCCTTGGTCGACACCATCAGCACGTCGCCCACCTTGGCGCTGTCCGCGTGCTCCTTGGAGAAGAGTCGTGTGCGCGACCCCGTCGGGTCCAGCTTGGCAATCTGTTTCTGGCGGAGTACCGGCATGGGATCGGGGTGCGTGGCGCGAATCGACGAGACCTGTGGCCAGACCTGGAACTTGCTAATCTTTTCGTTGTCGGCGCCTGGGAGGGAAGCAATGTTAGACACAAAACACCACTGGACTAGTCTTTTATAGAGACGCAAATGTCACAAAGTTGGAATCGAGCAGGGGGAAAGCCGTACGTTGTCGGGGACTAGTTTCTCTTCCGTGCAGAGGCGACGGCGTCGCGGGCGTTGCGGCAGCGGCCGAGAGGCATCGCTGGAAAGATCTCTGGAATCTCGTCCGTCGGAAGGCCGCCTTCAGACAGCCGACCGGCCGTCCAACACTGATCGCGTTCATGTCGGGGTTGGCGAGGCTCTGTCGTTGCCGTGCAAAGCGAGAGGGACTCGCTGTGAGGTTGACGCTAAGAATTTCCAGAGCTTCCCAAGGCCCCCCCCCCCCCCCNNCCCCCCCCCCCCCCCCCCAATTCCTCCCCTTGATTGGCCCGGCGCGCGGGTTTCTCCGGCCACTACCAACGCTTTGCATCCTCTCTTTTGGCTGGGGGAACTTTTACAGAGCAGCTTCAAGAGGTCGTCGTCGCACGATCCCCAACCCTTCGAAACCATGGTCAGGAGGTCGCTAACACGCGCCGTGAGGCCAATGGCCTGCCTGCGGGCATCGCTGGCTGAGCCCGTGACTGCTCGCCGCTTCAGTACCACGCCCGTCTACGGTATGTCCTTGCTTGTCTGCCTCACCACGCCGAGAGTCGTGCGCTCACAGGTTTATGCGTAGGCGTCAGCGCCGTCTTTGCCGAAACCGACAACTCCCAGCTCAACGAGCTCCTCACCACGATCCAGGAGAAGATTATCCTCCCCGCCCATCTCCCCACGAAACAGCGCGAGCTCGTCTTCAACCCCAAGATGCGCAACCACCTGCAGCAGAACCCCGTTGTCATTGAGCTTGACGGCCTCGAGCACAAGTTCTCCACCATCGACCGCTTCTCCGAGGTTCCCAACTCCAAGAAGATTCTCAACAGCGCCCTGGCCAACATGAAGACGGCCCAGGACTGGCAGAACCTGGGCACCCTGCTTGCGGGCTACCGCAAGGCCGGCATCCACCTGCACAAGCACACGTACGCCCGCATCATCCGCACCGCTGGCGAGAAGGGCCAGGCCTACGCCATCATCGACTGCGCCAAGCAGTCCCAGAAGACGGGCATCGTCCTCACCGAGAAGGAATACGTTGTCCAGCTCATGGCACGCATCAACGAAAAGATTACCGCCAGCGATGGCGACGCCGGCGAGGCTGCGCAGGCTTCTCGGTGGGCGGAAATCGTTTTGGATCTGCTCAAGCGACCAGAGCACGTCAAGAAGGACATCAAGCCCATTGACCGACCCTTCATGTCTCCTCTTGTCCGCGGCCAGGCCCTCTACGCGCAGGCCGCGGCCGCCCACGCCAAGAAGCAGGCTGGCCAGCCCATTGACGCTGAGCTGAGCGCGCTCAACGAGTCCGTCGAGCTTCTGTCTAGTCTGTGGGCCCGCTTGAGCGAGAAGAACCTCTCCGAGGTGACGGAATTCGTCGATCTGAACCCCCAAACATCGGCCGGCAAAGTCCTCTCCAAGCGCGACTACGACCCGTCCCTGTCTGGGTTCAACTACGTCCAGGTGCTTTCACAGAACATCAGGGGCCTCTCATTGGCGCGCGAACTCGTCGGCAGCGCCGCCAAGGGCCTGCAGGTTGGCGAGAACGCTCTCGAGAAGCACCTGCAGGAGTTTGTAAAGGCGGCCCCCGCGGTCAAGGAGGGCTGGGCCAAGGAGTACGTGAAGATTACGGGTCGGCAAGCCAACTGGGCGACGGCTGGCAAGGCATGAGCGCGGGACGGTGGTGAACCATGTACAATAGCGCAAAAAAACTCTTGTATCAACCAACATTTTTTGTACAACATTACCCCCTTCTTGTTATCTATGGTAGAACAATGTACTTCTCCAGATGCTTCGGGATGGCACCCAGCAGCTTCTTCTGCTCGAGCCACTTGCGGGAGAAGAGGCGGTCGGCGTAGCGGTAGGCGCCGTCGCAGAGCACGGTGACGACGGTGTTGCCCTTGCCGAGCTTCTCGGCCACCTCCTTGGCGGCGACGACGTTGAGGGCCGAGCTGGCGCCGAGGTACAGGCCCTCCTCGTCGAGGCAGCGGTAGACCATCTCGATGCTCTTGTCGTCGGAAATGTGCAGCGAGCCGTCGACGAGGCCGAGGTCGGGCTGCAGGTTGTCGGTGATGCGGCCCTGGCCGATGCCCTCGGTGATGCTGGAGCCCGTGCGCTCGTTGAGCTGGCCGCCCGACGAAATGTACGAGTGCAGTACGCTGCCAGGCGGGTCGGCGAGGAAGCTCTTGACGCGGCCGCCGGAAATGTCCTTGAGGAAACGCGTGATGCCGGCGAGGGTGCCGGCGGTGCCGGTGGCGCAGGTAAAGGCGTCGACGGTGCCGTGGGTCTGGGCCCAGATCTCGGGGCCCGTCGTCTCAATGTGGGCGCGGCGGTTGGCCGTGTTGTCAAACTGGTTGGTCCAGACGGCATTGTCGAGGCGCTCGGCGTGCCGGGCCGCCTGGTGGTTGTAGTTGTCCGGGTTGTCAAAGGCCACGGCGGGCACGGGGTACACCTCGGCGCCGAGGAGCCGCAGCAGGTCAATCTTGCCCTGCGACTGCGTGTTGGGCATGTAGATGACGAGCTTGTAGCCGCGCGACCGGCACACGTGGGCCAGCCCGATGCCCGTGTTGCCCGCCGTGCCCTCGACGACGGTGCCGCCGGGCTTGAGGAGGCCACGCTCCTCGGCGTCCTTGACCACGTACAGCGCCGCGCGGTCCTTGACGGAGCCGCCCGGGTTCATGAACTCGGCCTTGCCGAGCACCTCGCAGCCCGTCTCCTCGGAGAGTCGGTTGAGGCGGATGAGAGGCGTGTTGCCAATGGCTAGAGAGACGACGTCAGCCCGGGGGCCAGAGGCGGCGTAGCAGCAGCAGCAGCAGCAGCAGCAGCAGCAACGGGAAACAAACCTCCGGTGAGGCCCTTGACGACGCCCTGCGTCTTGGAAACGGCGAGCGTGTACGGGCTCGGCTCAGCGGCTGCCTTGGCCGCGGCAACGGCGAGACGGCGAGCGCTGTGTCGGAACATGGCGGCTACGCGGGGGAGGGGAAAAGAGGAATCAAAGTGAGGCGGAGTCCCCGTTTGACGGCAATTGGCGAGGCGGAGCGAGGGTAGCGAGGCTCCAAGAGTCGGAATCGGTCAATGGAGCGAGCGGTGGTGATGCTGTAGGCTCGAGGTTTTTGGCGGTTGCTTGCTAAGACGTTGCGGTGGGGCCGCGAGACCGGCGCCAGCTATTGCGCAATCCGGATCCTCGGCGCCGGATCGGGCCGTCGCTGGGCCTGACGTGACTAAGTAAGTACCTATGCTAACCGTTGATCACGAGAGCTAATGTTGAACTGGAAGATCAAAGACGTTGAATGCTTGACTATATGTGTAATATCCAAAACCCATCGGATTTCCAAACTCTTCTCTTGGTCTCGTAATGCGCGCTTCATCTCAACGCAGTCATCATCATCATCCTCTTCGCTTCATGCATCTTACTCTATCCTTACATAGGCCGCCGGAAACAGTCCGCTGGCGCCCATGTAGGTCCCGTGAAACCATTCCCCATTCACATCCACAACCTCCCTGACCTCGGCTCCTTGCGGAAACAGCAGTTCGTCGTCGGCCTCCTTCTTGGGATACCACCCCCACCAGGCATTCGCCTTGAGGCCTGTGCCTCCATCGGGAGGGAACACCTGCATAAAGGTCGGCGAAACGGGGCTGCCAGACACCGATTTGGCCACGTCTTCCGTAACGAGCCGTCCTATCGTGTCGTTGCCCTGCTTCCACGTCCACTTCTGGAGCCCCTGTGCCTGTTGCTCCGGGCTGTCGGCGGCCTGGATTCGCAAATCGCGGCCGCCAACGAGGTCTCGCGCCAGGTACCTCCACTGGCCAACCTTGCCCTCAACGAACCCGACAACCACCATCCGGTGGCCGTTGAGGCATCTTCTCCAGCCAGCATGCCCGTTTTCGCCACTGATCTGGCCCCGTTCCACAAGCCCGCCATAGCACGAGGGGCAGATATCGTAATCGCCCGGTGCCGCGTCCTCGACGAGCGAGCTTGTGCAGCTATAGCAATGATATCTTGCCCTGTTGGGGACAATGGAGTCTTGGCAGATGTCGCATCGCGTGGCGAATAGCAAGGGCTTGAATGGGCCAATGTTGGAGGCGTTTGGTCCCGTCAGGACGGTCGCGATGGGAGGGCGACTGGGAGAGTTTGGGCTTCTGGGCGCACCCGGGAAGAACTGCGTCGCCTCGTGGGCCAGAGGGAGAAGTGTATGCGTGCAGGACCCCCCTTGATTGACGCAGTCGTTACAGAACCCCCAATCTCCTAGATTGCAAATGTCGCAGCGCCAGTAGCAATCGTTGGTCCACGCGAAGCATCTTGCGCAAAACGTCCCGCTTTGCAATCGCTGCCGAGGGTTCTCGACTGTGAGAGTTGTTCTGTTCTCAGACCCTGACCGGGGGGGCAAGTAACGGTTAGCTGTTAGCATATGGGGCGGCGCCAGCGAGCCGTCTCCCTGCTGGCGCACCTTTTCCCACTTTTGCCAGGCGCCATAGCCAAAGCCGAACCAGTAGAGACATCCCTTGCCGGCTCGATAGCAGTCCAGGCACAAGTTCCATTGGCCGTTTGCGCACTGCCCGCAGTTGTAGTGTAGGTCGTACTCGATGTGTGGCTTCTGGCATCGCGAGCAGCTGATGGATGGCTCCTGGTAGAGTTGAGACCGTGTTCTTTGGTGCCCAGGCGCTGTCGGGCTATTAATGGGACTCGATGTGGCCGAGTGGCTGAGGGCAAGATCTGCAGGGCGATGAGCTCGGTTGCGGAGAGTCAATGGCTCCGGATAGAGCGATGCATTCTGATTGTTGTTGGTAGCAGTTTGCTGGTTTCCTTGAGGAATCCGGCTGGCAAATGAGAGATTTCCCGTATTCGACGGTGGTGAAGGTAACTCGGGGAGACGGTAGGCGTGAGAGGTACCGGGAGTACTCGTACTTCTCCCCTCGCCAAGATGAGGTCGGAGGGCGGTAGGATCCGAGGTCTGAGACCCCAGGTGCAGATCTATCGAGGATCGCGCAGCGGGTCGTGTCTCGAAAGCTGAAAAGACGGGAGTAGTCGAGCTGCGGCTATCACTGGCCGTCCGCCGCCGTGATCTCCGACTCGAGTCCTGCACGTCAAGCGAGGCTGGCATCATCGACGGTGGTGGTCGACTGCGCTCCTCGGTTTGGCTGGCCGCACTCGTGGCACTGGCCGATCTCGAGTGTGGGTGAGATCGACTTCGTGGCGGGCCTCTGTCGTCTGGCGCAAGGTGTCTCGAGTCCATGCTCGCTGCATCTGTGTGCCGAGACGAGTGGTTGGAGTAGCTGCTGGCGTGACCTCTTCGGGCTCGTTGTCGCTCTCGCTCTCGCTGGCGCCGCCGATATGCTTCCGTAATCCTACGACTGAGCTCGTCGTCTCTCGTTAGATCGATATTGTCCAAATCAAGTCCGTCCAGGAGCCCTTCCTCCTGGATCTGCCTCGCAAAGGCCTCAATCTCGCGCTGAATGTCGCGCTCACTCATGTCGGCCGAACTAATGAGCGACCTGATGGATGACTGGTGCTCAATCTGGCGCTGTCTCGACTCGCTCCTACGATGACGTCGTTCGCTCTCAGAATGCAGCTGGTCGGCGCTGTGTCGCGGCCCGTCTTCGACATGGTATCGATGGTCTCCGCGTCGGAGTCGACTGTCGAGGCTTTGATCTCTGCTTGGCCTGGACCGCTCGTTTTCCGAACGGCTATCTTGTCGCCTTTGCGTCCTCGGAGGCACCGACGATACACCTGCATCCCGCAAGCTCATTTCTCTCACCTCGTCCACTAGTCGCCGGTCGGCATCGTCGGCTCGTTGTTCGATTGCCGTCCGTCCTCTGGTCTGTACCTTGGGCAACACCACATCGCCGGGCTTGTACTTGGCGGCCATTTCCTCCTTCTCGGCGGCCGACCGATCCTTCTCGGGGTTCGCCGCAAGGAGCATTTCCAAAAGAGTCACAAATGTGGCGTGGGGCCTCGTATCCCGCACCGGCGCGCGACATGACGGGCAAGTGAAGATGTTGGCGCCGGGGGCGGGGGGATTCGGAGATCGTTCAGCGGCGGACGCTTGGAAAGAAAACCACTCCTTTAGACATGCGCCGCAAAAGGTATGAAGGCAGTCAAGGAGCGTCAGCGGCTGGTAGAGGAGCTCGGTGCAAATCTGTGCGTGGCGGTGAGTATGAATACGACACATTCATCCATCCATTCATCCATTCATCCATCCCATTAAAGGCAGACGGCGGGGAGCAGGCTGGACTTACGGAGCACGTCAGCTCCCTCTCCAGGTCGAGGCCGGCCGTTGGAGAATCCATTCATGATATTCGCAAAGCACGAAGGCTCATGCTCTGGTAGCAGGAGGGACAAGCCAGCGCGTCTCGAGAGGTTTGGGTGGTGTCGTTGGCGAAAGAAAGAGAGAGAGAGAGAGAGAGAGAGAGAGGCGTTGGGCGACAGAGACGATATCGTTTGCGGGGGGCCTTACGCCTGAAGCTTGCGACTGGTCTAAGCGCTGAGGCGTTGCAGCGGGCCACAGCGAAAACCCCACGTTGGACAGAGGTGAACTGCACGTCTTTCGTCTTGAACCACGAGTATTTCGGTAATGGGAAGAATTTGCCATGGAAGAGAGATGGTTCTTCTTCTGGAGACGGGGACTTGTTAGTTCTTCCGTTGCAAGCTCGACATGGGAGTTGTACCACGAATGGTAATGTGCAGCATCCATGCTCTCTCACCTTGGCGCATGCATGGGTGGCCAGCTTCTCACACGCTCACATCATCTCGCATGGAGTCTTCTAGACCCTCTGCTTGGGTGAATATCTCATAGACCAAGATACGTGTGACAAGGCCACCGTTGTATATCCATTAGAGCTCCTTGGAGCTAGATACCTAGTACGTGAGGTAGGTAGCCTTGGTTGCCTACATCTCCATCTCTATGAGTGTGTCCACTCGGCCTTCTTCTTCTCAGCAAATGCCTTCATGCCAATCTTCTGGTCCTGGCTGCCAAACAGGCTGTGGAACACCCGCCTCTCGTACTCGACGCCATCACGCAGCGGCAGGTCTTGACTCTTGTTGACCACCTCCTTGGCTGCCATCACGGCCACCTTGGAGTAGCCGGCAATCGTCTCAGCCAGCTTGAGCGTCTCCTCCATCAACGCCTCGTACGTCGGAAACGTCCTCGCGGCAATGCCCCATTTCTCGGCCTCTACGCCAGAGAACGACTTGCCCGTCAGGATGAGCTCCATGGCCTTGGCCTTGCCGACGGCCCGGGTAAGCCGCTGGCTCCCGCCGGCGCCGGGGATGGTGCCGAGCTTGATCTCGGGCTGGCCAAAGTTGGCCGTCTCGGTGCAGTAGATGAGATCGCACATCATGGCGAGCTCGCACCCGCCACCGAGGGCATGGCCCGACACAGCGGCGATGACGGGCTTCTTGACTTGGGTCGTGAGGTTGGACCACGACTCGATAAAGGACTGCCTATACGCGTCGGAGAAGGTGAGCGGGGCCATCTCCTTGATATCGGCACCGGCGGCAAAGGCCTTTTGAGAGCCGGTCAAGACAATGACCGAGGTATCCTCGGAGCTGTTCATCTCGGCCAGCGCCTGGTTGAGCTCCTTGATGAGTGGAGTGCAGAGAGCATTAAGCGCCTTGGGTCGGTTCAACGTCACTGGCATCGCAGTCAGCAATTGCTGGCATGATTTGGTCATTTAGAATTGACACAAGTTGGAGATTCCTACCCTGGCTAACACCAGGCTTTG
Source organism: Pseudonectria buxi (assembly GCA_003693545.1). Taxonomy (NCBI): domain Eukaryota; kingdom Fungi; phylum Ascomycota; class Sordariomycetes; order Hypocreales; family Nectriaceae; genus Pseudonectria; species Pseudonectria buxi. The sequence continues at coordinate 30,406 of QUZG01000060.1, read as the reverse complement.
GCTGGGAAACTTGGATGTACTCATATCCGTTGGAGCTGCTGTATGCCCGAGCTACTCGAGGAAGAGAGCTTGGCTGGAAAGGCACGCGCCGAGCGGCGACAGGTCGGAGGCACCGGAGCGCATTCATTTTGGACAATTCACAAAAAGACAAGTACTGCAATTGATGGATGCGTCTGTTAAAGAGTTGGATGCAGAGAGGAAACTTGTAGGCCTTGGAAATGATGGAGGTGCAAATGCAATTGATCGCCAGCAGCTCCGCAGCAGTGACGCAAATGGATGGAAAACGTCGGCTAGCATTACGGACGTCTCCATATGGAGCCGAGGGAATGATCTTCGGCCGGCTGTTGCTGCTGCAAGTACCTACAGTGCAGACGGTATCACGTGAAGATGACCTGTGCTCAAGCTCGCTCAGACAAAACATGACAATGTTTCGCTACCATAGAATTACTCTGTGCTGTGTGTTGTTTCAAGCCGGGTTCAAGAAGCCAGGTCAGTACTATATGTCGTGTGGGAGAGTAGCAGTATCAGCATCAGCTGTTGCATGATGGCTTCTCCTTGACAGTCCTGCACAATGAGCTATCTAGATCCATACCTAGGCCTAACTAACTAGTTCTCATGGCAAAGAACTGTCAATATGCTTAAACAGCGTGGATTGGCTGGCCGAGATACAGTACATACGGTACTTGCAATGTCGTGCTGCGCCTCAGCCAGGCACGTACTGTACTTAAGTTAACTTACCGGAAGCGGAACGCCCCAGCCGTTGCGCGTTGATTAGAGAAATTGAGAGGTAGCCAACGAGACGCCATCAAAACTGCGCCGGCAAAGGCTCGGGAGATTGGCTCGCAAGCCTTACGTGGCTGTATCTGCATTTCCGCCCGCGAAGGCAACATTTCAAGATCCCAGTCACTTAGGTCTAGTTATCCATCGCGAATCCGACCCTGCCAGTCCAATTCCTGCCAGCTCCAACGTCGCCCTTGTCGAGTCCTGCACCACGTCGTCGCTAAGATCCGACCGACATCCACGCGCATCCTCAACAGCTCTTCAATATGAATGCGCCCGAGCCTGAACAGACGCCCTTTGAGGCCGTGACCACTCACACCTCCAAGATCCAGCGAGTATGCGCTTCCCCCCTCCACCCAGGGCTGGTGCTCATGGCCCAAGTACAAGCCAGCCAGCAAGCTGACATTTGCATCTAGCAATACCAAGCTCTCCTGGACCAGTCGACTCCCTTTGTTCTCTACCGATGGGTCGCTACCTCTGTGTCCCTGATGCTCTTCTTCCTCCGCATCTTTGTCGCCCAAGGATGGTACATCGGTATGTCCCTCCCTGCAGCCATCCAGGCAATTGAGCTAACCGTGGACAGTCGCCTACGCCCTCGGCATCTACTTGCTCAACCTGTTCCTTGCCTTTTTGCAGCCCAAGTTCGACCCCTCCAACGAAGCCACGGATAATGAGATGGAGGACGGCTCGGTGGGCACCCTCCCCACCAAGCAGGATGAGGAGTTCCGCCCCTTTATTCGACGCCTGCCCGAATTCAAGTTTTGGTACTGGGCGACGAGAGCCATCGTCGTGTCTTTCGTGTGCAGTTGGTTCGACATCTTTGACGTTCCCGTCTTCTGGCCGGTTCTTGTCATGTACTGGTTCATCCTCTTCTTCCTGACCAGTGAGTGGCACTATCCGAGTATAACCCCCCCAGCCGAACCTGGTGACTGACCAATACCTCCAGTGCGCAAACAAATCCAGCACATGATCAAGTACCGCTACGTGCCCTTCACCATGGGCAAGAAGAACTACGCCAAGAACAGCTCGTAAGGGGCATGCAGCAGGAACCAGGAACGAGTGCGGAGAGTTATGCAGCGCCGCGGCATGCGGCGGCGAGCTTCAAACCTTGTGTCATGTATAGTACGAACTCAGTCCAAAAAGGCCGGCTTTTGCACACCCGTGCCCTAATGTTTTGTGGTGTATCATGAGACGTGTATGATGGGATGGCATAGGCGATGAAAGGGTCTCAGCGGAATCAGTACCGCTGTTGGGGCTGGGGAAGCTACATATTATAGAGAATAAGAGGTTCAGCCGAAACAAGAGCATAGACCCAAATTATTGAATAATGAGCCTTGAAAACGTACCAAATGATTAGCTACCTTATGTCTTGAGCATATTTATCGTCTTTTGCTATTGCAATGGCGTTGCGTGCAGTAAACGGGTTGATGGTGGCTTATTTTGGCGGGTGGGGGCCAAGTACTGCAGCTGTTGGAGGAGCTCAGCCTTGCCGCAAAGTATTTCCTGCCTCACCTGGAAACCCTCCATCTTCCGAGCCGCGTCCGCGCGCATCAACACCAACCATCTCTCCCGAACCCGCTTCACGCTCTCCTTTGACAATCATCCGGCCGCCCTCTCCCTCTTCTCAATCGTCACCGTCCGTTGCCGCGCATCATGGACGACCGATCTGGCGGCCGCTCCGGCGAGCGCATGATCCATCAGGACTTCATCGCGCGTATCCGCTTCTCCAATGCGCTGCCGCCGCCGCCTCATCCGCCCAAGCTGCTCGATATCCCCAATACAGGCCTCGCGAGCGGGCAGTACACGACGCCCGGCTTTGCGTCGCGTCTCGCCAGGGAGCAGCCGCTCAACATCGAGGTTGATGCTGAGCTGGGCATGCCCCTGGACCTGGTGGGAATGCCAGGCGTCTTTGACGGCGATGAGCGATGTGAGCAAGCTACCATACCCTTCTCGTACCACTCTCTGCTACTGGTTGTGATGCTAATACGCCCAAAGCAATCCAGGCTCCTGCGCACGCGCCCACGCTGCATCCCCATGATCGCCCACTCCTCAGGCCCATTGCTGCCCTCGGCAAGTCCAAGGTACCCGAAGCTACCGTGTCTTTCCTCCGTCGAACCGAGTACATCTCCTCAAGCACGCCGAAGCGTCACGATGGTCCCGCGCCGCGAGCTCTCCTGGCAAAGGCCCAGAAGAAGGGCCGCGTCATTGAGCCTGCAGCCGATTCGCCGCATGCTATCAAGCGCAAGATTGACAAGGGCTTCGACATTGCCGAGATGGAGCTCAAGGATTACAAGCGTGTCAAGCACCCTTCGAAGCGAAACCTCAAGTGTGTTGACGCTTTCCCTCTCATCCCAGATCTCGCTGCCTTCCCCGACTCGGGTGCCTACATCACCATCAAGTTCCTCAACAACCCCGTGGCGAGCTCTACCGAGTACGACCAGCGTCTGCTGAGCAGTGTGTTCAAGCCCATGGACCGGACGCAGGGTGAGGAGGAGGCATTTGAGGCTGCCCTGGAAGCCCACGAGCAGGATCCTGCCAACAACCCTAGGCCCCAGAACCTGATGAACTACGACTTTTACCTGAGTCAGTCGAGCAGCGCCGGTGAGCGCTTCCGCCGCAAGTTTGATGTCGAGAACCCAGACCACGCCGACGACGAGCTGTACACGCACGAGACGGACACGGGCGGCTGTTTCCAGTTCAACCGTCTCCGTGGCTACGAAACAGCCCAGGAGGTGGAGCTCGACCATCCGACCAAGTACGACGACGAGATAATCCTGTCGTACAACGAGGACACCTTCTACCCGAACCAAAAGGCCGTCTACTACTACCCTGTCATGCAAAAGTCCACTATCCGGCCTCAGCGCACAAAGAACATTGCCAGAACGATTGGCATTGCCGAAGAGGAGCAGATTGTGGACCAACTGGATATCACCGTTGACGACCCCAACGAAGAGATGCGCGAGGCGATGAAGAGATACAAGGATCACCCGCTTGGCTGGGAGCAGGAAGACGACGACGAAGAGCATGCTCACGGCCCTGACTGCGACCATGACCATGACCATGACCATGACCATGACGACCATGACCACGAGCACGGAAGCGACCACGAGCACGGCGGAGAGTCTGCACCGCGACGCTCGACATCACCCGTCGAAGACAGGGACGCCGAGGGTGAAGAGGAGGACTAGGAGGATTCGAGTAAAGAAGGGAGCCCGAGGCATAGGAAATGATTTCAAAATGGGCAATACTGTTGTACTCTATATGGCTCACGGCGTGATACACGCAGTGGCACCGAAAATGCATTGGCATCAAACTGGAGGGTTTTGGTTTTTTTTCTTGTGGCGCATGGGTTATTTACTGCGATAGAACTCGTCGAGCCAGTTCTTTTATGAAGAAAACATCTGAAGAATGAATAATTCCTGTTGCTACAACTGCTTTTTTGTTTTGAAAGAAACAAGACATCTTTTTCTATTTGCTCCCAAAAGAAGCTGTATAATTACCGTGCCAAAAAAAAAAAAAAAAAAACCGTAGCGCCCCATCCAGACGCCGTTCTCCAAAGGAAAACAAACTCCGCGGTGATGCGTATAACCCAATGACTAGCGAGTACCCAAGCCTCTTGCGCGGAATCGCTTGCGTTTTTGCATTCAGCCGCCCATGTCATACATCCAATGCGCCCCTTTGCTCGAGGGTGGAATACCAGCCCACCCCTCGAGATGTTTGACGACGCCAATCTAGAGCTTCTTGTCCTTGCTCTTGACATCAAAGCCGATCTGGTCTCGCTTGTCGTCAATGACGCGGGCGTATCTGCGACAGCCATGTTAGTACAAAACCAGACCGACGGGGAAGAAGCAGGGATACTCACTCGAGAAGTAGCCGGAAGAACCAGGCCTCCATGTCGACCTTGCGCACGGCCTTGTTGGCCCACTCGCGGCTGGCCATGGCGATGCGCTCGGCCTCGTCGGCGCCGATGCCCGTGTTGAAGAAGCGAATGGCCTCGAGCCAGTCGTCGCCCTGCAGGCTGAGCGGGATGTAGTGCGCCCAGGGCTGCAGCCACTCATAGTGCCACTCGCGGAAGACGGCCAGCTTAAACGTCAGGCTGCGGCTCTTGAGGAAGGCGTAGAAGCGCCCGGAAAAGGCGTTGCCGTCAATGTCGAGGATGTACTTGTTCTTCCAGGCATTGTGCTGCTCGGCGTGCGAGACGGGCTGGAAAAAGGCAATCTGCGCCTCGCAGTCGCCCGGGTCGCACTGCCCGACGTGTGAGAACTGCACGTCGACGAGATCGCGGTGGTTGCCGCGCGGCGACTCGGCGGCCTGCCAGTTGGGCCTGTCCGTGCTGCCGGTGTTGGTCATGATCATGGCCGAGTCGGGCGCGTTAATCTTCTGGACAAAGTGCTGGCGGTGCTGCCGGCGCCATCCGCCGTTGCGGCTGAAGCCGCCCGTTGTCGAGCCGCGCCAGTACAGCTTGCTCGCCTTTTTGGACCAGGCCATGTCCTTGGACTCGTCGTAGGCGACCTGCTCGTACCAATACCACGGGGACGGGTAGATAAGGTCGCTATACGACGAGATCTTGGACTGCGAGAAGATGGGGAACAGGTCGTGGACGACGTTGTAGGCGTTGGGGCAGTTGAAGAAGCCGTACGATGAGCTGAGAGACGGGCTGAGGCAGACGTCGGACATGGCCGTGGCGTTGTAGACGAAGCCCAGCTCGCTCATGCCGTACTTGCTGCGGTCGTCGAGCCTCTCGTCCTCTTCGAGCTTGCGCGCCGGGCTGTCGGGCGGGCAAGACATGCGCGAGTTTGTCCAGGTGGCCTGGTGCGCAAAGACGTTGAAGCGCGTGAACTTGACCTCGTCAAAAGACCTGCCCTTGTTGAGTTCGGGCGCCGTTGGCGAGAAGTCGTTGATGGGTTCCTTGACGGCGTTGGCCGCTGGGATAGTCTCAGTCTTTGCCTTGTGCACCAGGCGGGCCATGTCCTCGTGGGGGAGCACAACACGAGGCTCGTCGTGGATGTTGAAGGCCAGATCCATGTCGGGCAGGTACTTGATGAACTTTTCCATCATGCCCTTGGTGGCCTTCTGCTGCCATTCGAGGCCACCCTGCGTGTGAGTGACGTCGTGGTCGCGGATGGCGACGCCAACAAGGGCATTGTCAAAGCCCAGGGCCTCCTTGGCTCTGGCCCGGATGGTACTGGGCTTCAGGCCCCAGAAGGGGACCATGAGGTCGTGTATGGTATCAAACTCGTCGACCAGCTGGACGTCGTTGTCCTTGGCAAAGGCAAACCACTTGTCAAAGTGCGGCGGCGGCGGCATACCGTAGCGACGGCGGTACTGGGCGACGGCATCCTCGAGCGTGCGCGACTGGCCATCTCTAAGCTCCTTGAATTCGCGCTCGGCGTCGTTGATGAGATACCAGACCGGATGCGACCCGGACCCGGGTACACCCTTGGGCTGTGGCCCGCCGGTGACACCAGCGGGCTTCTCCCATGCTGGGGGCGTGGGGACGCTGGCCTTTGCCGACTGCGCAGGCTTGTGGTCGGCGGGGTTGGACGGCGGTGAAGGCGTGATTCGCAGCAGAGTGTAGGCGACGATGAGGAAGAAGGCAATGGCCGTAAAGGTGATGAGCTGGCGTCGTCGCATCGTGTCGTTTGTGATGCCCCAAGCGCAAGGGGACGAGAGCGCAAAGGGGTCTGTACGTCTGTACCCCCTAAAGCAATAGCAACAGCGACAGCGACGGCAGCGGCAACGGTGTACCGGCAGGGAACTGCGTCAAAAAGTCGAAGCTAGGAATCAAATCATGGAGAATCATAGGGAACAGCAGGCTGGTGATCAAGGCGGCTAAGCAAGCATCACAGATACAACACGTGCCAAGAAGCAAAAAGTACGAGGGCAAAGGCAGACGGAGAAGCCGCTGGTTGTTTCTTATCAGGCGAGCGATTGCGGCAGGCAAGGCAAAGGCAGGTATGCTTGATTTGATTTTCGGATTGACCCGCGTGGGCCAGGTGACGCGCATAGCTTAATCCAAGGATTTCAACGCCATGCCCGGCCAATCAGACACGTCTACGAATCATGTGGGATGCCAAGTCAGGGGAAACATGATTCGTCCACATGGCCGCTACAGATACAGCAGTGAGACATTGGGCGTCACATCACAACAGTTCAACAGTTCAACTTCACGGCACATTTCAATCAGGTGGCTGTGAACATCTCGCAAGGTTCAATTCCCAGTTGCTCGCGTGTGCGACTACCGCAATGGTTAAGAATCGCATTCGGTCATTGTCATCATCAAGAACCCCCAAAACGCCGAGAATGCCAGGCTAGCCCCTTTTTGTTCCTTGCCAACTTTTCATCCCTTTGCCTCGAACCGTCTAGTAGAAGAAGCCAATGATCTTGCCGGAGACGTGCTTGCGGCGGGCCTCCTCGTGGTCCATGATACCAGCAGAGGTGGTCAGGATGACGTAGCCGAACTGACGGGCGGGCAGCAGCTTGACAACCCACTTCTCGAGGTCCGAGAGGCGGACGTTGTAGCGGGGGGAGATGACACCAGTCTTGTTGAGACGGCCGTTGAGCTGAACGACAATCTTGCCGGAGCGGTGGTCATCGACCTCCTCGAACTCGCCAATGTAGCCTGAGAGATGAAGGTCAGAAATGTTTCGTGAGAGTAAACGTTAGACGTCATGGGTAGTAAAAATCAGAAAAACGTGTAAGATCTCCGAGTTTAAATCTATCGGCAACTTATAGGGGCTGCGTCGTGGTGCGGTATCGACGTTCGCCCTAGTTATCATGCCGAAGGAACTACGAAGGAGATGGGGTGGGGGATGACTCGGAGTATAGAACAAGAAGAACGAGGGAAAAGAATCCGAGGATCGACATACCGTGGCGCTGCATGACCTGGAGGAACTTGATGATGACCTTGGAGCTGGGTCGGATCATGACCTGGCGCTTGCCGGCCTTCTCGGCGTTGTTGATGGCGTTGAGCGCATCGTGGAGGACGGAAGTGCGGACCATTTTGACGGTTGTGAATAGAGATTCTCAAATCGAAGCGGGATATGAGGTATCTGGCACAAGAAAAAAAATCCATGTTAGCCTTTCGCGAGGCCCGTGAGCGTGGAGAGTGCCCTCAACGATCGATCGCGAGGGTTCTGCCGCCCAGTTCTGAAGAGGAGAGCGTATCGCAACAAGTCGTCTGCCCGACTTGCGTTTGGCCATGTTTCAGTCCAAGTCCCGCGGGAGCCGACTGTCGCGATTGCTCTCCTCTGCCATGGTGAAAGGCATCATCCCGTCGAGTCCGAGTCGCCGTCAGCGTGGCTCATACATACCTCTTGAAGTCGTTGATGGGTTGAAGGGAATGGTCAGGGAGGCAGGCTGTGATGGGAAAAAAATTGAATCAGCCAGTATGGGCCATTGGAAAAGTGGGCGGTGTGCCCTCGTGGCCCGTGCACGACAAAATGCCCTAAAGGTGTGCGCACTCTGTCGCCTAGATTTCGGCAAATCTCCGCCGCACCCAAACGTAGACACTTTCAGCCCACGACCCAAAACCACCCTTACCAACTTCTTTTTCTTCCTCACCATACATTTCAAATCTTCGAGGATCGCCCGACAAGAAGAATAATCCAAGATGGTGAGTAACGAACTGCTACGCTACCCGACCCCGACCAATGGCTTCCGTTGCCTCTGCCCGCGCCTGGATGTACAATTCGGCGGGGGGCTTGCACGTCGCAACGAGTCGTCAGTCGATGTAAAGAGAATATAAAAAAAAAGAGTCGCTGCTGACGGACTTTGTAACAGTCGGACGTAGAAGAGAATAACGCCCCCGTCGAGAACGTCGAGGAGGTTGAGGTTTCCGGCGATGCCCCCAAGGGTCAGATGTCCGTCATCGACGCCCTCAAGGGTGTCCTGAAGCTTGCTCTCATGCACGACGGCCTTGCCCGCGGTCTGCGTGAGGCTTCCAAGGCCCTCGACCGCCGCCAGGCTCACATGTGTGTCCTGAACGAGAACTGCGAGGAGGAGGCCTACAAGAAGCTCGTCATTGCTCTCTGCAACGAGCACAACATCCCCCTGATCCAGGTCCCCGATGGCAAGCAGCTCGGCGAGTGGGCTGGTCTCTGTACGTTTACGCCGTGCGTCCTCCGTCGGCCGACGAATGCTAACACCATCCTCCAGGCGTCCTCGACCGTGAGGGCAACGCCCGCAAGGTTGTCAACTGCTCTTGCGTCGTTGTCAAGGACTGGGGAGAGGAGTCGCAGGAGCGCTCCGTCATCCTCAACTACTTCTCGACTGCGCAGTAAGCGCGCATGGACGGCGTTGGATGTGAAGGGGTTTAGAGGTGCGGGCTTGTTTTCGAGACCGCTGGACACGACTTTGCGGTTGTATCGGTACTCTGGCCACTTCGATTGGCATCTAAATGGGTTTAGGCCTTTACGTCTCATGGCCATGTCGCATCGAGAGGAAATAAAAAAAATTGGGCTTGATTGGATACTCCATCCCACGACTGTTCTGCTCTGTGCTGTGCTTTGTCCATTACGACGTCGTTCTTATCAACTGTGTTCCTGACCTTGCGACGCAACATGTTATTTTCTTCCCTCGACCTTCGCTGCATGTTAGAGTGTGTCACTCCGTCAACGGCTTCGGACCTTGGATGAAGAGGACGACTGACCATGATGATGTGGTAACCAAAGCCCGTCTTGGCCTCGCCAATCTTGGGGCTCGTCGTGGAGCTGGGCTCCAGAGCAAATGCCACCTCCTCAAACTTGGGATCGAGGCTGCCCTTGGTTTTCCAACCCAGCGATCCTCCTGCAGACGGCCCAAGCATGTTAGCCACTTGTGTCTAAGACGGCATGAAGGTAATTAGGAATTACTCGCCTTGCCGGGCCTTGTCCTCGGAATATTCCCTAGCCACGTCATCAAACTTGACGCCCTCATTGATCTTGGCCAGCGCCTCCTCCTTCTTCCCGTGCTTCTCGCACTGCGCACACATACGTCGTTAGCAGCCAAGCATAGACGCGCCGAGGAGATGAGTGCCATGGTGCGTACCAAGATGTGTCGGACGTTGATGGACATGGCGCCCTTGGCCTTGCCGCCGCCGCCCGCGTCCTTTGCTTTGTCGCCTTTGCCCTTGCCGGCCGGCTTGTCGCCTCCCTTGTCGCCGCCCTTTTTATCGTTCTTACCCATCTTGAGAGGCGATGATGCTGAAGAGGTCAGTGTCTAGGTATGTAGTGGGATACAACGTTGTAGGGTGAAGATGCTGAGTGAGTGCACAGTATGTATTTGAATGGAGTGGTTGCTGCCCCGCTACCGAGAAACCTGTCGAAAGTTGTTGTCCAAGATGTCAATGCCACATCTACACATCCTGGTCAACTGCTTCAATACGCTTCACTCTATGCACTCCGATTTCTATAGCGCATTCTTCCAAGGCCTTTCTTCCAAGGCCTGCAAAACTCCATGAGCTCAGCCTAGGCTTGTATCAAGAACATCACCATAATCTGCCAGGTGGAAGAGATGTAAGGGCTTTGACTTTTCTTACTAGCAGCTGTATTTTCTAACCCATTTGTAACTGCTTCCAGAGTGCGTAGGAGTATTTCCAGTGCGTCTTTTCACTACGCCTTGTCATTGCTTGTTTGTCCTTCCGCTGGCTCAACAACCCTGGCCATTTCAACCGACTCGTAAAAGGCTGCGGTTCGTTTGTACTGCTCATGGTCATACTTCTCTTGTAGTTTCCCCAGCTTCCAGCCAAGGTAACCCTGTTCTCCGCGCCGCTGCATAACCATCTCGCCCTCATACCTTTCATAGTGCTCCCAGTCGTCGAGTTGCGATGCACGCGGGATCTTGACAATCTCATTCATATCCCGCTGCTCTTTCACCCTCTCTAGTGTTATAATCACACGATAAAGCTCAGTCTTTGGGTTCATACGTTGTCCATACTGTTTTAGTATGTACCTGAGTTCATGTTAGTCGGGAACCCCTGACGATCAGCATCGTATTATTCACAATCCATCGTACCGAACACCGGCCTTGGGCGCAAGAGGGCTCTGTAGAAGACACCCGCGTAGGATCCGAATCTTGGAGCCTACCTGCGAGATGAGAGACAAATGCATGTCCGAGAGTTTACCTTCTCTCATGTACTTGACTACGCCAGTGTTCAAGTAGACATCCTCCTTGCCAGTAAGGAGTGGTAACGCCGCGACGCCGTAGTTGCCTTTGGTTGTGGTCTCGAGTTCGCTCCCGACGATGCCATCGCGATGAGCGCACGCCAAATTCAGCCACCAGCTAAATGGTCATTGTCAGCCGAGATTCTCTAACGACCCATCATGGTTTGTAGCTCTTACTGCCCTGCTTGGAACTGGTGCTCCCCCTCGAGATCTGAAAAGGCTTCGCGCGTATTGGACTTCCAAAGGCTTTGACCACCTTTGTTGGCAGTATCGATGACCACGTCTCTCAGTCGACCTGTCTGGGGAAGGCCGAGGTACCGCTCCTGGTCGATGGTAAAGTAGTCCTCCTGGAACCTGGACATCCACTGCTTTTGAAGGCGCTCTGCTAACAGAAGATCAGATTGAAAGCGGTCTGGAAGAGGCTGTGGGTGGTTGTTGGGTTCCAGAATGTCACCAATGAGCTTGTCAAGACGAGCATGTTTGATGGTTCCAAAGTCGATGGTTGACAATTCATCTTGTTCGTTTCTAAGTGCTGCCGATAAAAATCCCATCGCCTCTTCCCATCGGGGTCCAAGGCATTTTGATTCTGCAAGACTGGTACGAACAGAATCGCTAAGCTCCAGCAGACCATTGTCGTCGAGATCATGGCACGTCGGTCGATTACCTCGGCGAAGGGTATCGGTCGAGCCGATGACGGAAAGGGGGTCTGTCTCTGGTCAGTCTCATATTGGTTTCCATCAGACTGGCGTTGACATACTTCGAAGATAAGTAAGAAACTCGGATGTGCCGTCACACATCCAGCTAAGCGTAGAGGTAAACCCGTTGGAGGGCATCTAGTCTCATCAGCCAAGCAGGACACGCTGCTTGAGGCCTTTGCTCTTACTTGCCAGAGTTTTCTGCAGCTTCTGCGCTCCAAATGTTGGTTCGTTTGGATGCAACAAGATGTGTTGTTCACGATGGCCGTGGCAATACGTCGCCGCGTGGTCCGTTACATATATTTGCTCGCGATGATGGGTTCCACGGTTCTTTGCCCGGTGCCCAGGCTCTTTGTCCGCCCATGATTGACATGTCAGGTGCTGCCCAAGCAAATGTGAGATGGCGAGCGGATGTTGGTCCAACGTGAAGTGGTGTAACAGTCTATGGCGTTGATGATGGGCCAGGATGATATCTTAGGTGAGGGTGACTAAGGTCAGTAAGCAAGCATGTAGGAGGTTTGAAGAAGTCTAGGATCTAGGGCTAGAGATCAAAGGGCAAAGAAAGCCATAGTCTGGCGTCTTTGTGCCCATTGCAATCTGCGATATTGTTTGCTTTCTAGAAGGAAAGAAGACGCTGTCGTTTTGTCACTCTGCGGCTCCTTCCCTAGATCCCTGGGAAGATACATCTATATCGGCAAGTCCGCGATTTCCAAGAAAGGTCGACAGCAATTGGTACCGAGGTACCTCTGATGTTCATCCCTGGCAGTTTAGAAAGCTTGTTGTGATTGAATTGCAACCTGTACTATGTACATAGTAATACTCCTATCTCGACAAAGGTGTGGGGTTGAGATGAGATGACAATCAATGCCAAGCCACTCTAAACGGAGAACATCTTGCTTGCGTCTTACAAGTGGTGGCAGAGACGAGGCGCCACAAGCCTCACTCTCACTCTTCTATTGCCAACAACTCCATGCCTTACCGCATATTCAAGGCAAGTCGTCACCTAACTAGGGTTTCAGGGTCTGCTCTGCAATCGCCTACTGCCAGCTCAGGAAAGGGGGCAGTCGTAGATCTCTCTCGTCACTGTCATGGCTGAGCCTCGGCATTGTCGGCGACGATCCGGGTGCGTCTGGAATTGATCGAATGGTCCACAACTACTCCGTATCCACGTTGCCCTTGGTTGCGGGGAATCAATCATAGTACGGCCGAGCTGATTAATGCCAGGCCGAGCCACGTAAGTACTATATAGGATTGCGAGGGTAGATCAAAATCGCGGTCCTATCCATCCATACCTATTCCCCTCAACTTCAACCTATTGCTGCCAAAATGTCGTCTATTCAGCTCGTCGCAACCGTCACGGTCAACCCCGGCAAGTCCGAGAGGGTAAGTCGTCCAATACATCAGGCTCATGGCTGTGGCGCGGTTGCTCACTATCACTCTCAAGGTCTGGGGTCTCCTCGATGCATGCATCAACTATGTCAGGGAGAATGAGCCGTATGTGAACCGCTACGAGTTCCACAAGTCCGTCGACGGCTCAAACGGCGGAAAGGAGAAGATCATCATTGTCGAGAGGTAAGCATCTGATCCGAAGGCCCTGGTCATACTTGGACTATTCGACTGACTTGCGACGGATAGTTACACCAACAAGGAGGGCCTCGATAAGCACTCCAAGGCGCCCCCGCTGATTGAGCTAGTCAAGGCACTCGAGACGGAAGACCTGGGACAGTTTGAGATTACCATGACTGAGCCTCCCCGAGGCATCAGCTCGCGTATCTAAGCCTGTCTGTGTATTTGGGATATTTTTACTGATGTCAATATAATATAGAGAAACACAGATTCTCATTGTAACCGTGTAGTAAACGTGGTTGGTGATGATGGCGGCCTAGAGGACGATTTGTCGTTGGGTTACGTCTACCCTAGGCCAAACTTTGGCTTCACCGCCTGCCGGATGCGAAGAAATCCACAATCTCGATTGGTATCGAAGCCTCACCGCCTGCTGAATGCGTGAAGACCCTGATTACTGCCGGATGAAAATTCCAGATCGCATGCCGCCCCGCCGTCGCAAGTAGATCTGCGCCATCAGCTCTCACCTTGCGCCTCCGAAAGTAATCGACTCTCGGTGAACCGCCTCCAGCTGAAATGGCCGAACAACCTCATCACTCGATGCGCGCGAGCGCCTCTTACGCGAGATCGCTCGGCATCACAGAACGTGCCACCCCGCTCGCCTCACCCTGGACGGGCGAGCTACGCGTTCGGTATGTTGTGACAGATTCTGTAGTCGTCGCTCAACCTCAATGCTGAGACATGGTACAGATTCTCCGATTTCCAAGTCAACGAGATTAGCGAGGATGGCTCAGTGCTCCATCTGCGCACCATTGGCCGCGGCGACAAGGACAAGCCGGTACTAAGCAACGATACCGAACCCTTTTAAATTCACGCTGACCTTGTATTGTTCAGGCTGCCGAAACAAAGGTAGAACCGAGTGCGGAGAAGAGCAATGGAGAAGCTCAGGCCGAAGAGGATAAGCCGGCGCCTAGCAATGGCGCGGAGCAGGACATCCCAGCAAAGGCCGAAGAGACGCGCGAAGTCTCCCCCGAAGATGTCGCAGCCCTCGAGGCGCTCGCCGGCCCGACCTTTGCCCAAGAACTAGTCGAGGTCTACAAGGCTGGCCCTGGCAAGGACAACGAGCCCAAGAAGAAGGTCACGTCGGAGCCCCTCGAAGACAGAGCCAAGCGTGGCCAAATTCACCAGGAAGTGCGCCGCATCTTCAAGTCGCAGGTGGAGACCAGTACCGACGACGCGGGCGCCATCATCGCCAGCTTGGTCCCGCAGCGCAAGGGAAAGAACAAGAAGAGGAGCAGGGGAGCCCGTGAAACCCGGGATGAGAAGCCTGCTGGTGAATACCTGCACTTTACTCTGTTCAAGGAGAACCGCGACACCATGGACGCCGTCAACCAGATTGCCCGGTTTCTCAAGATTAAGCCGCAGTCCATTGGCTACGCGGGCACCAAGGACCGCAGAGCTTCGACTGCGCAGAGATGCTCGGTCCGCCACCTGCGACCCCAGAACCTGGCTGGTATCAACGGGCGAGTCTGGGGCGTCTCGACGGGTGACTACGAGTACCAGGACAGGCCTATTCACCTCGGCCAGCTATCGGGCAATGAGTTTGTCATCACCATCAAGGAGTGCAAGATGACGAATGAAGATGCCAGCGAGCCCCTGGCCGACAGGCTCCAGAAGCTCCAGATCAACGTCGAGGCCGCCATGGAGCACATGGCAAGCACCGGCTGGATCAACTACTTTGGCCACCAGCGATTCGGCACCCACAAGATTGGCACGCACGACATTGGCAAGCTCATCTTGGGCGACAAGTACGAGGAGGCCGTCAAGGCTCTCCTCCACTACGACGAGGAGATTGCGGCCAAGGCCGAGAGGGGCGAGATCCCCGACGAGCCTTCAAAACGCGACGAGTACACGCGGAACCAGGCCTGCATGCTCTTCCTGACGGGCAAGGACGTCGCCAAGGCCCAGCAGATCCTACCCCGGCGCTTCTCGGCCGAGGCCGCCATCTTCCGACACCTGGACCGCCAAGGTGTGCAGTCGCGGCGCGACTTTGTTGGCTCGCTTGTCCACATCACCCGGGGCCTGCGGTCCATGTACATGCACGCCTACCAGTCACACGTGTGGAACCACGCCGCCAGTCGACGCTGGGCGCTCCACGGCGCAAAGGTCGTCGAGGGCGACCTCGTCATCGAGGAGGCCGAGGCCACACCCCTCGTCAGCGGCCAGGACCAGGACGGCGACGACATCGTCAACCCCGTGCCCGACGACGACGACGACGCCCCCGTGCGCGCCCGCCCGCTGTCCGCCGACGAGGCCGCCAGCGGCCGCTTCTCCGTCTACGACGTCGTCCTGCCCACGCCGGGCTACGAGGTCCTCTACCCGGCCAACGAGATTGGCGCCTTCTACGAGTCCTTCATGGCCAAGCCCGAAAACGGCGGCCTCGACCCCCACAAGATGCGCCGCATGCGCCGCGAGTTTAGCCTGCCGGGCCGCTACCGCAAGCTCATGAACCGCTTCCTCGCCACGCCCTCCATCCATGTGAAGCCGTACACCGACGACACGGAGCAGATGCACCCGACGGATCTGGACGCGCTCAAGGCGTCTGGGGCCGTCAAGGGTTCCGGCGGCGGCGCCAAGCGCGGCCGGGACGAGACGGACGGGGAGCCGGCCAGCAAAAAGGCCAAGGTTGACGGTGAGGGCGATGCTGAGATGCAGGGCGGCGACGCTCCATCGACTGCCAAGCCGGAGGATGCCCAGAACACCGGTGCGGTGGAGCCGACTAGGATCGCGGCCGTTGTCAAGTTTCAGTTGGGGCGGAGCGCATATGCCACTGTGGCCCTACGCGAGCTCATGGGAGACCCGCCAGAGGAGACAACGGAGTAGGGGCATACGATTGACAATCAAACTGGTAGAAAGAGACAAGTGACAGCCAAGGGGGAGTGGTGACTAGGCCGAGGCCGATCTTCCAGCATCGCCAGCCATGCATGTGCGAGCCGATATGGACACAGATCGATGAGACAGAAATTGTGAAGAAACCATATATTCAAGAATTGGTTGATACCCCTTCTGCTAGAAGAAAGTATATAAAAGTGTATGCACTGAGCGCTAGATGGAAAACATGCCATGTCCCTGTTTCCTGAGGGATCTACACTCTCGAAATGTCCCGCACAATCTATTTCGCTCAGTCGAGTTTCTTTGGAAGAATAACTCACGAAAAGGCAAAAAAAAAAACCACGACATCCGCCTGACGAATCGTCCCTGTTTAAAGACTGGCTCAACTCAATCAACTGAGGAACAAATCTTGTCCTGTCCCATACACACATTTCACTAAGAGTCTTGTAATATCAGACCTAGGCCCAGCCTATTCGCATCCCTATGAAATCGGTAGGTCGTCATGAACTCGGTCACGCAGAATCATCAGTGGATCCGCCCAGTGTTCACGATAAGCTCTTCCGAGTGGTCGTCTGACTGCTTATTTGGCAGGCTTGTCGTCCCATCCCCAGACAAAGGACAGGTACTTGACCATGTTGACGCGCTTCGTACGCATCTCCACCATCCAGGGGTGTTCCATCATCTTCCATGGGCTGGCGCGACGGTTGGGCTGCTTCTCCAGACTACTCTCTTGTTAGCTACAGAGACGCAAAAAAAGCACTTTTGGGACTACATACCAGCACTCGATAAAGTACTTGAAGTTGTCGCTCCAGTAAACGTCCATGTCCGGCTCGTCCTTTAGCTTGGGAACAGGTTGACGCACGATAAAGGTCAGTAGATCGATGAGACCAGCTCGTGGCTGCATCTCAGTACCGTCGGCAGGGAATGGGAAGCGATGCTGCGCCACTTCGAGAAGCGTCACTCCCGTTGACCAGACGTCGGAGGTGATGGTGTATGATTGACCTGTGATTCGCTCAGGGGCCATGTAGTAGCTGGTTCCGATAAATGTGTTGGCCTCGCCCTTTGTTCCAAAATCGCCAGAGACGCCAAAGTCGCATAGCTTTACGGCTCCGTTCCGACATAGCAGGATGTTGGACGGCTTGATGTCTCGGTGTATGATGCGTCTCGTATGCAGATAAGTGAGTCCGCCCAAGACGCCCTCAGCAATCTTGCCCAGAACCTTCTCGCCCGTTCGTCCACCCAGTCGCTTCACTTCCTTGTAAATGCTGTCTAGTGAGCCGCCCTCACAGAACTC
Source organism: Pseudonectria buxi (assembly GCA_003693545.1). Taxonomy (NCBI): domain Eukaryota; kingdom Fungi; phylum Ascomycota; class Sordariomycetes; order Hypocreales; family Nectriaceae; genus Pseudonectria; species Pseudonectria buxi. Next base: position 13,040 of record QUZG01000060.1, on the reverse strand, counting down.
CATGGCGATGTGGATGGTGGCGGTAGCGGGGTCGGTGAAAGCACCGTAGTATTTGCAGATGTGATCCGAGGCACATTCCTTGTTAAATCCCAACTCGCGGAAGATCTGCTTCTTGATATCAGGATCAGGGTTGGTTGTGATAACCTGTCAGTTGTTAGCAAATGGAACAACCCAGCCGCATGCGAAAATAGCACACACCTTGAGGGCAAAGACTGTATTTCCGCCCTTGAGCTTACACCTAGTGACGGCACCGCCAGCGCCCTCACCCAGATTACCCAATTCTGTGATTCGCTTCTCGGCGCTGGCAATTCTCCAGCCTTCTTCGTCCAACTCATCGACATCGAGTGTTCTGGCCCTTTCTAGACTCAGTTTGTCAAAGCCCTCGAGCCCCTGTAAGCTGCTGTCTCTCTCCATTCCAACACCTCCCTCGCTCCTCTCCGAGTACATGGATCCCACGGCTGAGACGGGATCGGGAGTACCCTGGGGTCTTTGCAGACCAATACCATATTGCGACGCGAAAGAGAGGGACGAGTATTGGGACCCGGCCGATGTGGGGTTGCTTGCCCTGCCATCAAGAGGACCGAAACTACCAGACCTCGAGTGAGCAGCACTGCTCTCACTTCCGCCACTTGCCGAGTAGCCCGGTTGAGGGGCCTGTGACCGAGGTGGCTGTTCATATGGGGCGACGTGGCTGCCCTTGGGTGTGGCGAGATTCAACTTTGGTAGGGGAGGTCTCGACGACACGGTGGCAGGTGCAGCTTGGTTACCGACAGGCTTCACATTGGGCGAAGGAGGGATGGCGAGACCTAGTCTGGGTGTTCGAGGGCCACCGCTTCGCGCTCCAGGAATGGCGGGACGCAGAAGAGGCACGGGGGAGGGGCCGGCGCTGGATGTGGGCAACGAGATGGGCGTAAGGGTAGGAATATGGGGGTATTGGGGATGCTGGGGATGTTGAGACTTTTCCAATTAGCAAGATACAAGCAACGGGCGCTGAGGGTCTAGCATACAGCTTGAGGAGTGGTGGATTCGGAGCCTGGCGGCTGCGTTGGAGTTGAGTCAGCCATTCCGACGACGCTGGCTGGTGAACAGCCCCTTGAAGAAAGCTAAAACGAGAGTAGAGGGCCGCTGGCCGTCGTTTGGACCGTCGTGAGAGCGAGGTGGCTGAAGATGCGCCTGTCTTGCTTTTGGGCGCAAGGTATAGTAGCTTCGGATAACGGGAGCTATAGAGCTAGGCGCATATACACTCGCGAGCGGTGGGTAATCGTCCGAGTCGAGGTGATATGGTTGGTGTGGGATGTTGTGATGGCGGTGGGTGGGAGCGAGTGACGTTTAAGCGACGAGGGCCGAGGCAGATGATGAGAGAGGAAGAGAACAAGCGCTCGCGAGATGCGAAGCGTGCTGGATGAGCCCTTGATAGGTGGTGTGTAAAGAAAGAAAGAAAGAAAGAAAGAAAGAAAGAGGGGAGCACAAGCGCGGGGGAGCCGACGATTGCAGGCGAGAGTGGAGCGTCTTGTGGCGATGGAATAGGCGACAGGACCGGTCCTGGGCAGAATCCGAAACGGCGAGGGAGAGAGAGGAGGGGGAGAGGAGGACAAAAAGAGTAGGAGGAGCAAGTAGAAGAGGAGGAGAGGATGAAGATCGGGTATTGAGGTGTGGATGGTGGTGGGCAAGCCGAGGAGACGAGGGGCGAATGAATGGGGGTTTGGGCCAGCCACCAGTCACCAGCTGGCAGCCCAGCCAGAGCGCCAGATGCCAGGTGCCAGCCATAGCCAGGGCCAGAGCCAGCCTGAGACGCGCCCAACACGTTACAGCGGAGTGGGGATGGAGAGGGCCGCTGAAGCCGCTGAAGCCAGTGGACGGAGCGCTCCATGTGGCGCCCGGGGCCGCCTGGGGCTAACGTCGCGGGGCGGGGCCTGTAGGTACATAAGGTTACAGCTGGCTATTGCTGAAGGGACAAGTACTGGTTCAGTGTCTGACATTCGTCCATCCATCCATTATCCTACATCACCAGCCAGACCAACACGGGGTTGCTGCAGAACACGCCTACATACGGGTACACTAGAGAACCTTGAAGAAGCAAACAAGCAGGCAGGCTTATCGCGTGCTGTGCTGTGCTGTGCTGTGCTGTGCTGTGCTAGGTAAGCGCCGCAAGGTCGGCCAAGGCGAGATTACGAGGCGAATCAAAGGACGCAAAGGGAGGAGGATGCTGGATGGATGCTCGTGTGCAGGCCCAAAGGGGCAACAAAAGACAAGCTGGGCTGGCTGGGCTAGGCTGCATGCGCAATAACAACGGCAATGTGAATGTCATGGCTGTCTTCTCTTCTCCTCTCTTGTCCTCTCTCGTCCTGTACACGCACGCACGCGTGGGAAAACAATTGCAGCACCGCTCAATCACTCCTTGCAACTCCAACCGCCACCAATCTCCAGAAGCGCCCCCAGCCGTTACCCTTGTCATGGGGCCGGCCAATCTACCGCACACTCCGGCTTGTCAATGGCAATACTCCAGCCAACCGCCGTCAGCACATCATCATCATCACCATAGTCCTACTCAATACCGTCCGTACGGCCCTGCATCGACGTGGCCCAATAGGACCCCGGCCCGCCTCTCGTCCTTGATTGTTGGACGCTTCCGACGCTTGGTGCCACAGCGTCCCTGCGAGCATGGTCCCTGTGTACCTTGGCTTGGTTAAGCATCCCGAGACATGCTAGACACTCCTTGATTTCTCTCGTCTCCTCTCGCGCTTCAGCCAGCAGCCAAGCCTTGTGGCAGTCTGGTCTGGTCTCATCACATCACATCGCATCGCATCCTCGCCTAAGCGTCCAACGGTCATGCCGACCAGACGACCCGCTACGCCGACAGCGTTGTTGCATGAACGAGGTGACGAGGTCTGGTCAAAAGACAAGGCTCATAAGCAGCTGCCTGAAGCAGACGAAATGCCCCATCTCGGCGTCTAATAAGGTGGTCCTGGCAGGTCCTAGCAGGGGCTGGGTGAGGCCTCGCGGGCCTGAAGCCTTTCAGTGAGTGCGTGCACTTGATGCATCGCTGGGGTGCCCTCGGGTGACAGACAAAAGTGGATTAGCGCATGCGTCTCTCTAAGCGCGCGTCTACCGATCGCCCAAGTCTGTTGCGCCATTGGATGTCGGAGACCCACACCAGCCCGCGGCTCCACCCGGCCGTCAGGGGACCCGGTTTGGGACGACTGTCACCGCCAAAAATTTCCAATTGCTGCCGCTAGATGATTGCTTCTACAGCCTCCTGCAATTTTACAACATAAACACTTCTTGCGCCATGTCGCCGCTTGCCGATCCCCTCCACGAACATGCTGTGGATGCGTCAGAGGCTGCCAGCGAATCTGACGTAGCATCCGTCTCCGACGAGTCAGACTACCTCGACAGTGGTGCTTCACGAAAGCGACGGAGGACAACACCCTCGCCTCAACCACACAACGATGAGGACGACGACGACGACGACGACGATGTTGATGAGGAAGAATTAAAGAGAGCCATCTCCACGATTCAGGCCCCTTCCCGCATCAAGCGTGGTGCTCAGCAACCCGCACCTGTTCCGGCTACCAAGCAGCCCAAGACCATTCTCGCTCCCACAGATCCCAACACCACCTTCTCCGCCCTCAGTGTTCGACCATGGCTTGTCCAGTCCTTGGAGAACATGGCAATCAAGAGGCCGACGGGCATCCAGAAGGGGTGTATTCCTGAAATCCTCAATGGAAGAGATTGCATTGGTGGTAGCCGAACAGGTTCCGGGAAAACGGTTGCCTTTGCTGTACCCATCCTGCAAAAATGGGCTGAAGACCCTACAGGCATCTTTGCTGTCGTCCTGACACCTACGCGTGAACTGGCCCTCCAGATCTTTGAGCAATTCAAGGCAATCTCCTCCCCCCAGGGCCTCAAGGCCATCCTCGTGACTGGAGGTTCCGACATGCGAGTCCAGGCGACTCAACTGGCCCAGCGGCCGCACGTTGTCATCGCGACCCCGGGCCGCTTGGCCGACCACATACGGACCTCGGGAGAGGACACCATCTGTGGACTGAGGCGTGTTCGCTTCGTCGTCCTCGATGAGGCTGATCGGCTGCTGCATGCTGTCGGGACTGGCAGCATGCTGCCGGACGTGGAGGAGTGCCTCTCGGTGCTGCCGCCAGCATCGGAGAGGCAAACGCTCCTCTTCACTGCTACCATTACCCCGGAAGTCCGGGCTCTCAAGGATATGCCGCAGAAGCCCGGCAAGAAGCCAGTTTTTGTTTGCGAGGTGGACACCCAGATGTTGGCCATCCCAGCGACGCTAAAGCAGATGCACGTCCAGATTCCCGTCACGCACAAGGAGCACTATCTGCATGTCTTTTTGCTTACCGAGGCCAACGTGGACAAGACTGTCATCTTGTTCTGCAACCGGACCTCGACAGCTGACTATCTCCACCATTTACTGAGAATGCTTGAACATCGAGTCACCTCGCTTCACTCCAAACTGCCCCAGCGACAGCGAATCGACAACCTCGGGCGCTTCCGTGCATCGGCCGCGCGTATCCTCGTCGCAACCGACGTTGCCGCCAGAGGTCTCGATATTCCAGAGGTCAGCCTCGTCATCAACTACGACATTCCACGGGATCCTGACGACTATATCCACCGAGTTGGTCGTACCGCGCGAGCGGGCCGCCACGGTGAAGCCGTCACGTTTGTGGGGCAGCGCGACGTCGAGCTGGTGCTGGCCATTGAGAAGCGCGTGGGCCGCGAGATGGAGGCCTGGGAGGAGGAGGGCGTCAACCTGGAGACGCGAGTGATTCGGGACGCGCTCAAGGTGGTGAGCGAGAAGAAGCGCGAGGCGCTGCTAGAGGTCGAGGAGGGTCGCGAGGTGGGCGGCCGGCGGAAGAGGGTGAAGCAGAAGCTTCGAGCCGAGTAGAGCAGCAAAAACGATAGGGCCGAAACAGTAATACGGTTGCCGCACATGTTCCTGTGTACGCTGGGTTTTTTTGCCTGTTCGAGTTGATACTTTATGACCATGAGCAAGTTGTTACCCGTGTATGATACCATGTAAGCGCTCTCGTGTGAAGCGTCAAACAATCCCGAGCATCCTCCGTGCCGTGATTGCCGCCCTGTAGCGCCGCCATTATTCCCGTCGACATGCAGACATGTCCCGACACAAGATTCGAGGCCGTCGACTGCGCTCCAAAGTCAAACGCCGAGTCGCCGAATTGCGAAAAAGGAGACGGCCGGTCTGACGGAGCGCTTCACGGCCCGATATAGGACTGGGGAGTGAGTAGGGACGACCTCGGAGATCCGAGGCCGGGATGTCATGTTGGCAACAACCCCTGCCATGAACATGGTACAACAATGGCGCGTGCAAAGCCGAACCAACGGACTTGATGGCTGGTCCGATGGCGGTGTTGGAGCAAGGACATGCGTCCAAAATAGCTATGTGATCCGGGGCTTCTGGTGTTGGGTGCGCCGACTGCGGCGCCTGGCGAACCATCTGAAGGACAATACTTGCTTGCCACAGGCTGCAGAGCTAGGAGACAATGTCGATTCTCCTAGGGGGTAAGGTTAGTTACTGTTTAAACTGGCACTGGGCGTAGTTACTTTGCCTTTGGTCTACATGGCATGCTGTTCATCTTCGTCTTCAAGTTGAGACTGCTTTCGAGGAGCACTATTCTCAGTTGAGAATATCCAAAATAGAAGCCATGGAGCGTACGGGAGCTATATAGATATGATGAATTACCGTGTTCAGGTACTTTGGTTATTATAAGCCATCGCTTCAGTTATAATTAGACAATACGTCTTGTAGTGCTTCGAGAGCATTCGCCCATTCTTGTGGGATCATGACTCCCAGTTGGTCGTCTTGTCTAACTCGGATATCGACAAGAATGAATGCAGTACCCGAAATAGCTCTTCTTACGTCTATATACCCCGAAAAGCAGACCGGCACTTTCTGCAGCTCAACCATTTCTGGATTAGCCACATGATAGTCTTCGTACGGAATAAGAAAGGCATATAAACGCGTCACGTTGACCTCTTTTAAGCACTCTGCGTTTTTTTACACTCTCGGTATTGTCCCTTTAAGCTCTATCTGAATGACCTTGAGTACAGTTCGAGCGAGTGCTTTGGATTCGGCTTCTTCTCTGTCCTGAGGTGAATAGGTCCTTTGCGTATTACCATGTCGGCAACTTCACATCTCATTGTCTCTCCACTCGTTAATGCGATGCAGCTTCACAATCTAGGCTCCCATCTTTTGCGCAGTTCGAATAATGTACCACGTGAATACAGTGTTGGGATCTAGTACGCCATGGCGACGTCTTTGTGTAGTGAGCTCGGAGGCTTGTGGCGAAACATCAGCATGTCAATGCCAAACACTCAACACATTCGATATTTATCCATGATGATGATTTGGTTACGGGTTTATATTGTTGGATCAACTTGATAAAGGCCCAAACAGCAGTTTCATGTCATTTCCATTCACCCCCGTCATGATGAAAGATGCTCTGCCGGCGTTGAAGTTGGCTCTTCTGCCGGGTAGTTAGGTGCCCAGCTACGTTTGGCAAACCCCCAAGATGCTTACATTCAAGAGCTCGAACAAGGTTAAAGGTATCTTGGGTGAATAGCGTTGCTTCGAGCCTGTACGAAAGTACGGCAAAAGTACCTACATTCTCACCATCCCATGTGCGGTGTACGACACATTGGCAAGTCAACTGGCCCTCATGTCAGCTCACTCTCCCCAAGTCCTCCCCGTCCACCCTTCCCACCATCTCACTCCCTCAGGCCTCAAAGGATGATGGCAATACAACGGCGCAACTGAAACCGAAGATTGGCCAAGGACATCCACGAGGCAGACCCGGTGTCATGGTACACGTAGGCCCCTGCATCCCGAAAGCCTGGATACGGGGAAAGGGGAAATTGTCCAGCGTGCATACGAGGATGCTGGATTTGGAAGTGGCTTGCTTACCTCAGTTTTCCAGCGAGAACCAATCTGAGGCTGAGGCCTGGGGGCGCAGGGATGGCTGCGAAGTTGCTGACAAGAGGCGATGCAGCAACAACTCAAATGAACCCCTATTGTTCCCCTCGAGGTGTTATTCCCGCCCGGAGGCTGCTAATTTCTGACTGAGCACGAATAGTATGGTTAATGGGGGATGATCGTGGTGATCAATTGTCCGAGGCATGTCTCATAGGCTCGAGGGCGATTGGAAGGGTGTTGGAAAGATGACTCTTTGAGGGCACCAAAGCCACGTCTAGCATTATAGTCGGTAGTAGGGTTTGCCAAGGGGTAAATGCAGATGGATAAAAGCACCCCACGTGCCGAGTTGAAGCTGTCCATTCTCGGCATCGTCATCCCGGGGTTTGGCAGAGCTGAGAATGGCTGCCGTGGCTGCTTGGCTAGGCCGGGAGAGGTTGGATACGTCATGTCGCGGGGTTGACAAGTCGCCCCGAATGGAACTGTGCGTATGACAGATAGAGACCAAGTGGCAACGATCGAATGGAATCGGCTCTGTCTCTTGGCAAAGGGTTCAAATCGACACAAAGGGGTCACTATCGAGATGCGAGCACGTCGTTTACTTGCGGCCATGATGCCATGACTTGGTGACGATCAGCGTTGGGCCAGGAGCACGGACATATGCTTGCGAGGGATGCACATGTGCTGGAGTGCATGTTGCTGTAGGTAAGCAGACTGGACGAATGACGGATTTTACGGTCGGGGTTGAGCAGCAAAGGCCGGCCGGGCAGATGGGCTCCAGCATCTTCATCTCCAGTCTCCACAGCCCAAACCCGCAGGCGGGCCATGACTGGGGATGATTCACAGGATCGGCATGGTGGACTCGCCAATAGTCCATAGTGCCAGGTGTGCAGCAACGGAAACCGGACTTGTTCTCCGTAGTTGTCGATAGTCTGGAAGAGGCACTCGTTATCCTGGTGCGTCTGTATCTGTAGATGCTGCAAAGATACCAGATGCCAAGCCCGCCCTCATCACGTCACATCAAAGCCAGGGCGATCCCTGCGCACATGCAAGAGGCTCCAGCACCCGCTGGAATCTTCGCGTAACCTGTCGCAATGGGCCAGCGATTAGGCATCAAGTTAAGCTCCCAGAGCTCCATTCCCATCACGCACCCTGGCCGCACTAGCAGCCCAGCCCAGCCCAGCGCAGCCCAAGGGCGTGGCTCTAGGAGCGCACAACCGCTGCATTTGCAATCACACAACAGGGTTCTGTACCGCATCGCATGGCATCGAAAAGAAACAGAAACAAAACAAAATACAGCCAAAGCAGAGCAAGCCCTGCCTAGGCTGACCGTCGTCAGCCACGGCCCCGGGGTTGCGAATGCGGATGAGGCCCCTCCGCCATTTGGGCTGGCAGGCTGGCATCCATCCAGCCATGCTTGCCTGCACGCTGGCCTGTGGCTACGAACCTTGAAAGCGCCTCGGACAGGGGAAGCGGTCTGTTGCTTTGTCACAACTCACAGGCTGAGTCAAACGGCGAGGAGCATGCATTGCGCATTGGCCATTGACCCCACGATGGCTAGCACCTTGTGGTCGTTCCGGGCGCTCGTGATGGTGAGTCAAGGGTTCGATAACTCGCGACCTTCTAGAAAAAAGAATACGCGGAGATTCCCTGGGAAAAAGGCAATGTCCAGGCTGTTTCGGAAAGCCGTGGTGGCATCGGCGACTCGGAGTTGTGCAAACCCCGGCCTGGGCAAGGGCCATGCACGGGCTATTGTGGCATCCGATCAGCCAACTCAAACAGACTCTCGGGACCGTGGCGGCGTGCACGGGGCCAGGGCATACATTTTGGCTTCCCTGACGTATGCCGTCTCTCTCTCCATCTCTACAGCAGACAAGCCGGATTGTTGTCTTTGGCCGTCGTGTCTTTGCCATGCACAGGCTTCTCATACTAGTCTAGTCTGTAGGTAGACGTGAAACATGATAGATTCTCTTGCAGGCATCAGCCAGCGAGTGGGTCAGCCAGCCATCAAGGCAGCGATCAAAGGCGATGCGATGAATGCCTGTCGATACGACTGCCACCTGGCTTTTGCTCATTAGCTCTGCAACGTCCCGTAGATTGCAGTACGCACTGCCAGAGGCTGAGCCAAGGCAGCACATTGCAGCAACAGTTGCCTACATCGGGTACGCCTTTCGAGCACGACAGTCGCAAACGTTAAACCGTTGTCCGTCTTACGGTGCACCAGGCCGACATGATGACGGCGAACGAGTGCCGATGCGCGGCTGTGATTGGTTCGCGCTCTTCGCCTTTACATGACTGTCCGGCACGGCGCCCGCGGAGCTTCGAGCGCCCGCGGACACTCGTCTCAGCCCTACGGAGAGATAATCCCTCCGCGTATCCATGCGCGGCCATGTTGGAGAGATGACCCCATCAATCCATCCGTCGCTCTCACCACACTGTCCGCCTGGAGTCGTGACCATTGCGCGCGGGGACAGATGGCCGGGGAACTAGCGAAGCTCTGGGGACGCGGAGGACATAACGGTTTAGCATGTTGGCGACATGGTCGGGCTGGCCTCGTTGCATATCGTGTCTCGCTTGCTGGTTGTGGCCGTGGGTCGCTGCAGTGGGCCCATCATGGTCAAGATCGCTAGGCACGGGGTGGACGATCACCATGTGTAGTTGGCGAATAAAGACGCCCAGGACGCAAGTCGCACGCAGCAATCGCAGGTAAGGGAGTGAAGTCGCTGATCGAGGTGAGCCCCAACAAGACACACCGGGTTGGGTGTCATTGGGCAAGGCACAAGGTGCAGCAAAGTCCCCGAGAGGCACGTGTAGCAAAGTCTCCGTTAAGGTCCAGGCTGCTGAGAAATGCCCCTCAAGGTTGGGTTTGAAATCCATCGCCGAGGGGATTCACGGGCTACAGTAGGCGGGTACCTTGCTGGACAGGGATTTGGCCAGCGATTAGAAATGCCCACAGGTATTACCCAAGGTATTCGGTGCCGAGTTCAAGTGCGTCTACAATTCGTCGAATAGCCAGCTGGTGAGCGCCCTTGCCCACAGGAGCTAAAGTGATGAGGCCGATAGGGCCAGTTTCTAAGCAAAGCACGCAAGATGCTGGATGACACCTGTGTGACTCTGAGATTATGAATCATATTTGGCATGCGATTCGAGGATTAGGACGCGAGCTTGGGGGTGCTGCTTACGGCAGGACGGCAGCGACAACGGGCCCGCGCCGACTTTACAGCACTGATTGAGTCACCACGGCCGCCATGGCGCGGGCGCCAGTCGAAGTTTATTACTTGAGGCCGATGTCGAGCGCGAGAGGCACGACTCCGTGTGCTGACGGGTACCGCAAGGGAAAAGATACCTGGGATCCGGGGCGCTGGCGGAGGAGCCAGAGGTTGCTGCAGGCCGGAGATGACCTGGGGCTGGCGCAGTTAGTCAGCTGGGATCGGGATGATGAACTGGGATGGAGGATGAGTGAGCATTGAGAGCGAGGAGCGAGAGCCCCACTGAGCGAGGCATTTGGATTGGCCACTTGCTTTGCAACCCACGGCCACGCGGCACACCCACGGGTCAGTCACGGCGCTCGCGACACGCCCCTTGGCACTCCGCTTCCAATACGACGCACGCCGACAAAGTCCGCGGGCCTCTCGAGGTTCACCTTGAGCCCACACCCCCCTGCCCGCCGGCATGGAGGTTTCTCGCTCTCCTCGGACCCGCGTGCAAACTCCGCTTAGCGGCGCGCTCGGCCATCCAAACTCCATGCTGGCGGCCCTGCAGGGCGCAGTTGCGTAGTCCAAGGAATCCTGTCAGCTCGAGTTAAATAGAATCAGCCTCCCCCGTTCCCAATCCAGAATCTCCTCTACTCCATCCAGACCAACAATCCAGACCATTGCACCATCCAGACTCAGCATCACCCATCAGCATCACGGCATTGTTCCTCATTACCACGAACAACAGCATCTTATCCGCTAATCTCCACCAACGCCCAAGACCCGGCTAGCATCTCCCAGCTACTCGAGTCACTGTCACAACTGCCATCCCTGCCATCCACTAGGCGTATCCGCAATCGGGTCGCTGCCTTGACTCACAGACAACCACCACACAATATATCTAAAGGGCTCCTTTCTGCCTTTTTTTCTTCCACAATGACTACTTCAACCACCATCCAGAGGCAATCCGCCCTTTCTTCCAACCCCTCCGACTCTCTGCGACGAAACACCCTCGCCAAGAACATGTCCATCACTCAGACCTACTACCTTGCCCACAAGGCTCGGGCCAAGCTCTCTCGTGAGGCTGCCCAGCCCGATCACGACCTCCGCCTCCTTGTCGGCCATGCCAACCTCCTCGACTCTTTGATGGTTGAGCTTGCCGATGCCGAGCGTGAGCAGGAGCGCTGGTTCAACCAGTCCGTTCGCGGTGCCACCAAGACCCGGGCCGAGGCTCAGGTCCAAGACTCCGTCGACGACTACTACTCAGACTCTTCCGACTCCGACTCTGACGACTACGACTCGGATGAGGATGTCGAGATGACCAACACCACCGCAATCAAGAAGCCCATTGCTATTCGCATCCAGCCTGCTGAGGATATGGAGGACGACGATCTCGAGGAGGACTACGCCGAGCTCACGCTTGTGCGAACTCACTCCCACTCTCCCACCTCAACTCCTCCCGACCTGATCGAGCCCGACTCGGACTCCTCCGAGGACGAGTCCATGCCTCCTTCGCCCCCGCAGCCCACCCTCTGCTTCAACGACAAGTCTGTCAAGGAACAGACGGAACAAGACGAAGACGAGTCCTACTACGATGAAGACTACTGCGTCGAGCCTCAGACCCCCACGAGCCTCACGACGAGCATCGCGGTCTACTAAAGCCGCCTCTTCATTTCACATCACACACACTTCAAGTGTGATATGTATTACTCGACATGACTTGTTCTTTTAGAAAGCGATTGGGCATTGCGCGGCGTTCAGACTCGATACCACACATAAAAAGCATTTTGATTTATCACGGATACGGACATGGGCAGGATCACCACTCAAGAACAGGATTACCACGGATATGGGGACACGATTTTACGAGCTGCCGCTCCCAATGATACCACTGGGTTGGGAGTTTTATGGTTGAGTGGCAGTTGGGAAAGTCCCACGAATGGTATATTACAGTACATAGAATCACCACAATACAGAAACAGATGACCCGAGGCATTCGGGCATCTGGGAATGAAACATTCAACTCAATCTTATCATCCAAAACGGTGAACATGCAATGCATCTCATCCCGCCTCATCCAAAATGTGAAATCCCATCTCATCCAGCCTCGTAGCCGAGCAACTGCAGCGCACCCTTGTGAGCATCACCCACGTCGCAGCCTCACCGACCCGATGGCGTCTACACCCCTTGTCCCGCCTTATCAGAAAAAATTGGCCAAATCGCCGGTCGAGATGAATCATCCACCGCCGGATCGACAAACGAGAGCATCCACAATCCTCAGCTCAAATCCAAACGCTGGGCGGGTTCCTTTTTCTTTTCCCCTCTGCTTCTTCTTGAATCGCTACTCCCACACCTCCTGCACAGGGGTCCACACTCTTGGCGTTCCGACATGGATGATTCATCGTAACCAGGGAAACTCGACGAATCAGGGCGCGCGGGCCTTGGCACCTTTCGGACTTTGCGCACGCCCGAGTCGGAGCGGACAACGGGGGTTTTGTCAGCGCAAAAGGGTCAAGCGACCAAGAATTTTAAGCTTTCAGAAACACGATTCATAAGCGGCGTGGGTTGGCCCGCTGTGCGAGTCCGACGACAAGCACAATCTACCGCTATCGTCACGTCAGAGGCTGGCTCGTCTGGAAAGGGTTGCAGAAGGGCGCGCGCTCGCTCTAGAAGCCCAGCTGCATCAAAGGGCGCCGACGGCTTTTCGGGCGGAACAAGGTGCCCGCTTGGAGAGAGAGAAGCAGACGAGACGGCGCTCCAGATAGATCCACGGCCTCTCTTCGCTTCCGGAGCCTTGGCGATGGCTTGGCCGGGCGTGGGTCTGCGGGAGGAGCCCCAGCAAGGACTGGGTTTCCCCCCCCCCCCCCCCCCCCCCCCCCCACACACTCCCC